>JAFEMH010001745.1:0-424997 GCA_022495995.1 Adenophora triphylla var. japonica | reverse complement strand
CTTTAAACCACTCGGTCCGGAAGACCGCATAAACCTCCCAAATCACTATCTCCATCCCGGAAGGCTTTAAACCACTCGATCCGAAAGACCGCATAAACCTCCCAAATCACGATCTCTGGCCCGGAAGGCCTTAAACCACCCGATTCGGAAAATCATAAAATTTCCATCTCAGGACGCCACCACGTCCTCACAGTCGACCTCGGCGGTCACACGACACTTCAGGGCACCATCACGCCCTCATACACTCACAATTTCACAACCTTTGAACTATGACCAGGCTTGATTCCCACTAGGGATACGTAGGAATCCTGTCACAGGGTCCAGCCATCGACCTATACGGTCACCCAGGACACTTCCACATCCTTACAATCGACCTCGGCGGTCACCACATCCTTCGGGCACCACCACGCCCTCGCATCATATTAGGACGGAACACGTCCTCCTACACCACAAACCATCTTCTCGTAAGATTACCCATCTTCTAGTAAGATTGCACACCCAGGACGCCACCACGTCCTTACCATCGACCTATGTGGTCACCCAGGATGCCACCACGTCCGTACCATCGACCTATGCAGTCACCCAGGACACCTTCACGTCCTTACCACTGACCTATGCGGTCACCCAGGACGCCACCACGTCCTTACCACTGACCTATGAGGTCACCCAGGATGCCACCACGTCCTTACCACTGACCTATGAGGTCACCCAGGACGCTACCACGTCCTTACCATCGACCTATGCGGTCACCCAGGACGCCACCACGTCCTTACCACTGGCCTATGCGGTCACCCAGGACGCCACCACGTCCTTACCATCGACCTATGCGGTCACCCAGGATGCCACCACGTCCTTACCATCGACCTATGCGGTCACCCAAGATGCCATCACGTCCTCACAGCCAACCCACACGGTCACCCACGGGATGCCACCACATCCACACAGAGTTCCAGTCATAGGACATCTCACGTCCTCGTACACAACAACACTCACCCCACACACGAACTACGATCAGGCTTGATTCTCGCCAGGGATACGTAGGAATCCTATCACAGGGTCCAGCCAACTGACCTAAACGGTCACACACCCGGGACACCGCCATGTCCTCACACACCGACCTACACGGTCACTTCCTCTCACAGCACGCGATCCATATTAGGACCCTTATCTTATCGACGACCCCACTTCCTCCATAAGTGACGTCGTCGAGGGGCTTCTGTAAGTACCCCAATCTGGATCACCCTCTTCTGAGTACACAGGAAACACTGCAGACTCACAAATGCAGTCTCAAAGACCTTTGACACTCAAAACCCTCCAAAAACCCCCAGCCAAACCAAGGGAGGAACCTTTCTGGGATAAAAAGGGACAAAAGGACCTTTTGGGAATTTTTCAGAAATCAAAAAAGCAAATATGGTCCGTACGGACCTCTTTGCTTCAATGATTACTGAATCCCCTTAAAGTCCAACTTATTCCCTCAAATCCCGGAAGTGATCATTACCCCCCTACATGGTTGGTCCGTACGGACCTTTCTGCATGCAAGGTTGGTCCGTACGGACCTCTTTGCAACCAAACACCATCATGGCTAAATCTTCTTAAAGTCCACTTATTCCCTCAAATCGAGGAAAACCAAAAAGTTGGATTACCTAGAAGGTCCGTACGGACCTTCTTGCACCAAATCTGGCACTATAAATAGAGGGCTCCCCTTCCCTCATTTCACACATCTCCCTCTTCTCTCCTCTACCCCAGCCTTCTGGCACCCCTCTAAGACCTCTCGAGGCACTCCCGGCCCCTTTCGGATCCTTCCGAGGCCTTCCGAGCCCCTTTGCGGTGCTCTGAAGCCTCTTCGAGCGCTCCCGCGATGCTCCCGCACTGCCCCGAGGCACTCTCGAGGTACTCTGAGGCCCCTCGTGGTACTCCGAGGCCTTGCCTTGTCTTTCCTAAGGCATTCCGGCTCTTTCCGAGTCAAACCGGCGATCCCAGCCCACGCCGAACCTCTGCCCGAATCCAACCAACGATTCCAACGCACGCCGAACCTCTGCCCGAATCCAACCAACGATTCCAACGCACGCTGAACCTCTGCCTAAGCGATCCCTGCGATCCCAACGCACGCCAAAAATCTGTCCGCAGACAACCAGCCCCCCTTCCAAAGCAATCCCGGAACACTATTTCATCCTCAGACACTATTCCCCAGCGGAAGACAGACACGAACCAACATTGGTAAGGCTTCCTTCCTACACTATTTCAATACATTTCAATAAAGCAGTGTACAATGTAGACATTCGATACAGCATACATTTTTAAAAGCACATACACACACACACAACAGTTAAAAATTATTAGGGGTATTTGAAAAACTCGTTTTACGAGGCAACTCGGGTGAGCTCTAAGATTCTAATATTCTCTTCCCGAGGAGTCATCTGACCTCCGAACTCAAAAATCTCATCACACAACAAAAACAGTTTATTTTTAAACTGATGCCCTTTTTCAATGCTTTGGGCTTAATAAAAATGGTGTGGCGACTCTACAAGCAAACACACAGCGAGACACCTCCACCAACAAATGCTGCAAAGCGGGAAATGCCAGATGCCGGGGCGCGATTGCGCTGCCTCTCGGATCCGGGCAATTTCATTACTGTAATGGGATGTGGCCTCCCTGATCAATTGGTCTACAAGTTGTAATAATCTCATTTGTTTAATAAAATTAATGTTTATCGCATTTGCCTATTATCATTGTTTGCACATATTTTGACTTATTTGGATGTCTAAATTAGAAAGACTCGTCTACGAATGAGGCGTGTTGGGTGAAATCTCGCTTCTTCCCAACACGTAACCTAACCCCCAGACCCATTTCTCTTTCAAAAGGTTTTTCAAAGTGTACCTTTAAACATGGCGTGGCGACTCCTAATCTTTTTCATTTGAAAACCGAATTTTATTTCGGGGCGAGCGCACATTCAACACCATTCCATTGTGGTGTTCCAGGTGGAGTCAACTCTGAAACAATTCCATATTTTTTGAGATGATTGACAAACTCTTGGCTCAAATATTTACCACCACAATTGGATCGAAGTGCTTTAATAGTTTTGCCAAGTTGATTTTGTACTTCATTTTGAAATATTCTAAACATCTAAAATGATTCACTTATGGACTTCATCATATAGACATAGCCATATCTAGATAAGTCATCGGTGAATGTAATGAAATACCAAAATCCTTCCCTAGCAATGCTACTCATTGGTCCACATACATCAGTATGTATTAGGCCCAATAAGTCACTAGCCCTTTCACTACCCTTAGTATAGGGTGGTTGGTCATTTTTCCCAATAAACAAGACTAGCATATCTCATATGATTCATAATCATGTGAGTGTAACATACCATTCTTATGGAGTTTAGAAATGCATTTCTCATTTATATGACCAAGACGGCAATGCCACATGAATGTGTTGTTCACGTCATTCAGTTTAGACTTCTTATCCATATGATAAATATCTTCAACATTATTTTGTTTCTCATCGACATCAAGATGTAGCGTTGAGCAGATTTTGATCATCCCCTTTTTATTTATCTTTTGAGTCGCCACCTATATTATTCGTTTGGAAAACATAGAAAAACCATTTTGAAAGAGATTTTGGGTTCGGGGCTTAGGTTATGGAATGGGAAAGTCAAGGAGCACCCATTCCACCTAATCCGGAGATCAGTCTTGCTAAAGAAAAGAGAGGTTTTCAAAAGAGAAGAAGATTTTAAATAGAAAAGAATAAAATAAAGATCCATTTAACGGGGTTAAACGGAATGTAGGATCGATTGCTTCGAGACCATCCCCATGATTTGGGGAGGCTCTAGGCCGATCCTAGATTCTATGTATTTATACCACTCTAACAATCAATTAGAAAGGAAATAGGGGTTACCTTGCGTGAGGTGATTCGGGCAGAGTTTCGACTCAAGTTTAGAATCGAATCTTGACACGGACAGAGCTTCGCCTCAGTCCTTGACTCGGATCTTGATGTTTGTTTATCAACAAGGTTGACAAACAAACATTGAGGTGATTTTAGGGGTGATTTACAGGAATCTTTCAGGGAGAGAAACCAGTAAATGTAGGGGGAGTATTGGGATTGTGGACCTCTGAAATACTGGAAGTCACCAAGTATTTATAAGTGTTGGAGAGGTGTAGGTGGAGAGGTAAAACACTCCTAGGATGGTTCCAGACTCCAAAATCATTGGTTGGCAGGATGGATAAAGTTTTATCCCGAAAAGAGGTTGAAATCGACGAGGAGACTGTCATCTGCATGTTGCAGAACACCAATATCTCGCGCGAGACACGCTATTCCGCGCGACATATTGCAGTCTGTGGACAATTCTATCCTTCCCTCGTTATCTCGTATGCAGTTTAGTCCAAACTAACGGTGGTTAGTCAAAACTTAACGAAACATGACAAAATGGTGGATTTCTACTTCTTGACTCAAAGCGAGACTTAGAGTGGTATAAATGTGATCCGATGGGTTCAGAATGGGGTGTCTACAGAGCCCCTCATCGACAAGTCTTATGAAAGAAGTCATGTCGATGATAGAAAAGACATCATTGTGAACATAGGGATGGTCGGGCCGCACGGCTTCCTACGTATCTCTATCGGAGAATCAGACCATAACGTAGTTCGACTCCAAAACACGAAAAGGCTGCTTTAGGTATTTTGAAAATCATTTTTGAAAATCGAGAAGATTTTGTTTTGAAAAGGTAAATTCATACCGAGGAATCAAATCAAGACCCAATTCTGAATATACCTGTCTGTCTGAAGATTCGCCTGTCTGGGCTCCGAACCTGCGGGGAAATATGTTAGAAAACAAAGGCTCACCTGTTCGGTCCTTTGAGTCCTGTCGGTTTTGTGACGATTCGCCTGTCTGGGCTCCGAATCGGGCTTTTTGTTGTTTGAGGATGACAATTCACCTGTTTGAGCATTGAATCGAGCTTTTGATGTGACGATCCACCTATATGGGCATTGGACCGGTCCTTTGTGATGACGATCCACCTGTCTGGGCATTGGTCCGGGCCTTTGTGATGACGATCCACCTGTCAGGGCATTGGACCGGGCTTTTGTGTTGACAATCCACCTGTCTGGGCGTTGGACCGGGCTTTACTTTTGACGATCCACCTTTTTGGGCTCTGAATCATGTGGAATGAGTTGATCTCTGGATCAATCATTTTTTGGGCGACTGGTGCCTTATCGGGCGATCGTGCGGGTGTCACGTTCGGCTCGTTCCGTGACCTGCGGTGCCGATTTTTCCATGTTTCCTTGCTAGTGTATCATTTCCAAGGGTAAATGTGTCAAAATTTTGAATTTTAACGTTGCATAGACGCTTATTGTCGAGAACAATTTTGTAAAATTCCAGAAGGTATATCTCGCGCGAGATAAGATGTCTCGTGCGGGACATCTACTGTCAGGGCAATATTTAACAGCAGCTGCTGTTTAATTTGAAAATATCTATTTTCAAATTCCCTCCCTAGCTCGAGCCAAGGCAATTTTCTCTGCGAATTTTCACGAGTTGCTTGGTTATTCCTCCTCCCAATCAACTTTCAATCCTTCCTCCTTCCACAATCCATGGCTCAAGAGAGAAAAAAATCCGATTTTGGGGAGTTTTTTGCTCGGGAAAGATTATCCCCGCGACGACCTTACATTCGATAGGGACGTGCATATTTCTACCGCTGTTCAGGAAGGTTTGGTAAGAGCTTCTTTCTCAATCCTTGTTTCTTGCATTGTATTGCCTTTGAATCAATGCTTTTTTGAATTCCAATTTCATCAATGACAGTTTTGCTTAGAACTTGGTTCCACCTTGCATGCTTCGTTTTTTGTTGAATTTGTTGGATGATTGTTGTTGTATTGTGTGCGTATGAGTCCCCTACATATCATGGAATGTAGGAGGGGTTGATTCGGGTAGTTGAATGCATCTTTGGGCAAGCTTTTCTTAGGCGCACGCCAAGTGTTCGATGAAATGCCTCAATGAAAATTTTCTTCTATTTCTTTGAGATTTCTGCCATGGAATGATTTCTAACATTGTCCTTTTGCTTTTCCTCTGTTTTGCAGTCATACAGGCCGACGAAAAACAGTCGTGGGAGCCCAAAGTTGGCTAGAGCTTTGTGGGACAAGATCAAGGACCTTAATGGGGTTCGAGCTAGGATGGCCCAAACAGGGCTTCTGACCTTCATTGATAACCTCCAAGGGATGAGACAGACTCCCCAAGTTCTTCAGGCGATCAGGGAGAGGTGGTGGGATACTACCCACACCGTTCATCTGCTCTTCGGGGAAGCCACTATGACTCCGACGGACTTCCTTGCTATTATGGGGCTAGAGTTCACTGGTGAGCCCCTCCTGAAGACTGCGGGTTATAAGCCGACATGCCCTGCTGTGTGGAGGCGGTTGATTGGTTTTGCTCCTAACAAGGTTAAGGGGTTTGCTGCTGAGTTATCCCCTCTCCGAGGTCAGATTGAGACTTATGCGGAGAAGCCGAATGTGGAAACTGATCGGTTGGTGCGGGGTGCCCTCTGGTACATCCTTTCGGAGACCATTTTTGTGAATCACTCTTCTACGGCCCGTCTTTCTCTTTTGGGTTTGTTGGTGAATTTGGATGAGGTAAGGACTTATGACTGGGGCTCAGCGGGGCTGGCCTTCTGTTATCACGCCATGGATGAGGTATGTAGGCACACCAAGGATACCCTGTTGGGGTATTATCTTGGGTGGTATGCTCTTGATTCATTTTCTGTCCTTTGTCTGTATGCTTTGTCTGTATTTCATACTGAATCTGTTCTGTTTTCTTTTACAGATATGGGGCTATGTTGTCTTCGGGCTGTACAAGTTTGAGCTGGACAGTCCGAACCCTCTGTTCCCGGATATCAGGAGGTGGAGCCACCCAATCGGAGTGTTGATGAGGAGGAGAATCAGGAGTGGACCCTGACAGTTGCCGAGGTGCGGGCCATGCTGGACGCCTTTCAGTATGAGCGGCTGGGCCTTTATCCATGGACCCTGGTGGAGTGGGAGGTCCACCGTGCTTGGGATGCCACTGCATTGCAGAGGATGCTGGCTTCTCTGGAGGGGGATACTATATATTTGGGCGAGCGAGTCTTCCCACAGCATGGCCGGGGTAGACTGCCATATAGGGTGCCAGCGCATCCGCCGAGGGTGATGTACCCCACCCACTATATTCCTAATGATGATTATGCTGATCTCATGGTGGGTTGTGCGGCGACGGCTCATGTTGTTCGACGAGCCTTCTATGCGGAGTTCTTGCCTCGGCTGATGGGTCCTCTGTCGGTGGGTGCTAGGCAATCGCTTGCTCGTGGTTCCACCTCTACCTATGCCTCAGGTTCATCAGCCCCTAGCACTTCTTCCCAGTATGCTAGCTCTCTGCCCTTCGTGCCTGATTTCGGTCCTCTGAGCTACACGTATATGATGGGGAGCATGCCGATAATGGACCATATCCCGACTCCGGATCATATTCCCGAAGGTTACCGCCTTCCGCTTGATGTCTCCTCGGTATGTTACTGTTCATATTATCTCCCGTATTCGTCCATATAAGTGTATATGTCTGACTTCATCTGAGCATGTCTTTTCTTTTGTTGTCAGATCAATATGTCTGCGGTCGATTACAACCGTGGAGCGAGCAAGATGGCAGGATTGATGGCCCTGATGTCGGACCTATCTGAGAGGCTGTTTCAGAAGGAATCCCTGGTGGCTTCGACGGTGGCCTCTGCGGTGACTCCAAATTGTGAGCCAAGAGGTCGAGGAGGGATGGTAGCCCCCATGGTGGTGAAGGCGGAGGTGCCGGTAACTCGGGTGACCTGATGGCTTGATCCCCTTTTTCTCCCTATTTGTTTTCTGATGACTTGTAAATATTGGCCGTGTGGGCCAAGACAATTTTCTTTTCTTTTGGTACCTGTTAGCACGTAGATGGCACAAAAACATGGTTTTCCTTAATTCCTAGTCCTAGGTCTAATTATTTAGTTTTTTAACTTTCTCGACTTTCCGTGGTTGGAAATGAAATGGCCACCTAGGCCCTAATTATGAGCTTGAATTTGGTGTTGCACTGTATGTTGGGAACTGTATGTGCAGGTTTTTTGAGACTTGCTTCGTCAAGTCGGGGCTAGATTGTTATTTGTGCAGAACTGTTGCTGTTTTGCCGTGGCGATGTATCACGCGGGACACAGAATCTCGCGCGAGACACGCTACCCAGGCAGAATTCTCTTCCTTCTTCAAATAGGATTTTGTCAGTTTTCCCTATAAAAATACCCTGTAGTCCGGCCAGATAACTCATCCTAGCCTTTCAAACTCTAGAGATATTCTGTTAGGGTGAAGTTCTTGTCTTCTTTTTTGACCCTGTGATCCATGGCTTCCAAGGAGATCGCCCCAACGTCCATGATTGTCGATGATTTTTCTTTGCCTTCTGAAGTGATTGAAGCCTTCAAGCAAGCATCAAGAGATTTCGTGAGGTCGTTTCATAATCGATCTCGCAACAAGTTTATAGCAGAATTCGGATTCAGAACCCTTTTCACCTTGAAGAACCTCCAACTGGATTGGAATCTTTTGCAGGGTGCTGCTCAATTTTGGGATCCCTCTGTCCATCTCTTCAATCTTTCTCTTAATGAGATGGTGCCTACTGTGAAGGAATTTGCCATCATCTTGGATATGACTTTGACTGGTGAGATTATTGTTCCTAAATACAATAGGAATCATTCAGAGGCCTTGAATGAATTGCTAGGGATCCCCCTTGATACTTGCTATGAGTTGGTTCACCGCAGGTGGGTAGATTGTTCTTCTTTCCCCGAGCGATTCAGTGGAGATTAAGATGATGATGCCTTTCATGTCTACAAACGGAACTTTCTGGCCCTTTCTCTTTTCGGAGATGTTTGGTTTACATGCAGGGATGGATTGGTTGACTCCCAATTGGTGGAAATTGTTTTGCAGGCTAGGAAACGTTCTAGGAACATCATTCCGCTAATTTTGGGTGAAACCCTACATGGTCTTGATGAGTTGCACAAGACCAGTGCCATGACTCAAGGGAGTCCTCTTTTGTTGACTATTTGTCTTAGGGAGCATCTCAAATTGGTGGGTCCCCCATTGGAATATTCCCCGTTCACATATCATATGCGAAAGTTGCTGATCAAGTATCTCTCGGTGGATGAGTGGGCTATGTTGATTGCAAAGACTGTAACTGCTGATATCCTTTGGTGTCCACCTTATTGGAGATTGAACAAGTATGTTGCCAATACCAAGGGTTTTGACAGGGTTGTTCTTTCGGGTTTGCGAGATTCCTCATTTTATTTTCCCAAGCGGGTGCTCCGTCAGTTTGGTCAGCAGCAGGACACTTATCTTTTCGATGGGGTCTCTCGTGATGTGTCTTATATTGGTGTATAGTTTGCACAGGAGCTAGCTCAAGCATGGGGCAAAGGAACTAGTCGGGACCGCTGGTCGAACCTTCGGACTTTTGATGCAAGCATCTTCTTATCTGAAAAGTACTTGGATTGGTTCCTTCATACCGGCCACCCTAGTGTGGAGAAGATTGATGATCTGCGGCTTCCACTGTTAGGGGATTCTTTCGTAGCTAGCAGTAATTTGCGAAGGAGCGAGGCTCAGTCTGATCCTGCGAATGTACGAACCAATCCAACCCAGGATTTTCTTGATGGGGATTGGTACGAGAGGCGAGGCAAAGGGATGCCTGGAAAGATGCAAGCTTTAGATAGGCCCAATGTCTTCAAGAGGCTTTCGGAGTCCGTCTTTAATCGTCTCGAGGGATGTTCTGCTTTGAAGGGTCCAAAGCGCAAGAAGGACCTCGAAGACGGTGGTGATCATGTCCGCCGGCCTACCAAGTCAATGAAAGGCTAGATCTTAAGGAGTACCAAGAGATTGCTTTGATAGATCAATAGTTTTATTTTATAAGTATTTTTTTTCAAGATTGTTAGCTTAGCAAATTAGTCGTTGTGGTTAGGATTTTCCTTTTGTCATTAATAAAATGCATTTGATTAATAAAAGGACAAATTGGATTTATTTATTTGATTAGACCAAACCCGAAGGCTGCCTACGTTTCTCTTTTACAGCAATTAAATAAGAGGCTCAGGTCTAACGTAGTTCATTTTTGAGAGAAAAAGGACAAAAATACGGTTTCAGGCCGAGGGGTAATCTCACGCGAGACAAGGCCCCTTTTTTTTTATATGCACACCCTTTCTTTTGCCTAGACTGCCCTTTCGGGTTTTCAATCTAGCGCTCTTCTTTTCTTGTGCGAGCTCTAATTTTTGCCTAGGTCGTCCCCTTCGGGATTTTTCAACCTAATGAGCGTTTTTCTTTTAAGAGGCCTAGTCACGCAAAGTATTTCTTGAGCTTGTCCATGTTGACTGGCTTCGGTAGCTGATCTCCGTCTAAGTCTACTAGCTAAAGGGCTCCCCCAGAGAATATCTTCTTTACGATGTAGGGTCCTATCCATCTTGGTCCCCATTTGCCTAGCGGGTTGAAAGGTCTGAGACGATGCTCGCGGAGAACTAGGTCGCCCACTCTGATATTCCTCATCTTGACCTTTTTGTTGAAAGCTCTTGCCATTCTTCTTTGGTAAGCTTGAGTGTGCTCGGCTGCTTTCAGCCTCCTTTCGTCTAGCAAGGCTAACTCTTCGTATCTACTTTCTAACCAGTCGACTTCATTCACTTGGTTTTCTAGGAGAACCCTTAGTGATGGTATTTCCAATTCTATTGGCAAGACAGCCTCCATTCCGAATGTGAGGGCATAGGGGGTCTCTCCTGTGGCTGTTCGAACTGATGTGAGGTATCCCCACAGTGCAAAGGGTAACTTGTTGGGCCAGTATTTCCTGGTGATTGCCATTTTTATGATGATGGTCTCGATTGTCTTGTTTGCGGCTTCAACTGCTCCATTCGTCTGAGGCCTGTAAGGAGATGAAGTACTTGTGTCTTGTAATTTTATACTCGGTTAGGAGGTGATCGGTTTCCTTCTCGAAGTGCGAGCCATTATCGGTTATCATCTCTTGTGGGACCCCGTATCGACAGATGATGTTGTGTTTGATGAATTCTGCAACCTTTCTGGCATTCAAAACTTTGTAGGAGGCGGCCTCGACCATTTGGTGAAATAGTCGATGGCTAGTAGGACGAAGCAGTGCCCATTGGCTCCTGTAGATGTGACCTTTCCAATCACATCTATTCCCCATGTCGAGAACGGCCAAGGAGAAGTCATAGGGTATAGCAAGAAAGGCGGTGCGTGCTGATGGTTGGCGTGTATCTGACACTTATGGCATTTCTTGACCATTCTGGTACAGTCGGCTTCCATGGTTAGCCAAAAGTACCCTTGTCTGATGATCTTTTTGGCAAGCATGTTTCCGCTCATGTGGGTTCCACATATGCCTTGATGAACATGGTCCACTATTTCTCGGGCCACTTCCTCGGTGGCATAAAGGAGGTTTCCTTGGGAATGCTTCTTGAATAGACGGCCAACTATGATGGAGTAATTAGAGGCCAACCTCTTAAGGGCGATCTGAGTCTTCTGGTCTGTCTCATGTGGGATGGTTCCATCTAGGATCAAATGCCAAATATCATGGTACCACGGTTTCTCTTCGGAGTCCTCGATGGTGGCACATTCGGATAACCATTTGTCTTTGCAGTCAAGGAGGTCTATAACGGCGCTGTAGGTAGGAGTTGAGCGTCGTGTTATTTTGAAGGGCTTGACTGCTTTTCCTTTAGGGATTTCGACCAAGGAAGCGAGTGTGGCTAAAGCATCTGCGAAATGATTTTTGTCTCTAGGAAGATAGTGGAACGAGACATCCTGAAATTGTTGCGCCAACTCTTGGAGGTGGGCACTGTATCTTTGAAGGGTTGGATCTTGGATCCTCCACTTCTTCCGCGTCTGATTGATGATTAACTGGGAGTCCGTAAATACCTCAAGTTCAGTCACGTTACGTTCTAGGGCTGCCTCAAGCCCCGCTATACAAGCCTCATATTCCGCGGTGTTATTGGTAGCGTCAAAGTCAAGACGTATTTCTAGTAGAGTATAGATGTCGTCAGGGTCTACCAACAACATTCCAATGCCGAACCCTCTCTTGTTGGCTGCACCATCGAAAAATAATTGCCACTTATTTTCGTCCTCTATACTCATGATGTCTTCATCAGGAAATCGCGGGTCTTCCCCCTTCGCTTCGTCACAAGGAAATTCGGCCAACTGATCTGAGAATACACTCCCCCTGATGGATTTCTGAGTGACGTAAGTTATATCATATCCCACGAGCATGAAGTACCATTTAGCTAGTCTTGAAGACAAATTTGATTTATCTAGGATATACTTCAAAGGATCCATTCTTGCAATGACACGAATCGGGAAGGCTTCCATATAGTGCTTTAGCCTTTGTGACACCCAAACAAGAGCAGCGCAAGATTTTTCGAGTGGAGAGTAGTTGATTTCGCTGCCTTGGAATCTGTGACTGACAAAGTAGATTGCATTCTCTGTGTGTGAGGCAGGCTATTCTTGAGCGAGCATAGCCCCTAACGCGTTGTCAGTAACCATGAGGTATAGCTTTAAGAGCTTTTCCTTGTGTGGTGGAACCAGGATGGGTGGGGAAGTTAAGTAATGCTTAACTTCCTCGAATGCTTCTTGACATTCTTCGGTCCACTCTTGAGGTGTGTTTTTCTTAAGTAGCTTGAAGATAGGATCGCACATGGTGGTCAGTTGATTGATGAATCGACTGATATATTGGAGTCTGCCCATGAATCCCTTTACTTCTTTCTGCGTTTTGGGTGGAGGCATGTCCATGATAGCCCTTATCTTAGCGGGGTCTGCCTCTATGCCGCGCTCTATGACCATGTACCCTAAGACTTTCCCTTTGACCACTCCGAATGAGCATTTTTTGGGGTTGAGTCTCATCTTCTGTTGTCTCAGTCGATTGAAGAATTTTCTGAGATCTCTGAAGTGCTGACCATTTGACCCTTTTGAGTGGACAATCATGTCATCCACGTATACCTCTATTTCTTTGTGGATCATGTCATGGAATAGTGTCGTGACTGCCCTTTGGTAAGTACCCCCAGCGTTCTTGAGACCAAACGGCATGACCGTGTAACAGAACTTTCCCCAAGGTGTGGTGAATGCTGTTTTGTGCTGATCCTCTTCTGCCATGAGGATTTGGTTATACCCTGCGAAGCCATCGACGAATGAGCAGACTTCATATGCGTTTGTGGCGTCGACCAACATATCTATGTTTGTAGTGGGAAGTCATCTTTAGGGGATGCCTTGTTCAATTCTCTGAAATCGACACTGACTTGTATTTTCCCGTTCGACTTGGCTACTTGTACCGTGTTTGCTATCCATTCCGGATACTCGATCACTTTGATAAACCCTACGTTTAAGAGTTTCATGATTTCCTCTTTTACTTGCATTGACCATTCTGGCTTGATTCTGCGTAGTTTCTGTATGACTGGCTCGGCGTTGGGTAGCAGCGGTATCTTGTGTTCTACAATTGACTGATTCAACCCAGGCATATCTTTGTAGGACCAATCAAAGACGTCGACATATTCTCTGAGGTGCTGCGTCAAGGTTTCTCTATCTTCCTCCTTGAAGAAGCTACCGATCTTTATTTCTCTGGGGTCTTCTAATGTCCCAAGATTAACCGTTTGCATTTCCTCGTCGTCAACAGGGCCATTCTTTCCACAATGACCTACTTGCTTTGCTAATTCTTTTAAAATTTGTTCATTTTCTTGATCTATCTCATCGTATGATTCATTATTAACGTGTTCATTATATTGATTATTATAAGTTAATTCATCATTCACGATGTTAGCAATCTCAGGGTACTCGGAAAGATCAAAGTTTTCATTAAGGAAGTAAGGGAATACATGCTCGGCCACCGCCTCGATTTCCTCTTGAGTGAGTTCATCAGAGGTGGAGCCTGATTCTAATGTGAAAGTTATAGGGCCTATCTTCCTGCGGGGATGGGGAGAACTACCAAGCTCTTTGATCATGAAGTCTTCATCAACAATTGGCCCACCGGTGACGTGCCAGTTTAGAATTGGATCATCACATTTCTGTATTAATCTTGTGTAATCAATAGTTGGAGCGTCCCCCTTGGAGATTGCATGGATCTTGCTGTCTTCTAACCGGCACAGGTCTTCAAACTGTCGCAGCATGTCTTCTCCCAATACAAAGTTCCATTTGCTGGTTATTTCTGCCTTCGTGCCCCCACAAATCTTTAGGGATTAGTGAGACGGTTTCTGTTTCATGTGGTGAAGCATTGCAATCGCTGAAGATTTCAAAGCCCGATTAGCGCTTTCCCTTATCGTCAGTCCATGGTTCTGAAAAGATAAAGTAGGGGATGCTTTCCCCTTCTCGGATGAAGTAGCCATTGAGTGTCTTTCGATATGGTTCGAGATTGCAGTCTTTGACCTTCGGGTTATTGTGGCCTTTGTATGCGGTTCCTTCCCACTTGACTTGAGTGAAGTCCCTCTCTTCTTCATTATCTCCATCATGGATGGAAGTGATGTATCCTAGACCATGCTTTGTGTGTGGTGAGGGAACCGGTGGTGGTTCTGTTACCCCTTGCAAGTGTTTTCCAAGTCCCAAGCCAGGGAAGTATCCTTTTGCTTGCATCATTCTCCAAATAGGAAGGTTTCCAGAAAACCGAAGTGCCTTGGAGTAATCATTTTCATTGCAAGTTTCTATGACATTCACGGTAATTTCTTTCTCGATCTCAAAGCCACTAAACAGGAAATCAGAAGTGCTATGTTGTACCTCGAGGATAGGGCTAAAAGTAACCACCTCTCCATGTATGGTGACTATCGTATCGTTGTGTCTGAACTTGATACATTGGTGTTGGGAGGAGGGTACACCCCCTATGTCGTGTAGCCAAGGGCGGCCAAGCAGCAAGTTGAAGGATGTCGGGATGTCGATGACTTGAAATTCGATTCTCATTGTGACTTGCCCCATTTCTACAGGTATCACAACTGACCCCAAAGCGGTTCTAGCAGTACAATCGTACCCCCTTACAGTATGCCCAGATGGCTTAAGGTCTTTGTGGGTGAGGCCTAATGATGATAAGGCCTTCTTTAGAAGGACATTGATTGCAGAACCATTGTCGACAAAATGCGTGGCATTCGGTATCCATTCACCTTAGCAGTTATGTAGAGGGCCTCATGATGATTGTTCCCATAGGATGGGAGATCCAAGTCGGTGAAAGTGATGACGTTGCCGAATTGTACTTGACCGATCATTTGAGTGAGCTCCTCGGGTGTTGCTTCCGAGGAAATGATCAATTGAGCCAATGCCTTTTTCAACATCTCACGATGCTTGTGAGAAGCCCCTATGAGATCCCAAACTGAGATGTTCGCTTGTGTCTTCTTTAGCTGAGTTAAGAGAGGGTTGTCTGGTTCATTTGATGATGAAGCTTTTGCTTGTTTAGGAGGGTTTTCATCCCTTAGATCTTTATTGATGATCACACGACCGGATCGTGTGAGGAGATTGAGTGTTTTAGACCCTTTTTCCTTTTGTTCTAAGATTTCCTCCCAAGACATCATATAACAGAAAGAAAATTTATTAAATTCAAAAGGGCTCTCGTCCACAGTTGTGGCTAGGGTCCTTGAAGCTACTTTCTACTTCTATCAAATTGACTTCATTGTTTGGTAAAGGATTAGTAACAACATTAGGTAACCCTATCTCTTTATCGTCAAACAAATCTTGGATGACGTCTTTCAAGTGGAAACATGAGTTGGTGTCGTGACCGGTGAAGTTGTGGTACTTACAGAAGAGATGATGAGCATGATTGGCAGGAAGATCTTTCTTTGGAGGTCCACCTTCTCTTGGTTTGATTTTTCCATTCTTGACGAGTACCTCGAAGAGTTCTTCTTGAGTGATCCCTTCAAGCTTGTCATAATGCCTATCCCTTTTCTTCTTTTGTGGTGGAGGTACCGCAGAGTACTTACCATTTCCGGGATGATTGAAGACAATAGCATTAACAGAAGTGTCCTTGGGGTTGGAAGAGGAGGAGGAGCTCTTGTTGTAACGGAATCCACTTTCTTTCTTGGCTTCCCTTTTCTGCTTGATGAGGTCATCTAACTGTATACCCGACTTGTGGAGTTCGTCGAAGCTAGGAAAGTAGTTGCCCGCGAGTTTGTCTTGATACTCCTCCCTAAGACATTGTATGAGGATGTGGATTTGTTCGTCTAGGCTGGGCCTATCAACGATTTCAGTCAGTTTGTTCCTCCACCTTTTGACAAAATCTGTGAAGGATTCATTTAGAAGCTGCTTGGTTTGTTCAAGATCTCTTCTAGTGGTGCGGTAAGTGGAGTTGTCCTCATATTGCTTTTGGAAAGTACAACTAGCGAGTGGCCAATCGAGTCTTGTAGAGAGTGGGAGAGTCATGTACCAATCCCTAGCGACACCATCGAGGGTTTGTGGAAAGCATTGGGCTAACAGGTTGTCATCAACACCCATAGGTAGCATGGCCCAAGAGTAGGTCTCCAAATGTGATTTGGGGCAGGTGGTGCCATTGAATTTTGCAATGTCAGGTGTTTTGTACTTTCTAGGAAGCTTGGACATGGATTGACGAAGGATGTCATAATCAATAGAGAGCGAGGCTCCCTTACTTACATCGAGGGATGCAAGCTTCTTTTCTAACATGGCCATGGTAAGGGGTTCGTTCTTGCTTTCCCCTTTGCTTTCTTTCTTGGATGTGTAGCTCTCGTTGTCAGAGGAGGAAGATGACGAGCTAGACTCGTACTTCTTTTTCTTGCTTTTGCTTTGACGGCGACCCTTGGCCTTTTTGGTGTATGATTCCTCTTCTTCGGAGGAGGAATCATTTTTCTTCTTCTTTTCTTTATTGGCTAGTGCTGCCCTAAGTTCTTGGATTTCTTCCACAAGAGTGTGGATTTGGGTGGCTTGCACTTCTAGGCGATCATTGGCTTCTTCCAGAAGTTTGTGGTTGTTTTCGGACAAAGTTTCATTACCCGGAATATCGTCGATGCCGGACATTGTGTTGGGAGCCTTGAAGTTGAGTAGCTTCGGAAAACTGACAGAGGAGATGCAGAGATGACGTCAGGATCATATCTAGCCCCAACGAGTCGAAAGCAGGCTTAAATGGTTCAGGCTCAATTACAGCAAACATAGGCATTATCTCGCACGAGATATGTAGTCCCGCATGAGACAATCACACGGAAAGTCGATTTTTATCAGCCCTAATTTTTGGTCGGAACGGAGAATCCGTTTTGAGGGGTTTCTAAGGTCGTTATCAGAACATAACGATTAAGCAATAAGTCCGATTTTTGTAAAACAAAGCCATGTAAGATTGTTTTTGAAGGATATATTCTTTTTTTTTCTTTTAAAGGGACTTCAGAAAGGGTCATTCCGAAGGGACTTTTTTTTCGAAGGGACTTTTCCAAGGGACTTTTCCGAGTCCCTCTTTATTGTCAATTTTACATGGCTTTATTTTGGTCAAAAAAAGGACAAGATTACCAAGTCAAACCGACCGGTCACGGAGTGTTCCTAAAAAGACAATCTACATGAAAATGTGGCAATGCAAGGCTAGAAGGCATGGCTCCCCGCGATATGACAATCTAGGTGGATTGAATACGCGGAGTGGGATGATTCAACTTCGGAGAGACCGGCGACTAGGTGGTTACCATCATCCGTCCTTAGTGTGGGTCCCGGGTTTATAGAGGGTATGCAGTGCAATGACAGATATATATCATGAGTGCGCGTGTGTGATAGTCAATCTAGGTGATAGATAAAAATAGAGATTTTTTTTTGAAAACAAAAGAAAACAAATAGCAGCCGCACCAAGTGGTTGCCTACGTTTCTCCCAATTTAGGAAGACTCAGGCCGTCGTAGTTCCACATAATGAGGGAGAGAAATAGAGATGAATAAATCAATTACAACTCCCGAATCCCCAATGGACCGGACTTTAATAAAATAAAACCCAATCGCACGCAGTTTATAAATAACAATCAATTATTTAACTAAAATACGGATTCGAGTTCGACATCTTAAGGGAGGCCTTAAGATGAGGGAACTCTGCAGATAATGAATTCTGAGATCCCCCTTGCGAGTTCGACTCTCGTCTTGGACTGTGAGATGAACAGGGAAAACCAGAAAACCACAGATTGCCGAGACGACGTCTCACGCGAGATAAGATATCTCGTGCGAGATATGCCTGATCTGAGAACAAAAAACGAATTTTTTTTTTTTTTTTGAAAACCTCTCTTTTAATTTTGACGCTAGTTTAAGCCTCTTAATTTTATTGTCCCCAGCGGAGTCCCCACTGTAGCGTTGAGCGGATTTTGATCATCCCCTTTTTATTTATCTTTTGAGTCGCCACCTATATTATTCATTTGGAAAACATAGAAAAACCATTTTGAAAGATATTTTGGGTTCGGGGCTTAGGTTATGGAATGGGAAGGTCATGGAGCACCCATTCCACCCAATCCGAAGATCGGTCTTGCTAAAGAAAAGAGAGGTTTTCAAAAGAGAAGAAGATTTTAAATAGAAAAGAATAAAATAAAGATCCATTTAACGGGGTTAAACGGAATGTAGGATCGATTGCTTCGAGACCATCCCAATGACTTGGGGAGGCTCTAGGCCGATTCTAGATTCTATGTATTTATACCAATCTAACAATCAATTAGAAAGGAAATAGGGGTTACCTTGCGTGAGGTGATTCGGGCAGAGTTTCGACTCAAGTTTAGAATCGAATCTTGACACGGACAGAGCTTCGCCTCAGTCCTTGACTCGGATCTTGATGTTTGTTTATCAACAAGGTTGACAAACAAACTTTGAGGTGATTTTATGGGTGATTTACAGGAATCTTTCAGGGAGAGAAACCAGTAAATGTAGGGGGAGTATTGGGATTGTGGACCTCTGAAATACTGGAAGTCACCAAGTATTTATAGGTGTTGGAAAGGTGTAGGTGGAGAGGTAAAACACTCCTAGGAAGGTTCCAGACTCCAAAATCATTGGTTGGCCGGATGGATAAAGTTTTATCCCGAAAAGAGATTGAAATCGATGAGGAGACTGTCATCTGTATGCTGCAGAACACCAATATCTCGCGCAAGACACGCTATTCCGCGCGAGATATTGCAGTCTGTGGACAATTCTGTCCTTCCCTCGTTATCTCGTATGCAGTTTAGTCCAAACTAACGGTGGTTAGTCAAAACTTAACGAAACATGACGAAATGGTGGATTTCTACTTCTTGACTCAAAGCCAGACTTAGAGTGGTATAAATGTGATCCGATGGGTTCAGAATGGGGTGTCTACACAAGAACATAAAGGACATTAAATAAATTTGCAATACAATAAAGCATATCATTTAAATAAATAGAAAATTTCTTATTCTCAATAAGAAACCTAAAACTTTCATTACCCAAACAAGAAACGAAAATAATATTTCTACACAAATCCGGAACATAGTAACAATTGTTAAAACAAACACTAATCCACTAGGTAAAGTTACATCATATGTCCCTACGGCTAATGCAGCAACTCTTGATCCATTCCCCACACGTAGGTCAACTTCACCTTGTTTGAGTAGCTTCCTATTCTTTAGTCCCTGCACATTTAAACAAATGTGAGATCCATATCCAGTATCTAATACCCATGAACTAGAAATTGAAAGGAAAATATCTATCATATAGATACCTAAATCAGAAGCAATCGTATTGCCCTTCTTCGCCTTTAGGCCTTCCTTGTAAGCCTTGCAATTACGCTTCCAATGACCAACCTCTTCGCAATGGTAGCAAATCGCATCCTTTTGAGATAACTTGGGAGCCTCTCCGGCAACGGCAATTTTTGCCTTAGGTTTAGAAACACTTGCTTTACCTTTGCCATCTTTCTTTAACCCTTTACCTTTGTTAACCATTAACACATTTGTCGTTTCGGGCTTCTTGATATTCTTCTCTACGGTCTTAAGCATCGCATGCAATTTCGAGAGATTCTTATCCATGCCACTCATGTGATAGTGCATTATAAAATAACCATAACTTTCAAGCAATGAATTCAATATCATATCCGTAGCGAGTTCCAAACTCATCGCATTTCCAATCTAGATGCTCAATATGTCCTTTCATCTTAAGATCATGAGCACCAACCGACTGCCGCTCTTGCACCTTGCATGCATTTAGGGCCTTAAACACATTATACATCTCTTGCCTAGCTTGCACTTGGAACATTTCCTTTAAGCGCTCAGCTAGATCAAAAGCAGCTTCCATATGTTCTAGGTCCTTCTGAAGAGCCTTACACATGGTGGCAAGCATATGGCATGTCACATCATTAGAATCATCAGTATGATTCTTGTGAGCATCCTTATCTTCCCTTGAAGCATTAGAAGCAGGTGGAGGTGGAACGGGTTCGTCAAGAACGTACATTTTTTTCTCTTGCCTAAGAACAATTCTTAGGCTTCTGATCCAATCAAAATAGTTTGTACTGTTCTCTTTGAACTTGTCCTTCTCAAGGACGGATCGCAGTGACAGGGGATGATTATTATGAGTTGTCATTACTACAATAAAATATGCAAACAATAAACATATAAGTATCAACCCATTTATCATCTAAGAGCAAATAACGTATTTCATAAATACTCCCACTAAATTATACACCTTCTAATACAAACATGTATCATATAATCATAGTAGGCTAAGATCCATATTTCACTTGATTTTGGTTTAACTGAATCAATGCCCGAAATCAAGCTATTTAGGTAGATAACATCAATCATATCAAATATGACTCTTAGATCTTTTATGAGATTCCTAGACATCATATGTCAAAAACATGTTTTAAATCTCATCTATGCCTTGGGTCAAATCTCATTTGAAAGCACCAATTAAGTTCAACCTTTTTCAAACATATGAGACAAGGAACGATGCACCTAACTGAGTAAAAACTACATCAACCATTATCTCATCTTGATCACAATTTAAGATATAATGATGCACCCAACTGAGTCGAAACTACATCAAAATACCCTAAAATATCAAAAGTGTTCTAATCAAGGGGTGGCATAAAACTTAAACATTTAGAAGGTTTTACACATAACAACAAACATCGCATGGTTGTAACATGAATCTTATGTGTACATAATCATGAACATAGGGCTTCACAAAATATTCCAATCAAACAATTTGATACAATTTTGAGAAATCATAAATCTAAATAATCATATTAAACAGATCTATAACCTATGTAAAAGACTAATCATATTAATCAGTTATAAATCATGACTGGCATATCACATAAAATTGTTTTCTCAAAATAATACACATAAAAACATAGATCTATTTCAAATAGCATGTAAAGCATTTAATCAAACTAAATCTAGCATGGCAATTACAATCCTAATCATGATATACCAGGCTCTGATACCACTGTTGGGTTTTGGGGTAGCAAGCGCAGCAGAAGAACTTTATACAACAACAAAACCCTAGCCTAGAATCCGTCTAGCATGAAAAAATTAGAAACATATGAAATAGATTTACATACCTTAATGCGATTATGTTTGATATTCAAAACGGATCTTAGATTCAAATCTTTTGAATCGATGAACAACCTTCGATTTGATGTCGAATCTTCTATCTTCTCCTTGACCTTCCTTGTGATGAATTTCAAGCCTTAGGTGATAAAGTAATCACCCTCTATCGGTAATCCACACGCGAACGAACCAAGAACAATTCTTGTAGGATTGCTAGATGATCCTCCAATTGTTGAATCGATATTCAACAATCAATGGCTGAATTGTGGAATTGATATGGCTGTTTTGATCTTTGACTCTCAATCTAAATCAAACAATTAGTGTTTCTAAAACTCTTATTTTCGTCAACGTAGGCTGAGGCAAAAGAGTTCTATTTATACATTATTAATATCCCTAACACTTAGGGAAAAGATCCCTTTTCCTAGACAAAACCGGAACCCAACAGGAGGTTTGTCCTGCGCGAGACTGGCGTGTCCTTTGCAATACAACACTACGGTCAAAATTGGAGCTGAACTAAAGACCTTGTCCCGTGCGAGACTAGCGTGTCTCGCACGATACAACCTTTTTGTCCAAACCCAGTCGTGGAAATGATTCGTGACCAAAAAACTACTCGTGCTGATTGAGAATCGTGCTCCTAGTCACGAGTCGTGACCAGCCCAAAATCCAATTTCAATTCATTTTAATCCATTCTATGTGTGTGACCCTTTAGGAATTATATTTTATGTTGGTAGTGAGTTGAAACATCAACCTCACAAGACATAAGTGATCTCTAGCAAGTCATTATGTCCACCCAATTAAATATAACATCAAGGTTTGATTCCTTGATAGATCAACGTCACAATCCCTTTGTCCACTGTGTCTTATTGAACATGAGTCATGGTCTATGTCAACTCATCTTGTTCAATGCTTTCTTGATTCCGAATATGTTGATAATCCAAGTGCATTTGTTCTCTATCAAATCTCTTGAGTGTGGCCACACATTTCATCAATACTATTCATAGAGGAGCTCAAGCAAACATCTCTCTCAACGAGAGGGACAAATCCCATCTTGACTTATCATTCTTCCCTACAAGAATCCAATCGTGCCAACATAGCCCTTATTGCTATCCTATTAAAGATAGTGTTAGACTACATCAAACACAATGTTCATCATGTGGAAGACGATGATAATCTCAGGTACAAAGGATTCAATGACATGACTATCATGAGATTTAATCAAGACATATATGACTATATACCATGTCATAAATCTCTTCGGTAGGTCATGTCCAGTACTTGTTCTCTAGCAAGTACCCATAAGTGTAATGTGCATCACATGCATATAATCATCTCCATGATTATCCATTACCAACTTATACTAGTTATTCACAATAACTTGGGACGAAGGTTATTATAATAAACATGCAAACATATAATAAGCCAAATAAACTTTCTCTATAATTTATGATAAAGACGATTACATAGCGGTTTAAGTTATAAGTCAAACATAACTAAACGCCTAGGGCATTATACCAACAGTTGAAAGGTCATGCTAAAATCTTGACCCAATCTTGATTTCTAGTGTTAACTTAGTCAATGGTCCATATCAGATATAAGTCCATGTCTATGTGACACCATGTCATCAAGACTTTAATGCGTCATCCATGCAATATGACCTAGTCAAAACCTAAAGTCAAATATCCCTTTCGAAAGCAAGGCAAAGAGAGTTCATGCCCAAATCTTGACCCGATCTTGACATAGGATATTGGCTTCGCTCACTATTCACATGGCGGAAGCATTGAAACGTACATGACAAGCTCGGTCCTTAGGTTCGTTTCTCTTTTGGTCGGTGGAAACCGCTTGCCCTATAGAACCCTCGCCCGGAGTTGTCCACCCTGGGAGGTCGAAATATTGGTGCAAAATGAGGGGCTTATAGCCGTAGTGACGGATTCCACTCACCCAGGATCTAGAAATAGTTGCGAAAAAAAGAGCAATCTTTTCCAACTATTTAGGATTCTGAGAAAACATGTTTTAAGTAAATTAAAACAACAAAAAAATAAAAAGGAAACTACATGTCGCGTGAGCTTTTCCCCTTAATCCAAAAAACCTTCCTGAGTCTAAACCTTGCCTTTCACCCCCTCCAGCGAACCGAAAGTGGATGAGTGACCCCGTGTGTCATCTTTTCAGTATTGAAGTCACAAGGTCCAACAGCCCTTCCGATTCAGCAGTCAGAACGGTCCGTTATTCCCCCATGGCAGGATCTACGGATAACAGTGAAGGAAACGGGCCTCCGCCCTCGGGAAATTTCCAAATGATTTAAGAAGTATGTCAAGCTTTCAGAGCTCTTGAGAAACGCCAAGGCGAGCAGCATGCTTGGATCGAAGATGCCATGTGCCATTTTGGAACATTGGCAATCCCCCAACTAGCTGGGGCTCCCGTGAAAAAGGAAGACGTGCCCGCTCCCTCATATCCCGATGTCTCTTGATATCCCCCGGGATCCAATCCTTTGCCTCTATATGAGCCTCGCGGCTACAACTTGAAGTCACAATGTTCGCCAGGGAAGGATATACCGAGCCGATGCCCGAGGTTTTGAGCTCACCACCAACTATCAGACATATTTGGTGGAATGTTTGCGACTACCCCGCTTGTCTGGATGAGGCTTTCAAAGATGAAATAATTGAAGACAGCCCCCCAAGAAAGAGGTATGAAGTCGGTGATCCCACAGTTGGAACCCTCGGAGAGCCATCTAGAAAATTTGAATATTATGTCATTTATTCAAACAAATCTCCCCAGCCTAACTTAACTCAAGATCATGACCATTTATGCTCCATGATAAGATGGGAAGAACTCCGCACAGCAACCAACGGTCCAAACGTTTTGATGCCCCAGCCTTTATCTTGGGAGGACATTAAGGCTGCCGTAAAACCCCCAACAAAAGCAATAACGGTGAATGAGCTAAGGTGCGATGCATGGCCGTACGTTAACCAGAGCCCTCCCATGACATAATTGGGGGAAACAAGCAAAGGAATAGCAAAGCCGTAAGTAAACGTGCTGACTCGTTCCGGCCAGATCCCGATAAATCCTCTAAGGATAGACAAAAGGCCGGCAATACTTGAGCCTCAAACCGAGAAAGGCCCCTACGCCAAAGAAACTGAAATGCTTGACCCGAAGGGAGAAGACCCGATCTTGACCCAACTCAAATGCAATCAAGCCAACATATCCCTTTGGTCCCTACTCACTTCCTCCTATCCTCACAAGCTCAAGATGGAAGAAAGCCTAGCCCAAACCATGGTTCCAATCGACAAGGAGGTCCAAATGATTGGCAATGTCCATTATGGTAACATCATTACCTTCATCGAGCTTGATCTGCCAAAATTTAGGGCTAACCATAATGAGCCTCTCGACATTACCATTCAACTCGATGAGAGTCGCCTTCCTCGGGTATTGGTAGATGGAGGATCGACCATGAATGTCCTCCCTGCCAAAATGATGGATTTGTTAGGGATCAAGACGACCGATTTAAAGCCTTCAGTTTAGACAATCAAAACCTATGACTCAACGTCCCGCTCAGTTCTAGGGGTAGCCACTCTAAATTTGTTGTTCAGAAAACAGATTATGCCAACAAACTTCCAGGTTATTGACATCCCTATCACCTTTACCCCCATCTTAGACCGTTCTTGGTTGCACCAAATAAACGGGGTAGCATCCACTCTACACCAATATGTGAAATTCGTTCAAGGAAGCGATCTCACCAAATTTTATGGGGATAGTGTGACCACTGAAGGGACAAACACAAATGGCATCCCGATCCTAGAAATCAAGCATGACGACGAGGGCATGATATTGACGGGATTCACAGTTGAAGCCCAAAAGTACAAGTATACTGCATAGACCTCCCTCTGTCTTGGGACCAGATTCCTCCCCCCATGAAAATGATGAAGCTTATGAATTACGTTTCGGGGCTCGGTTTGGGCAAACACCATCAAGGCACCCATAAGATCATTGAAGTCAAAGAACAAACCACCAGTCGTGGCCTAGGGTAAGTTCCTACTCCCAAAGATGTTGTAGAGGATAGAAAAACTGCACGTGGAAAGCGCCCAGTTCTTGAAAAAGAGGCCAGTGCATAACCTCCAATCTCCATCCCTACAGCTTCGACATGGCCCGATACTTTACAAAGAAAACCCGTGACTTGAATGAGGACATAGAGAGGAAGACAGAGATCATCAACGCAAGGCAAGGTTGGTCGTTAACAATGGACAAGTGGGAGAAGCTCCAACAAAACCTTGAGTAGTTCAGAGGCCTCGAGCTAAACCTCATCACGAGGGCACTCCTCGATGCACTAACCCTATCGGGACCCACCACCACCACTACTCACAATGAATTTTGGTTCGGGGAAGCCCCTGCTTTGGTAAAGATGTTTGAGAAACTTTCTGTCATCACCCCTGCCACAAACAAGAGGGATGAGTCTGTGTTTGAGCTAACAATGCCCAAAGGAAGAAAAGAAGACTCCGCAGAAGAAGCCTGGAATGAGCCTTCGCGACAACAACTTTTCAGCGAAGTAACCGAAATACCAGACTAAATCGATTTTGTTTCTGATAACTCCATGGTATCTATGATTGGGGACAACATCGCAAAGCCTTTCGACCCTCGCACTCTCTCAAGACCATCAACAATGCCATTAAAGAACTAGGCAACCTTCTCCGGACCTACAGCCAGCAAGGAGGAAATGATTAAAAAGCTTGGTCTAACCCCCGTCTCCTATAGTCTAGCTCAGAGTCTGTTGTTTTTGAATTCGAGTCTCTCGAGTCATCTGACGGCCTTACACCGGAATATTATGAGTTCATAGCCAACAATGTATTCCCCTACGCTTTAAATGAAAAGTTCGACCTTTTTGAGTATCCCCACATTGCATCTTTAACAAAGGATAAATTAACTAACAAATCAAAAACAGTTAATAATGATTCATTTGATGAAGTCGCAGACACATTAAACCAACAGTACATTAAGCAAATCCTTAAGCATGTTGTCAAACGAGAGGAAAACCGGGCCAATGCTGCCGAGGAGGTTTTAACTAAGGTAAATTTGGGGACTGCTGAAGAGCCTAAAGAGATGCAAATCAGAGGTTTCTTCACCGGCACCAAGCGAGAAGCATTGACTGCACTGCTCAAAGAATTTGTGGACGTGTTAGCTTGCTCCTACCAAGACAAGCCTGGCCTAGATCCCGCCATAGTAGAACATCAGATTCCCTTGAATCCTGAGGCCAAGCCCGTCATGCAGAAACTACGCCGGATCAAGCCAGATTGGTCCTTACAAGTCAAGGAAGAGATTGAGAAAATGCTTTGCGTCGGCTTCATAAGGGTGATCGAATACCCGACTTGGCTTTCAACATAGTCACGGTCACCAAGGCCAATGGGAAGGTGCACTGTTGCGTGGATTTCCGAGATCTCAACAAAGCAAGTCCAAAGGACGACTTTCCACTGCCGAACATAGACACGTTGGTCGACACTATGGCCAATTTCGAGGTTAACTCCTTCGTGGACGGTTTTGCCGGCTACAATCAGATCATGATGGCCGCAGAAGACCAAGAGAAAACCGCCTTCACCACCCAATGGGGAACCTACTGCTACATAGTAATGTCATTCGAATTAAAGAACGCTGGGGGTACATACCAACGGGCAGCGACATCACTTTTCCACGACATGATCCACAAAGAGATCGAGGTATACGTCGACGACATGATCATTCACTCAAAAGAATCAGGCGAAAAATACCTCATCGACTTGGGGAAGTTCTTCGATCGTCTCCGGAACCATTCAATGAGGTTGAACCCTACCAAATGCACATTCGGAGTAATCAGAGGCGAAGTCCTGGGATACATGGTCACAAAATGAGGCATCGAAGCTGATCCCCAAAAGATCAAAGCCATAATCAAAATGAGACCACCGCAAACCTAAATGGAAGTAAAAAAGATTCATGGGCCGCCTGCAATACACCAGCCGCTTCGTGAATTAGCTGACTTCCATGTGCGAGCCAATCTTTTGGCTAATGAAAAAGAATGCGAACATCGAGTGGAACCCAGAATGTCAAGACGCCTTCGAGAAAATAAAGGTGTACCTTGTGAGTCCTCCGATCCTCTGTCCTCCCCACGATGAAAAGTCACTCTTACTGTACCTGACTGTGACCAACACCGCAGTTGGAGCCATGCTTGGCCAAGAAAAGAAAGAGTCAAAAATCAAGAACGCCATCTACTTCATGAGCCAAAAGTTCCAAGGCAGCGAGCTCAACTACTCAGCCCTAGAGAAAACATGCGCAACTCTAGTATGGGTAGTTGGAAAGTTGAGACACTACATGCAATCGCACACAGTGCACCTGGTCTTCAAGATGGACCCGGTCAAATATCTCTTTGATAAACTGTAAGTATCCAAATTCGGATCGTCAAAATCCATTAAGGGTTAACTGGAATCCGTTAACTGGCCCTTCCCAGGTTAACCGGAACCCGTTAAACTCCCCATTCCCGAGTCAACGAGACATCCCGGGATTGCCCCGTGCATCCCGACATCAAAGTGTACTCAACACACGTATAAGTATAACTTTCCTCGAAAAATGCACTTTCCGGCACTTTCAGGGGGCATTTTGGACATTTTCCGGACAGTTATTTAAAAAATGGATGAAATCGGAAATAACGGGACAAAAACCCTAGCCCTGGTGACTCATCGGGACACTTGGCACGCATGCACAAGCCCCCATATCAATATCAATCAAATTCAAGGGTGAAAAGACCAAAATGCCCCTAAAATTGAGACATAGGCCGGCCGGACTGTTTTACTTGAAGAACTAAAATTCTCATCAAGTCCTCCAAATTTCCAAAATACCCAAAAACCCCCCAAATTGAGCCTTAGGCCATCCGGCTTGTTTTGCATTTCACCCCTATAAATAAAAGGGTTGTCATTTGTAAAAAAAAAAAAGAAAAACATTACCCTGTCTCTCAAACCTCACGGCCCAAAGCAGTTTCACCCCCTCCCGAGCCCCGTTTTGTCTCGATTTGCATGAAAATCCCATTTTCCGACCAAACACGAACTAAACAACCTCGAAACACCATTCAAACACCAAAAACATATCCCGTATACGTAAACCGAGCCAAAGAGTCAACCCCTAGCCATAGGTAACACTCTCTCTCTCTAAAACTCTGTTTCGCCTTGATTTACGGGTCAAACGCTAGTCTCGATCCGGTCGAAACACTCTAAATATAGACGTAATGTTGTCTACGGGGCTCGATACGTTTTACCCCTTAATTTACTTCTCTCTCGTAAGAGAAGTAATTTTGGGTTAAAACGGCATTCCGGCCCCATTTTTACGTTTATGTCATTTACAGTCCGAATCGTTTGATCCGTCGATTCGTATGTTTACTGTCCGAACCATTTGGTTCGTGATCGTCATTTACAAAATCCGGATCATTTGATCCATTGATACCGTCATTTAATTTATGTACCTTTACAAATCTGAGCCGTTTGGCTCGTCGATCGCATCTTTATTATCCGGATCGTTTGATTCCGTTGATGCCGCACTTTAAATACTGTCATTTACAAGTCCGAGCCGTTTGGCTTGTGATAGTATTTATTTACAAAAGTCCGAGTCACAAAATGACTCTTCGATCGCATATCATTTAATGCCTTTTTTCATGAAATTGGTACCAATGTAATGCCCGGTTCAAAACCGGAGTTCGTCATTCGAACTCCTTTTCAAAACAACGCAAAATCGACGTTTGACATCCAAACGCTCATTTTCGACTCAAAACCCCACCTTTGACATTCAAACGCTCCTTTCATTAAAATCAACGTTTGACATTCAAACTAAAGATTTCAGTTTGTCATTCTTACCCTCTTCTCAAAACTCAAAACCGACGTTTGTCATTCAAAGGCTCGCCTTTTACCACAAATCAACGTTTGACATTCAAACCAAGATTAAAGCTTGTCATTCAAGCTCCTTTTCAAAATACAAAACACACACACACGCGCACACAATTTCGACAAAGGTAGAAAGACTCGTCGTACGAGGCATTTCGGGTGATCTCAATATACTCTTCCCGAAACGTAACTTGACCACCGAACCTAACAATCTCTGGTCCTAAAAAGCCTTTTTTAAAGTTTTGGCTACCAATCAAAACGTCAAATTTTCAAAGCCTTTTTTCAAGTTTTGGCTACCAATCAAAACGTCACATTTTCAAAGCCTCTTTTCAAGTTTGGCTACCAACCAAAACGTCACACTTTTCAAAGCCATTTTCAAAGTTTGGGCTCGTAATACAAAATGGCGTGGCGACTCTCCCTTTCATTTTCCAGGTGAGGTCCCAAGTCCGTAAAATGCCACTCTCCGCGTCCTCCGTGCGTAATCTGGTTAATTTCAGTTGGCGACTCCGCTAGGGAAAAAACATGTTTTTCACAACTTCCTTTGTTTTAAAAACATTTCGTGGGCCAAACATTCATTTACCCTTTCTCGCTTTTTGTGTGCATATGTCATTCAAATCACCTGGTGGTTTTCAAAGATGTTTCATTCTCATCTCATTCAAATATCATAACATGTTCGTGCATTTCCGTTCATACATGATTCTTTGTGCTATATTTTGAACTGCGCATAAATTCTTTAAAACACATTCTGAAAATCTCTATTTTACTCAGAAAAAGAATTTAGTGACCGCACACTACTTGCACTGCTGCCTCGGTAAATCGCACGCTACTCGGACTTGCTGCCTCGGCACACTGCACACTACAACCCTCAATCGGGATGACCGTTCAGTTGCAGCTTGATTGGTCTGCCAGACACCTTTCGAGCGTGCACAGGGTCATTCCAAACAGCCCATCCTAGCCCGTGTATTCTATGCACTCTTTGTGTCACACTTCATCCAAGACCTTGGTTGGTTTTTTGGCTTAGTTCGTGTCATAAAGCCTAAGTGTATGCTTTTACGCCGATCTCCCTCACAAGTCAAGCTTAAAAGTTGAGATCGAAGGTCGCTCCTGACCCAAAATCTTAGCTTTTTAGCCTTGACTTTGACGCGGAGCCACGCTAAAAACATACCCGAAGGTTCAATGTGACGCCGTGTCTTCAAACCCTTAACGTATGCACCATGCCAGCCACAACTTGGCCAACGGCAAAAGCTAAGGCCCCTCGCGCAAGCGATTCAGGAGAGTTCATGTCGAAATTTCGGCACGATTTTTTCCTTAACTTAAGGACGTTGATTTCAACCGTGACCCGCATGTCACATGCGTTGAATGTTTACATGACCAGCTAGCCTTAAGTTCACTTTTTACTTTGTCGGTGGAACTCGCTTGCCTTATAAGACCCTCGCTCGGGATTGACCATCCCGGGAAGACGATTTACAGGTGAAAAACGAGGGGCTTATAAATATAGTGACGAGATCCACTGATTCAAGCCCTAGGTTAGTTGCGAAAAAGAAGATACGATCTTTTCCAACCAATTAGGACTTTGAGAAAATGCGTTTTAAGTAAACATTAAGCGGTAACTGCACATTGCACAAGCCCGAAACCCTGAGCTAAATACCCTTTCCGAAACCTAAAACCCTGCCTTTCGTTCCCTGCAGTGAGCAGAAAGTGTTTCAGAATTCCGGGTCAGTGCCTCGCCAGAATTACAGTTACGGCTGCATCAGACAGTTCTTCGGTTCCCTCAGTTCCATCAGCCAGACTCTCCGACATCTTAGACTCACCGAGAAATCGTGACGGGAACGGAAACCCGCCACCGATAACAGATATGACACTAGAAGAAGCCTTCCGGGCCTGTGAGGTTCAAAAAGGCAGAAAGAAGATCAGCAAAATTTCGTGGTACAGCTTCTGAATGAACGGGGTATAGCAGCTATCCCCCAATCAGACGGTACTTTTGTCCTAATCGAGGACGAGGATCCTCCCCGATCAGCTCCTCAAACCTTCAACCAGGTTCCTCCCCCGCCAAGTTATGGGATTCCTTCAAACCAAGGAAACAGCCGACCGAGACTCCATGTTGCCACCTCTCAAGGCACCCCCATCATATATGGCAAAGCCAGTACTACTCCCATCACTCAGTACAACCAGCGCACCACTGGACTATCTCAAACAAATATCAATATCCTCCAATACCCTCCCGGGTTCAACCCGTTGCCTATACCCGAACCTCAAAACACCGGGGATAAACCCCGATACATTCCCAAAAAGGCCCCCATATATCCACATATATCAAGCCTCCCACCTCTAATTACTGCCTCTCACATGGCAGTACTCGGCACCGAGCTTCAAAGTCCACCACTGGACCCAGCCTTGGCCTGGATGGTTGAACAAATGAAAGACCTGAAAGACAATATAGGCAGCTCAAAGCAAGAAACGCTCAGATCCACAGATCCGGGAATGGTCACGCCTCTCCCCGCCAAGTTCAGAATGCTTGAAATGGACAGATTCAAAGGGACCGAATGCCCGCAGACGCACGTTGACACCTACATTCTCGGCATGAGAGCAAAAGGAGCAACCCTCCAGCAAATGGACGACCATTTCCAACACACTCTCAAGAGTTCAGCATTACGGTGGTTCCTAAGGGTCAAGCCTGCAGATTGCCATACCTGGGATCAGATCAGCAATATCTTCTTGGAACGGTTCCGATCCAACCTGGAATGGGAAACAAGTCGTGAGGACTTAATCACCACCTAGCAGAAAATAGACGAAAGCGTTGGAGAATTCTACAAAAGGTGGAGCTGGAAGCTCTCCGAAATCATGGAGCCACTCTCCAAAGACGAACATATGTAGATCTTCAAGTCCTGCTTGAGGCCGTCCATCCGAATGCTCATCAGCCATCACTTCTTCCCAAATCTCTGAGCTATGGTCAATGCCGGCTCACAGTTTGAAAAGGATCTTAAAGAAAAACTGGCCACGACTTCGTCCTACAGATACAGATCAGCAGCTACATTCAATCCATCACCGGCCCCCGGCAAAGGGAAAGATACTTCTGTCAACTACATCCATCAGGGACAGCAGTCGAACAACAGATACCTGGCCCCACAAAGCAATGACTCCCCCAAGATGCAGCCTTCCGTACGCTTCGACAAGATGGATATGCCTCTGAGTAAAATGCTGGAAAGGTTGATCAAAGAAGGCCTCCTCAAGCCTGTTGAAAACTATAGAACAAAGAATCCTGTAGTCAATGCCGACAAAAGCAAATACTGCGCCTTCCACCAATACCACGGGCACACAATCGATAACTGCCTGGGGTTACGGTATGAGATCCAGATTCTGATAGAGGAGGGAAAGTTGGAGCGTCCCCGTGGACCTAATACAGTCGAAACCCCATTTCCGAACAACAACAGTAAAAACTCCATCGAGTGGGTACCAAAGAAGATTGCCGCAAGGCCAGTTCCTCCGCCTCTTCCAGCCAAGCCCTCATCAGACGTTCACATCTGTTAAGATGTATGAGACTGCTCCAAATGCCTTGAGTATGAGCTCCAGGATATAATCAGGGGCAATTCCCCCAGGAAGCAGAAGAAACAGTCTTCTCAGCAGAAATTGAAAGAAAGATATGAAGCCGGAGACACCAGCGTGGGTACACTCGGAGAGCCATCCGGGAAGTTCGATTACTATGTACTCTACTCCAGCAAGTCCTCTCTCCCTTCGAGCAGCACAGCTTCAGAGCAGACAGGGGTGGGAAAGCCGAAACATCCTACTGAAATAAAAGCTCAGGCTTTAGGACACCGGAATACCTCAAACCTTGGCAACCTTACTGCCAGCCATAAGCCTAATCCCCTGCAGGACCAGCCAAGGTTCAACTTGCCCCACTTCAGAGCACGGGCCGGCAAAGGAAAGTCAAAGTCAACTTGGCACTCGTACTCAATCAATATGCTGACCAAGGGAGGCCACCGCCACAAGCTATCTCGACACAATCCCGAGGCACCACCAAAAGCTTTGCCTCTCAAGAGAAAGACAGGAAATGGATGGCTCGATGATTCTCCCTCTCTAGAAAGAGATCAGATCTACAATTCCAGACTGTATGGCAGCATGCTCATCTTCTTTGATGAAGACCTACCAAAAGGGGTCTCGGGGCACAACGAAGCTTTTGTTGGGTTTTACGGGTCCATGCGCAGCGGAATTAAGCATTAAAAACATAAAACCCAAGAAGCCCTAGGATCCGTTCTATACAATTAATTTGAATACCTATGAGATAGAATTAAACCAACCTTGAAACGCTTTCCGGTCTTGAGCTATCGAACGATTTGATTATGTGATATCGAATCACAAACTTCGTTCTTCAACTTGCTTGAACTCTAGGCCTTGATCGATGAACGAGCGAAGACCCTCTTTTGGTATCCACACCTTTGAATGAATCCAAGAACAATTTCTTTTTGATTGCTAGATCTAAACCTTGAAGAATATTGAGAGAATTTGATTGTGAATTTTGCTTTAAAATTTCGGCTAGGCTTTTAGGTTTGACAGAACCCTTGTATTTATACTACAATAGTGTAAATACCTCTTCTAATCAAATTAGGAGAGACAGTGTCAAAAACGCGTATTGGCCTATTATGTCGCGCGGTATATCAAGCCATTGGCTTGATATGTCGCGTGACATAAGTAGCCGCTTCGAGCCTCTCAATCATTCTTCCTCCGGTTTAACCAATTCATTCTAGTTGTGTGTGACCCAATAGGATTACATCATGTTGGCAATGAATTCGATCATATCGAACCTCATAAGACATAAGCGGACTCTAGCAAGCCATTATGTCTACCCAAATAATGCAACGTAAGAGTTCACGTTTCCAACGGTGTACTTCCATTTATCCCTTTTGTCTCACGATGTTATATTGAACACAAGTCATGGTCCTTGTCAACTTGTTATTGTTCAATGCTTTCTCGATTCTTGAGTATAATGATAATTCCAATCATATTGGGGTACGGCCATACACTTTCATCATTATCACTCATCGAGGGGCCCAAGCATAACATCTCTCTTCCGATGGACAAATTCCTTCTTGACTTATCATCCTTCCCATCATGAATCTGATCATGCCAATGATAGCCTTTATAGATATCGTGTTAAGATATCGTTTGACTAAAATCAAACATGACTTTCATCATATGTAAGGTTATGATAGTCTTAGGTCTAGGAAATAAATGAAGTAACCGTATGAGATTTAAGTATGACATTTGACCATGACATAAATCTCATGCGGGTCATGTCCAGTCACTTGTTCTTTAACAAGTACCCATAATTTCAATGTGCATCTCTTATGCATATAATCATCACATGATTATCCATTGACAATTATACTAATTTATTCTCTTAATAATTAGGGACAGAGATTATTATAAACAAATATACAAAACATATAATAATCAAATAATAAACATCTCATATAATAATAAATAATGTCAACACATAAGTCTATCAATCATAGGCCTAGGGCATAACACCAACAGTCTCCCACTTGCACTAGGCCCAATCTACCATGTATCGAATACCCATGGACCTAACATGACCATCATGTTTAGCTTGCGAGAGAGCCTTAGTTAGTGGGTCCGCAACGTTGTCATCGATGTCTACTCGCATATCTTAACGTCTTCCCTTTCACATATCTCACGGATAATGTGGAAACGTCGAAGTATGTGTTTGGATCTCTGGTGTGATCTTGGTTCCTTTGCTTGTGCAATGGCACCATTGTTATCACGGTAAAGTTCAATAGGATCTCGATGCTTGGAACGACTTCCAAATCACTAATGAACTTCTTGATCCAAAGCTTGCTTCCTTAGCTGCATCGGATGCCGCTATGTACTCGGCTTCGGTTGTAGAATCGGCGACGGTACTTTGCTTGGAACTTTTCCAACTCACGGTGCCTCCATTAAGCGTAAACAAAAATCCAGGCTCGCGATCTGAAATCATCTTTGTCGGTTTGGAAGCTAGCATCTGTGTAGCCTTTTACTACAAGATCTTCTTCCATTCCTCCAAAGACCAAGAATACATCCTTAGTTCTTCGTAAGTACTTAAGGATATTCTTGGCTGCTATCCAATGTGGTTCGCCGGGATCCGATTGGTACCTACTCGTCATGCTTAGAGCACACGAGATATCGGGTCTAGTACATAACATAGCATACATGATAGACCCAATTGCCGAAGCATATGGAATACCATTCATTCTCTTTCGCTCATCATTAGTCTTTGGACATTGATTCTTGCTAAGAGATATACCATGCAACATTGGCAAATTCCCTCTTTTAGAATTTTCCATTTGGAATCTTCTAAGGACTTTGTCAATGTAAGTACTTTGACTTAAACCAATCATCCTCTTGGATCTATCTCTATAGATCTTGATACCAAGGATATATGCGGCTTCGCCCATATCTTTCATTGAAAAGCACTTTCCCAACCAAGACTTGACGGCCTCTAGTGCGGGAATGTCATTTCCAATGAGTAAGATATCGTCGACATACAACACTAAAAATAGTGCTACGCTCCCACTAATTTTCTTGTATACACAAGGTTCATCTTCGTTCTTGATAAAGCCAAATTCCTTGATTGCTTCATCAAAACGTAGATTCCAACTCCTTGAAGCTTGCTTCAATCCATAAATAGTTTACGCAACTTACACACCTTGTTAGAATTTTACGGGTGACAAAACCTTCGGTTGTATCATGTATACATCCTCAAGTAACTTCCCATTAAGGAAAGCTGTTTTGACATCCATTTGCCATATCTCATAGTCATAATATGCGGCTATGGCAAGTAAAATTCTAATAGACTTAAGCATAGCTACGGGCGAAAAGGTTTCATCATAGTCTATGCCATGAATCTGCCTATATCCCTTAGCTACTAGCCTAGCCTTATAGGTGTGCACCTTCCCATCCATGTCGGTCTTCTTCTTGAAGACCCATTTGCACCCTATGGTTTTTACACCTTCGGGTGGATCAATCAAGTTCCAAACTTGATTATCAGCCATGGATTGTAATTCGGACTTCATGGCTTCTTGCCATTTTTCCGAATCCGGAGCGGACATCGCTTCTTGATAGCAAGTGGGTTCATCATTTTCGATTAACTCCACTTCATCACTTTCCGTAATGAGAAATCCATATCTCTCGGGTTCGGATCGTGATCTACCACTTCGGCGAGGAACTTGTGCATCTTGAACCGGTTCCACAACGGTTTGTGAACTTGGTTCAGTTTCTACCATTGGTTCAATGTTGTTTTCGGGTTCTCGAACTTCTTCGAGATCTATTTTACTCCCACTGGTTCCTTTGCGAAGAAACTCCTTTTCTAAGAAAGTACCATTTCGAGCAACAAACACTTTGTTCTCGTTTCGGTTGTAGAAATAGTATCCTTTGGTTTCCTTAGGATATCCCACAAAAACACATTTATCAGATTTAGGTGCTAGCTTGTCATAAGTTAACTTCTTGACATATGCATCACAACCCCAAATCTTCATGAAAGACAAACTAGGTTTTCTTCCATGCCACATCTCATATGGGGTCTTTTGAACCGATTTGGTAGGAACTCTGTTTATAGTGAAAGCGGCGGTTTCTAGTGCATGTCCCCAAAAGGATAAAGGAAGCTCAACTTGACTCATCATAGAACGAACCATGTCCAACAAAGTTCTATTCCTCCTTTCAGACACACCATTCCCTTGTGGTGTTCGGGTGGAGAGAGTTCGAAACGATTCCACAACTCTTAAGATGATCAAATTCTTGGCTCAAATATTCACCACCTCGATCGGATCGAAGTACCTTAATAGTTTTGCCAAGTTGATTTTGCACCTCATTTTGAAATATTCGAAATATCTCAAACGATTCACTCTTATGTTTCATTAGATAAACATATCCAAATCTACTATAATCATCGGTGAATGTTATGAAGTACCGAAATCCTCCCTAGCATCGCTACTCATAGGCCCACATACATCGGTATGTATGAGTCCTAATAAGTCGCCCGCCCTTTCACCGGTTTTGGTAAATGGGTCCTTGGTCATCTTGCCAAGTAAACAAGATTCGCATGTCTCATATGATTCATAATCATGTGAGTCCAAAAATCCATCTTTGTGGAGTTTAGAAATGCGTTTCTCGTTTATATGGCCAAGGCGACAATGCCATAAGTAAGTGTGGTTTACATCATTGGGTTTAGATTTCTTGTTAATGTTATAGACATCATTATCACGATTTTCAATATCAAGAACATAAAGGCCATTGAATGAAACAATGATACAATAATGCATATCACTCTTGTAAATAGAAAATTTCTTATCACATATAAGAAAATTAAAACCTTCATTATCCAAACATGAAATCGAAATAATATTCCTACTTAAAGGCTGGAACGTAATAACAATTGTTCAAAACAAGTATTAGTCCACTAGGTAAAGTAACTTCATAAGTTCCTACGGCTAATGCGGCAACTCTTGCTCCATTCCCCACACGTAGGTCCACTTCACCTTCCTTAAGCATCATACGTTCTTTAGACCTGCACATTTAAACAAATGTGAGTTCCACATCCGGTATCCAATACCCAAGAACTAGAAGTAGATAGGAATATATCTATAACAAAGATACACGAAGTTGAAGCAACTCCTTTGCTCTTCTTCGGTGCTTCCTTGTATTTTGCGCAATTTCTCCTCCAATGTCCAATCTCATTGCAATGGAAGCGGATTGCGTCCTCTTGGGACTTAGGCTTAGCCTCTTTAGGCTTGGAGGCCTCTTTGGGCTTGGCAACCTTTGCCTTAGGATTAGCAACCTTTGCTTTTCCTTTACCCTTGAACCCTTTCCCCTTGTTAACCATTAGCACTTGATCGGTCTTCTTCTCGACAATCTTGGTTTCCGCGGTAGTCAACATTTGAACTAACTCGGAAAGGTTTCTATTCATTCCACCCATGTTATAGTGCATTATGAAATGACTAAAACTTTTAGGTAATGAATTCATATTATGTCGGTAGCCAACTCTTGGCTAATTGGAAAACCGAGCCTTTCAAGATGCTCAATGTGGCCCTTTAACTTGAGAGCATGGGGACCAACGGCTTGTCCTTCACTCATCTTGCATGAGGTCAAGGATGCAACCGTGTTGTACCTTTCTTGCCTAGCTTGAATTTGGAACATTTCCATCGCCCGATTGTTTAAGTTTGTCCCCAAGTGCTCAAGATTCTTGAAGACTCTTGCACATGGCGGAGAGCATAAGGCAACTAACATCTGTAGAGTCACGCTTGTGCTTGAGATATTGTTCCCTTATTTCCCTAGCGGCATTGGCGGCGAGGTTCGGGTGGAATAGGTTCGGTGAGAACGTACGGTTTCTCCTCTTGTTTGAGAACAATTCTCAAACTACGGATCCAATCCATATAGTTTGTACCATTCTCTTCCAACTTTTCCTTCTCAAGGACGGATCGCAGTGAAAAGTGATTATTGTTTGATGCCATTTATTCTACAAAAAGATATACATAAAATATGAACACATATAAGTAAACATATTATATGAGAAGTATAGTGCATTTAAATAAATGCTCCCACTAAATTATACACCTTCAAATGCAAATAAGCATAATATACATTTAATGGGCTAAGATCCAACTTTAATTCAATTTCAAGTTTGCTATGGCAAACCGCTCAAAATTAAATTAATTAGGCGAGAAAACATCAATCATATCACATATATGACTCTTAGATCTTTTATGAGATCAATTCAAGACATCATATGTCTAGGCATATTTTAATCTCATCTTATGCCTTGGGTCCAAAACCATTTTGATAACCCAATTAAGTTCATTCACTTTAAAACGTATAGGAACCACCATTTCCTCATCTTGCTCGCATTCGAATAGAATCAAAGCACCTTGCTATGGCAAGCCCACCCAAAACTATCCGAATGGTCTCAAGTGTTTTTAATCATGAATTGGCATAAAGAACTTAAAAGTTAAATGAAGGTTCTTTAAAGGTAGATTATAAGCATATCGAAAGATAGTCAAAATCATGCACCGGGTAAGTTCCCGGGAAGAGGTGAGCCGCAAGGACTTCTTAAGTACCAACTCTTCCTTAGACGAGAACTCTCCTAGACATGCATAATTAGAAATCAACTACGATTAGGCAACATAATCCTTACCTTTTATAAACAATCGTTTCCTTTTAAATTTCGCGTATTTATGACTTGTTTCCATAAACAATCATAAGATCCAAAATTTACAATGTCTAAATCTAAACATATTAGGAAACTAAATATCATGTTTCAACTAAACATCTAATTTAATAATTCTTAACAATTAAGAACAAATAATTCATGCATCGCAACAATTAATAAAACACATCTAAATTAATTAAGCATGCATAAACAATGAATCAATCTAGCATGGACTTATAAACTCAATTTTATAACATCCAGATTTTCATATACATTGCAATAATTATTAAAATCAGATTTTAATCAATTAATCATGTATATCAATGAATCAATCTATCGCGGACTTATAAACTCAATTTTATAACATCCAGATTTTCATATCAACATATCGATTGTAAACACAATCATAGAATAGCGAGAAAATTTGAACAAACAGTTACGCCGGTTTTGGCTTGTTATGTCGCGTGACAACATCGACGGAGGCTTAATATGTCGCGCGACGTAACAGTTTAACTGAATTCCACATGGCTCGATATGTCGCACGACATAGGCGGCCGAGTTACGAGATTTCGATTCGAACCAATACAGATTACGGCCAATTAAATCACATAAAACGGCCTTTTACAGATTTAATGCAGCATAAATTGAAAACGATTTTCACATTGTTTCACATAAACAATTAAAATTCTATCACATACAAAACATGCAATAAGCATATAAACAATTTATATCTTAAACCTAGCATGTTAATTCAAACTTAATCATACGAACGGGGCTCGATACCACTTTGTTGGGTTTTACGGGTCCATGCGCCGGAATTAAGCATTAAAAACATAAAACCCAAGAAGCCCTAGGATCCGTTCTATACAATTAATTTGAATACCTATGAGATAGAATTAAACCAACCTTGAAACGCTTTCCGGTCTTGAGCTATCGAACGATTTGATTATGTGATATCGAATCACAAACTTCGTTCTTCAACTTGCTTGAACTCTAGGCCTTGATCGATGAACGAGCGAAGACCCTCTTTTGGTATCCACACCTTTGAATGAATCCAAGAACAATTTCTTGTTGATTGCTAGATCTAAACCTTGAAGAATATTGAGAGAATTTGATTGTGAATTTTGCTTTAAAATTTCGGCTAGGCTTTTAGGTTTGGAACCCTTGTATTTATACTACAATAGTGTAAATACCTCTTCTAATCAAATTAGGAGAGACAGTGTCAAAAACGCGTATTGGCCTATTATGTCGCGCGGTATATCAAGCCATTGGCTTGATATGTCGCGTGACATAAGTAGCCGCTCGAGCCTCTCAATCATTCTGCCTCCGATTTAACCAATTCATTCTAGTTGTGTGTGACCCAATAGGATTACATCATGTTGGCAATGAATTCGATCATATCGAACCTCATAAGACATAAGCGGACTCTAGCAAGCCATTATGTCTACCCAAATAATGCAACGTAAGAGTTCACGTTTCCAACGGTGTACTTCCATTTATCCCTTTTGTCTCACGATGTTATATTGAACACAAGTCATGGTCCTTGTCAACTTGTTATTGTTCAATGCTTTCTCGATTCTTGAGTATAATGATAATTCCAATCATATTGGGGTACGGCCATACACTTTCATCATTATCACTCATCGAGGGGCCCAAGCATAACATCTCTCTTCCGATGGACAAATTCCTTCTTGACTTATCATCCTTCCCATCATGAATCCGATCATGCCAATGATAGCCTTTATAGATATCGTGTTAAGATATCGTTTGACTAAAATCAAACATGACTTTCATCATATGTAAGGTTATGATAGTCTTAGGTCTAGGAAATAAATGAAGTAACCGTATGAGATTTAAGTATGACATTTGACCATGACATAAATCTCATGCGGGTCATGTCCAGTCACTTGTTCTCTAACAAGTACCCATAATTTCAATGTGCATCTCTTATGCATATAATCATCACATGATTATCCATTGACAATTATACTAATTTATTCTCTTAATAATTAGGGACAGAGATTATTATAAACAAATATACAAAACATATAATAATCAAATAATAAACATCTCATATAATAATAAATAATGTCAACACATAAGTCTATCAATCATAGGCCTAGGGCATAACACCAACAGCTTTGTACATCACTATCCGGCTCAACACTGTCTCCCTCCCTGGGGTATTGGTAGACAATGGATCAGCAGTCAACGTCCTTCCCCTCAGCATGATGCGAGCCTTACACATTGATGAAGGCCATATGATCCCATCTGCGTGAACTATCAAAGCCTACGACAGCACGTCTCGTCCCATCCAAGGGACAGTGACTCTGGAGCTCTGGTTCGAAACCCAAATGGTGCCATCAAAGTTCCACGTGATGGACATTCCGTCCGAGTTTACAGCTCTGTTGGGACGCCCATGGCTACACCACATGAAGGCCATAGCCTCCACTCTCCATCAGTGTGTCAAGTTCATAAACTGACAGGGAGATCTCGAGGACAGTTTCCTCATAGGGAATGAAGCCGAAATGCCAATTAAGCATGCCAGCAGCCAGGCACCGGGGTTACCTCATGCAAGCCGACCAAAGGACAACTGGGGAAAATCTCATCAGAATCCCTCAGAGTCCGGAGGTGCTAACTATGTCAACATCCTCGAGCAGAAGATCTCGAATCAGTCAGATTCATCAAGTTCAATTGCCGTTTTCGAAACTTGGATGCAGACTGGAAAGAAACCCTGAGCATCGCAATGATACGGGCACACAAATCCCCTATCTCCGGTTGAAGATTTGTCAGCATCCTTCGAGCAAACTCTCTGGCCCCGCCAGGCGAAGAAATCTTCACGATAAAGGTCAACAAACACCGGCACACTTGTGATGAATGTATGGCAGTCATCTGGGATGTCTTACACACAGAATTGCCCACCGAACCCCTTTTCTTAAATGAAGGGCATGAGGTCTTTTTAGCAGCACCAGCTTCGCAACAGGGCACGAGACGTCCATTGGTCTGGGTTGAGCCATCAGACGGTGATGAATCAGGACTCTCCGGAGTGGAAGACGCGGCAGATCCGCAAGAGGACCCTTACATACACACGCTCAGTTTCGAGGATGGCACCAGTTCCGACGAGGTCACCTACGATGAGGGTTCCAATACCATGGAAATTGTCACACTCAATGTCCAGTACAGACAATTATCCGGCTAGTGGAAACCACTGGTTGACATGACAAAGAACCCTTCTGATCACGTAACCGACGATGACTTAGTCAACATCATTTTCTCCAGATATCCCGACGATGCCAAGGATCCGGCCTTATTGTCAGATTCTGCAATGCCAAAGTAATCCTCGAAGATTGCCTGATCATAGTGAACGAGGCCCTGGCCAAGAGAGCTGAAGGCTCATCATCACTTACAGTCATCAGCCCCTGCGGCAACCGGCCCGTGCCGTCAGTCAAGCTCACTGCCAAGAGCGTCGCCAAGGCCGAGGGCACCGAAAAAGGAGACAGAACTCCCCACCTTGCTACAAGTCAGATCAGCCTCGGGAACGCCTCCAGCAGCCAACCTGAGAACATCTGCAAGAGTCCTCCCAGAGAGACAGATCAAACTTCCGAAGAAAGGAAAGATCACCTGAGCATCAACATGCTCAAGTTTGACCCTGTTCCCAGCCATCACGGCCACGGATTCAGGCATCCCGCCAGCAAGCTGCTAGCTCTGATAGACTTGGCTCTCGAACGAGATCACGAGACCATCAACATCGTAGAGTTCAACACCCCCGTTGGTTTGATCAAGCAGATATGGGCAAATTTCTTGGTAACCGAGATCAAGGAAGGCCGCATGGAGTGTCTTGGCAGACTTCCTTCGTCAATATAATCCAAGTATTTCTGCCATTCGGAGGTTTGGATGTGATTACAGTTCTAGATACCAGTCAAACGACGCGCACCTATGGAGATTGTTTAGCTCTCGTAAGGAAAGCTCTCCTGGAACTAGCTGCACAAGAAAATCACCTCTGGGACGAAAACAAAGCTCAAAAGACTCACAGGGACCAAGCCCTTAAAGCATCGCAAGTAGCCTCAGACAAAAAGCTACAGGCCACTCTAAACCAGTTCGACCTCAAAGGTTTTGCCCACGGTAAATTCCTGGATTACCATCGCCTCTCAACAAACCCCCTCTGGCAAGGGAGAGCGGTCAACGGTCCCAACGACCTAGGAGACGGAATGGCACATCCCCAGGAATACCTAGCCAAACAGCATGAAGAATACAAGCGCTTATCTCCTCGAGAGAAGCAAGCCCTTTGTGAAAGCGATGACGAAGACAATGAAACTATTCTCTTCCAAGCTGGCCGTGAAGTTAACAAAACCGGAGTCCCAAAAGTCCAGGGAGGATGGGAGCAGATCCTTTTTGTTCTCAAATTGAAAGGCCAACTAAAAGAGGAAGGTATATTCAAAAAGAAGAGAAAGATGGAAATACATCTCCAACAATTGCTCAGGGAGATTCCACAGACTACAACATTCGTTTACAAAAACGACCAACTGGGGCAAAAACCAGTCACATGGGCAGACGTCCGGGAAGCCGTATACTCACCTTCCGACATATCCGCCACTCAGTTAAAGCAGCAGAGAAAGATCTCCCCGATGGAAGTTTATCTAGATTGCCGCATACGGTTCAAAGAAGCGCTGGCTATTCTCACATGGGAAGAGACGAAGGCGTTAGCTCTCGACGAAGGCTCTACTTCAAGAGAGCTGATATGGGACAAAAGTTGAGGAAAATTAGCAAACCATGACTAATGCCTGTCCCAACTCCAGAATTCCATGAGCCTGCTCAGCAAGAAGGAAAGAAGCGCAGTATACCGTAAAGAAATCAAAGAGACTGTTCGCTTGAACCAAGAATTCTCTAACCTCCCCCGGAGGGTCAGCAATACACAGTTTAGTCATGGAAACCACTACTGCGCATTGATGTTTGAACAACTGCGGCGAACCATAGGCTCCCTCCCCACAGAGGCACCTAAACCAGTATCTTGGGACAGAATCCGAAAAGCTGCCGAAGCCCCTGGGAATATATCTACAGTCAATGAATTGAGGGAGGACATATGGCCCTGTGCTTCGAAAAGTCCTCCTCTGACTATGGCTCAGCTCAAAGCAACCTGTTCAAAAGGTACCAAGCCCGACGTCAACATTCTAACCCGATCGGGTCAAATTCATGTGCTTCCACCAAAGGCCACCAAAAAGCCGACAGAGTCAGAACCGCAACCCGGTCTGCCCGAAGAAACAAGTTCCGAAAAGGAGGACCCGATCCTCACTCAGCTCAAGCAGACCCAAACGAACATTTTCCTGTGGTCTTTGCTCACATCTTCATACCCTCACAAGCTCAAGCTAGAGGAAAGTTTGGCCCGTACTATGGTCCCCGTGGACGCAACTCCAGAAGAAGTATTTCAGATGATCGGCAACATCCACTATGGAAACATCATCACCTTCACAGATTTGGACCTACCAAAATTTGGGGCTGATCACAATGAGCCGCTTTGCATCACAGTTCAGCTGGACTAGCATCGCCTTCCCCGTGTACTGGTAGACGGAGGTTCCGAAATGAATGTCTTGCCCACCAAGAAGATGGACCTGCTTGACATCAAGCCCACAGACCTGAAGCCTTCAGTCCACACTGTCAAGGCCTATGATTCTACTTCCCGCACAGTTCTTGGGTTTGCTACTCTAAATATCAGGTTTGGCAAGCGGATGATCCCCACCGAATTTCAAGTGTTGGACATTCTTATCACTTTCACAGCCATCCTGGGACAACCCTGGCTGCATCAAATGAACGACGTGGCATCAACCCTTCACCAATGTATCAAGTTCATGCAAGGCAACTAGCTAACAACAGTCTACGGCGACAGTGTCACAACCGAGGGGACCTGCACCAACGGCATTCCAGTGTTAGAGATCAAGCATGATGACGATATGGTTTTAACTGGGTTCACCTTGGAGACCTCCAAGATCTAAATATGCTGCGTGGACCTTCCACTATTTTGGGACAAAATCCCTCCAGCCATGAAATTGATGAAACTCATGAACTTCATCCCGGGACTAGGGCTCGGCAAGAGGTTACAAGGCAACACAAAGTCATCGAAGTCAAGGACCACACTACAGTCTAGGGGCTCAGTTATCTGCCAACACCAGCTGATATCAAAGAAAACAAAAGGCTCGCCAGCACCAAGGCAGCAGCCCGCAAAAGGGGAACCTCCTATGGCACACCCAACCTCCGACCTTACAGTTTCGACCTCACCCACTACTTCATCAAAGGAATCGATAGCAGAACTGGGGGAACCGACAGCGGAACCGACAGCAGAACTGGGGGAACCGACAGCGGAACCGACATCAGAACTGAGGGGACCGACAGCGGAACTGATAAAGATGAGAGAGATGCAAGAAAAGTCAGCACAGAGACTACAGAAAGGATGAGAAAGCTGGGGTAGGACCTCGAGCGTTTCAGAAGACTCAAAGCTAATCCGATAAGGGGAGCATTCCTCGACATCACTGCTCTACCTGGACCAATTGCCACCATAGTTCAGCATGAGTACTCATTCAAAGGAATCCCAGACATAGAAGAGCAGCTCGAGACACTCTTCATGGGAAACAGATTGTTCGGGTCAGCCGACAAGGCCACATTCGAAAAAGTAACTCCAAAGCAGAAGGAACCAAAATTCGTAGAAGATGCTCTCAGTGGACCCGCTCTACAGAATCTCTTCGAAGAGGTCATGGAGGTGCCAAACTTGATTGACCTGGGCTCTGAGAACAGTATGATCGCCATGATCGGGACAGCAGAATCCAAGCCTCTTAACCCCCGAACCCTCACCAAGCATCCAGCAATGCCACTGAAAAACTGGGTGACTTTCACTGGACCAAGGGCAAGCTAGACAGAAATGGAAGACAAATTGGGCCTGCACCCTATCTCCCTAAACCTAGTCTTAAACCCTCTAAGTCAGTCATTGTCAAAGTCCATCCCTCTGAGTCATCCGATGGACTCACGCCGAAAGACTATGATAATGTAGCCAACAATGTATTCCCGTTCGTATTAAATGAAAAGTTCGACCTTTCGAATTATCCCCTCATTGTCACTTTAACAACTGATAAGTTAACAAACAACTTAAAAGACGTTAATAATGACTCACTTGATAAAGAAGCAAACACACTAAACCAACAATACATTAAAGAAGTTCTCAAGCGTGTAGTTGACCAAGAGGACAATCGGGCCCAAGCTGCTGAAGAGGTTATGACTAAAGTGAACTTGGGATCAGTGCAAGAGCCTAAAGAAACACAAGTGGGCAGTTTCTTCGCCGGTGCAGAAAAAGAAGCCCTGATAAATCTCCTCAAAGAATATGTTGACGTGTTCGCCTAGTCATACCAAGACATGCCAGGACTCGATCCCTCAATCGTGGAGCACAGAATCCCTCTGGATCCAGAATCCAAGCCTGTCAAACAAAAACTCTGCAAGATCAAGCCAGAGTGGTCCCTGCAATTGAAAGAAGAAATTGAGAAGATGCTCCGCGTCGGCTTCATCATGGTAATTGAGTACTCGACCTGGTTCTCCAACATTGTGACGGTCACCAAGGCCAATGGAAAGGTCAGATGATGTGTGGATTTCCGAGATCTCAACAAGGCCAGTCCTAAAGACGATTTCCCACTGCCCAACATCGACATACTAGTCGACACCACGGAAAATTTTGAAGTAAATTCCTTCATGGATGGGTTTGCTAGATACAATCAGATCAAGATGTCTGAGGAAGATCAGGCCAAGACTGCTTTCACCACTCCATGGGGATAATACCGTTACACGGTCATGCCGTTTGGTTTAAAGAACACTGGGGCTACTTATCAGTAGGCTGCAACAACTCTCTTCAATGACATGATTCAAAAAGAAATCGAAGTGTATGTTGATGACATGATCATCCACTCCAGAGGATCAGACATGCAACATATAATAGATTTGAGAATGTACTTCAACAGACTCAGAAAGCACTCCATGAGATTGAACCCTGCAAAGTGCACCTTCGGCGTCAAGCGAGGCAAAGTACTGGGGTACATGGTTACAGAAAGAGGCATCGAAGCAGATCCTAAGAAAATTAAGGCCATCATTGACATGAAGCCACCGCAGACACTGACAGAAGTGAAAAGTTTCATGGGAAGACTTCAGTACATCAGCTGCTTCATCAACCAGTTGACAACTCTCTACGAGCCAATGTTCAAAATAAAGAAGAAAAATGCGGACATCAAATTGGACTCCGAATGCCAGACAGCCTTCGAGAAAATCAAGACATAGTTGGTGAATCCCCCAATCCTATGCCCGCCACATGAAGATAAGCCACTCCTCCTGTACCTAACAGTGACAGACATGTCAATTGGGGCTATACTGGCGCAAGAACATAAAGATTTCAGAGTTGAGCATGCAATCTACTTCGTAAGACGAAAGCTTCAGGGAAGTGAACTCAGCTACTCAGCATTAGAGAGAAACTTGTACCGCCTTGGTATGGGTAGTCGGGAAACTGAAACACTACATGCAGTCACATTCAGTGCTCCTGGTCTCCAAGATGGTCCCCGTCAGATATCTTTTCGACAAGTCATCTCTATCAATTAGATTAGGCAAGTGGTCATTCTTCCTGCCTGAATTCGACATCAATTACATGGTCAGAAAATTAACAAAGGGCAGAGTAATGGCAAATCAGCTGGCAGACTTCCCAAGCAGTGAACTCAAAGGTCCTGATCCGCAGTTTCCAGATGATGGGATCTTCTAACTCCACAGCGCAAACCGTTGGCAACTCTTCTTCGATGGGGCAGCCAACAAGAAGGGTAATGGTATTGGAATGCTCCTGGTCGATCCTAAACACGAGCACACTCCCATAGCCATCAAACTAAATTTTGAGGATACCAACAATGCAGGAGAATATGAAGCTTGCGCAGCCGGCCTAGAAGCTACTCTTGAATGCAACATCGCAGAACTGGAAGTATACGGAGACTCGGCATTGATCATCAATCAAGTATCCAACAAATGGAAGAAAATAGATTCTGGCCTCCAGAAGTACCAAACGTACATGGAGGAGCTCATTGCTCAGTTCAAGGACATCTCTTTCCACTACTTGCCAAGAGACAGGAACCTCTTCGCAGATGCCCTGGCCACCCTAGCATTTCTTGTGGAAATTCCCGAAGGGAAATCAGTAAAACCCCTCAGAATAGGCAGACGAGAAATACCCGCCTACTGCTGTGAGATCAAAATTGAACATGAACCAATCGACGAACCCTGGTACAATCAAGTCTACCAGTACCTCCAAAATGGAGAAGCTTCCTTCACAAATGAAGATGGAAAATACAAAGAAGGGATCAAAGCCAAAAACATGATGGCCCTAAAGCGCATGTCATCCCATTTCGTCATTCTGGGGGGTATGTTATACAAGAAGCGCCACCAAGGACCACTCCTCCGGTGTGTAAATAAAGAAAAAGCCAACGAGCTGATGAACGAAGTTCACAACGGAACCTGCCATCCGCACATGAACACCAGAGCATTCACACAGATCATCCTATGTATGGGTTACTATTGGGTATCAATGGAAACAGACTGCATCCAGTTCGTCAGAAGCTGTGACAAATGTCAACGGTTCTTTAACCTCAATCACATTCCTCCTCACGAGCTCTACTGCATGACTACGCCATGGCCTTTCGCCACATGGGGAATCGATGTCATCGGCAAAATTACTCCGCCAGGGAGCAATGGTCACGAGTTCATATTAGTCGCAGTCGACTACTTCACCAAATGGGTAGAAGCCAGATCATACAAAGAAGGGATCAAAGCCAAAAACATGATGGCCCTAAAGCACATGGCATCCCATTTCATCATTCTGGGGGGGGATGTTATACAAGAAGTGCCACCAAGGACCACTCCTCCGGTGTGTAAATTAAGAAAAAGCCAGCGAGCTGATGAACGAAGTTCACAACGGAACCTGCGGTCCGCACATGAACGCCGGAGCATTGACATAGATCATCCTCCGTATGGGTTACTATTGGGTATCAATGGAAATAGACTGCTTCCAGTTCGTCAGAAGCTGCGACAAATGTCAACGGTTCTCCAACCTCAATCACATTCCTCCTCACGAGCTCTACTGCATGACAACGCCATGGCCTTTCGCCACATGGGGAATCGACATCATCGGCAAAATTACTCCGCCAGGGAGCAATGGTCACGAGTTTATATTAGTCACAGTCGACTACTTCACCAAATGGGTAGAAGCCAGATCATACAAAGTACTGAATTCTAAGAAGGTGGCCGAGTTCATCAAAGAGAACATCATGTGCACATACGGGGTGCCCAACGAGATCATATCCGACAGTGGGACCCACTTTTAAGGAGATTGTGACCAACTGTTGACCGAGTTCAGAGTTACATGCCACAAGTCTTCTCCCTACATACCACAAACTAGTGGTGTAGTAGAGGCAGCAAATAAGACTCTCGCAAGAATAATAAAAAAGATGGCCGTCAGAGGTCGGGATTGGCCTGAAAAGCTACGTCTAGCCCTTTGGGGATACAGAACATCAATCAGAACTGCCACAGGGGAGAATCCTTTCACACTCACATACGAAATGGAAGCGATATTACCAGTTGAATTGGAAATTTCATCCCTCCGAGTCCTCTTGGAAAATGCAATCAATGAAGTCGAATGGCTCCAAAGCCGTCATGACGAACTAGCTCTACTCGACGAGCGCAGATTGAAATCCATAGAGCATACTCGTGCCTACCAAAGCAGAATGGCCCGAGCATTTGATAAGAAAGTCAAGATCTGAGACATCAGAGAAGGCGACTTGGTGCTTAAGGAAAAGCCTCCTACACAGACCAATCCCCTCGGAAAGTGGGAGCCTACCTGGATAGGCCCGTTCTTGGTACAAAGATCTTCTCTGGAGGAGCCATGAAGTTAGAAGATTTGGACAGAAACCCTTTCGTTAACCCCGTGAACGAAAGCAAGCTCCGCAGATACTTTGTTTGAGGAAGAACACGAGTCAACTCTCCTTCCCCATACACCACCCCTCAGTAAAATCAAAGTGCTAAAAGAGTAATACCCAACTAGATACATTCCCGAAAATGATCTAGGTAAAAAACAGGGTCGCACTTCTTTTGTCTTTTTCTCAAATGTCACCTAAAAATGTCAAACTACGGTGACCTGAGCCCTTTAGTCCAATTGTAAAAGGGGAACGTAGGCAGCCATCATTGGTTCGGTCTCAAAAACAAATAAAATTTCAAATACAACACAAATCGCTTGTGTTTCAAAAAACTCTTAAATTTAACATACAAATTCATTACGGTTAAAAAAATCTTTGATGAGTTCAAGCACGGTCTACTCTTGACTCGCTACACGCTAGCAAAACAACAATAAAACATTGATCAATTTAATGAGCCTGCAATGACATTGGGAGGATATTCCGGACAGCAAGGTCAACCTAGTCCCTTGTACTCGGTCCTTCATCTTTCTTCCCCTTTCCTTTCCCATGGGGGGGTATTCTTCGCCTTCACAGGGAATATTCCCGTAGTCCTTCTAAATGGCTCTGGGACCCTTCCTGATGCCTCAGTCAAACCTGCGGCTGCCAATGCAGCCCTTTCCCTAGCTCTATCACGAGCTGCCTCTCTTCGAGTCGTCATATCCATGCTCTGATCGGTCATCTGACTAGCATTGGCCTCATAGTCAGCCATATCATCTCCGGTACAATCCTGAGGGTTGGCCATCGCTTTGGCCCTCCTCAAAGTCGAGTTATCATGGTAGTCAAGGCCCAATAGCTAACTTCGTCTCCAAAAAATAGCAATTTGTGTCTCCCCTATACACTCCTCATACCAGTTCAAATATCGAGTGGACAGAACAGTGCCCCCTCTCCGGTGAAAGAGAACCTTGGCAGAAAAAGATGTATATTGCCACAACCGCATGAAAAGCAATGGCGTCGAAGGATCTTCCATGAGGAGAGATCCCACCTCAAAAGTACCAGAATTACTCAAGCCCGTCAATGGCACCTGCTCCCGCCCGAACTGCCGCAGCACCAAAGATGGAATGTAGAAAGAAGACTGGGACACCCCCAGAACTCTGACAATGAGAAGACCCTCCTGAACGGTCTGAGAAGTCTATAACTTCCAGTGAGGAACCCACCATCGCAGATGATGTGTGCGGAGTTTGGCCATCCAAAGCTCCAACTCACCCAGATTGCCTCCTATCACCAAGGGTCATCGAGAAAAAGACCAGGGATCACATGTCGCTGGTACCTTGGGCATCATTTGAAACCGCTCCATCAACCACAAAGTAAGCCTGGCAGGACTCCCTCCCCACATGTATCGGCTACCGGTCGCCATCCGACCTATGCCAAGGAATGTCTCACCCAAAATCAAAGGCACGATGTCTCCTCCGCTCCGGCAATGACTCATCAGGTCCAGTACACTGTGGTGGCACACCCCCAAGGATATAAATGCGAACAATGTAGCAATCGCACACACGGCAAAAGCGTCCCACGCAGAAATGCTCCCATCAGCACCGATAAATCTATCGGGCAGCCCCAAAATGTCAACATGATCCATATTTGGTATTAGCATCCCACATGCTTCTTCAGCTGAAATGCCAAGCAGGGACATCAACTTCTCAACGGTGGTCAGGCCGCCCGTCAAGGGAAGAACAATCCGCTCTGCTTCAGGTCCTCCAAGGATAGCCCAAAAATCCTCAAGTGTGGGCGTAATCTCGTTGTATGAGAAGCTGTACACTTGACTCCTTTCATCCCAGAAATGAGCCGTAGCTCTCAGAAGATCCCAATCCGGCATGAACTCCTTCAAAGCCCAAACCGCCTTCATCCTATAACAATCTTGGAAAAAAACCCTTACTATGCCTCGTGTGGTGCCGTACCCACGTCTGGAACCTCTCCAAGCATCGTTCTTGCATCTGAGATGACAACCTTGGAAATGTAGCCATGAGAAACAAAGGAAACTTTGAGAAATTTAGGAGAGAAATCAGTTTCTGCTTCAGAAATAAGCACGGAATTTCCAAATTGCAGAAACTGAACTGCAATTTAAACAATCTGAAACTGAGTCATAGGTCGGCCGACCCATTTTTCAGGTTGACCTTGTCAACTCTGCAGCCAGCTGTACCAATTTCTGTCAACATTTCCAAAGGCCTCCCTGTTCAAGCCTTTTCCAAAGCAACATTTACCCGTTATCAAATCAAACACTGCCGACACCACATCCGCCCCGGGCTTGTGCAACAGTGCAATTAATTAATAACAGTGCATGTAGATATAAATTTTGCCAGCTCAAATTTTAATATTTAATGCATGTCTCATTATCATTTATTTTTGATCAACCTACTTGCTTATTTGCCAAAAAATAAATGAAGGTAATCATAATAAATACTCAAAATGTACAAGAGTTTGCCCCATGGGTCTTACAAAGTACAAAAAAATGTTCAGACGATGCACACAATCGTCTAACAAAACAAATCAATGGGACTACTCAGAGTCCTGCTCGTCATCCGAGCACTCAAATTATTGCCCCGCAACAGCCGGATCCGCGGTGGACAAATAATCCGCAAATTCCTCGAGACCGAAATAAAAAAAGCTACGGCTCTGCGCCTGTGCTCCCGAGGACTCTCCCTGCTCGTATCCCGAATACGAGGAGTGGCGAACTCCAAACCCAGCAGTCTCACCAGAGAACTGGCTGAACCCCTGCCCGACATCTGCGCCACCAGTCATGGAAGCAGATGGGTCTCTTGCAGCAGACGACCGGGAAGGCATCGGCTCATGAACAGTCGCACTCCTCCGAGAACCGAACCGAAGGAAGTCCACAAGCCTTCTGGCATACCTAGTCATCCCATCCAAACGTCTTACAACCTGATCGTAAGTACGGCCAGAAACCTGCAAACCAGGAAAGCCGTCAAAAGACAAATAGACAGCATAGATGCAACATTTGCAGAAGGCTACTACAAATACATAAAGCAAAAACAAAACACTCACCGAAGCACTGGGCTCAACCCTATATCGAGGCCTCGCCTGCTCTGGAATATGAATCATCAGCCGCCTATGAGAACCACCAGCATCCTCAAACGCCAACCGAGTTCGGGGAAGCGGGAAATCTCTTGGACGTGCAGGGTCCTCGCCCTCTCTAGCCATCACATGTGGGCTCCTCAGCCTTACCCTCCGAAAGATATCATAGTCAGCATCCTCTATGATGTTCTTGAAGTGAGGCACACCCTGGAAGCCTACACCATGAAGTGATCAAACCGACTCCACCAAGTCAAGTTGATCCTCGAAGAAAAGTCTCGGTCCAGAGCCAAAGACACCTCCTCGTAAGTCACGTGGGTGCTCTCCCTTGACTTCACCGGCTTCAGCCCCGCCTTCTGCCAAGTCAGAGTGGCAAGAAATAAGAGAGTGTATGCCTTCCTGGTATCCCACTTATACATGTGAAACATCTCAAAGCACCACACCTGTCAAACTCCAGGAAAGTTATGTCAGCTACAAAGCAGATACATACAAGTACAAGCGAGACAAGGAAGAGAAAAAGAAAGAAACTAACATCTAACGCGAACTGAAAGCAGCAGAATGAGTTGTCCTCTCCACGAGAACACCTGTTCAAGGCATAGAGGAGCTCGGCCAGACCAGCCTCTCCCCAGGCAAAACCCCTCATGTCCTCTAGGTTGATCAGGGAACCAAGCAAGGCAAACTGACACGTCGTGTCAGCATTGGCAAAAAGGGTTGCTGAAAAAGCAAACCACAAGTATCCTCGAGCCAAGCACTCTGCTGTCATTCTCTCGGAGCCATCCAAATACTCCTCGATGCCCCTCCTCAAGTGTGCCTCCATTGGCCTATACCGAATACCAAGGCCCCTGGCGTCGGTAATATCAAAACCAAGCAGTCTCGAAAACTGGTCCATGGTGAAACCATCAAACCACTCAATAGGGTTGCCCCGGAATGACAACCCAATAATTGCAGTAAAATCAGTAGGAGTCACAGTCGCATCCCCCCACCTGAAATGAAATGTGTGGGTCGTATCCCACCAGTACTCGCTCAGGGCGACGTGAAGCACCTTCACCCTCTGCGTCGAAGCTACAGCAGCCACCGCGCTAATAAAGCCGCCTAAGCTGGAGTCAATCACAAACTACCGTGGACTCCTCTCACCGTCACGAGCCTCATCCTGGAACCTTTCCCACAGCTTTTGGATTGCCTCAACGTCTCCTCTGCTCTTCACAGTAGACACATCAACCGGCCCTTGCCCCTGCAGGTGAACACGGCAAAAGTATGTTACTACAAAGATAACATACACAAAATGCACAGGCACATATCAAAATCACAGAAAATATATCATCACAGAGATATGGTTCATTTTCCTAAAAATATTTTCGTCCCAGTTGAAGTATTAAGGGTTCAGAATCCCCAAACTTTCAAGTCATTTCAAAATTTCCGTCGAACCCGGAACTTTCAAAACATTTCGAAAAATCCGTCGAACCCGGAACTTTCAAAACATTTCAAAATCTCCATTGAACCCGGAACTTTCAAAACATTTCGAAAATCCGTCGAACCCGGAACTTTCAAAACATTTCAAAATTTATGTCGAACCCGAAACATTCAAAACATTTCAAAAAATTCGTCGAACCCGGAACTTTCAAAACATTTCAAAAACTCCGTCGAACCCGGAACTTTCAAAACATTTCGAAAAACCCGTCCAAATCGGAACTTTCAAAAATTACTCTGTCCCGAATTAAACTTACTTTAATTTTGGAAAATGCCCCTAGACATGGAATTTTTCTACCAAAATTTCTACGTTGTCTACCCATAACGTCAATTGAACTAAGCTACAGTCAATTTCAACAAAGGGGCATCGCAAGGTCAAAAGCCCCAAATCGGGCACCAAGAACCCTAACTCAATTCTAGTCAAAATTCCTAAAATTCAAGAATGCAAATTCTAAAAATTAACGAAATTTAGAGGATGCTAACCTTCCTAGCGATCCCCTCCTTGGATTTCTGGCAATCCCGAGCCGGATAAAACTCAGTTGGATCCAAAGGAAGAGCGGTAGTTCGCACCGTCCTATTTAGCCTCGCCCTCTCGTTGTGGGTCCTCCCATGTCGACCCCTTCGTCCTAATCCCGCTTCCATAGTGATAATCTCTCAAAGATTTGAACAAAACTCGCAGAAAAGTGGCAAGATTTTCACCCTTTTCTCTCTTCCTCACGAATTCTCTCCCTCTGTTTTCAAAATAGCTGACGGCAGTCTTTTAATTTAGACATTTTGACTCAGAGGCCGTCCGTCCTTTTTTACGCCATAAGCCATTTTCGCCAAAATGCCAATTCAGCCCCTCATCTTTCCAAAATTCCGAATTTGACACTTTTTCCTCAAAAGTTAAAAATTCCCTAGTTAGACATTTATAACGCCCCTCCCAAGGTTAAATATCCAGTTAGACATTTCTAACGCCTCGTCTCCAGACGTTAAAATTCCCGTTAGTCCTCACTAACATTCTGTCTTCGGACGTTAAATCTCAAACCGTCTTCGGACGTTAAATCACATTCCCGTCTCCAGACGTTAAAATTCCCGTTAGTCCTTACTAACATTTTGTCTTCAAACGTTAAATCTCAAACCGTCTTCAGACGTTAAATCACATTCCCGTCTCCAGACATTAAAATTCCCGTTAGTCCTCACTAACATTCTGTCTTCGGACGTTTAATCTTAAACCGTCTTCGGACGTTAAATCACATTTCCGTCTCCAGACGTTAAAATTCATGTTAGTCCTCACTAACATTCTGTCTTCGGACGTTGAATCTCAAACCGTGTTCGGACGTTAAATCACATTCCCATCTCCAGACATTAAAATTCCCGTTAGTCCTCACTAACATTCTGTCTTTGGACGTTAAATCTCAAACCGTCTTCGGACGTTAAATCACATTTCCGTCTCCAGACGTTAAAATTCCCGTTAGTCCTCACTAACATTCTGTCTTCGAATGTTAAATCTCAAACCATCTTCGGATGTTAAATCACATTCCCGTCTCCAGACGTTAAAATTCCCGTTAGTCCTCACTAACATTCTGTCTTCGGACGTTAAATCTCAAATCGTCTTCGGACGTTAAATCACATTTCTGTCTCCAGACGTTAAAATTCCCGTTAGTCCTCACTAACATTCTGTCTTCGGACGTTAAATCTCAAAACGTCTTCGGACGTTAAATCACATTTCCGTCTCCAGACGTTAAAATTCCCGTTATTCCTCATTAACATGATGTCTTCGGACGTTAAATCTCAAATCGTCTTCAGAAGGTAAATCGGCCATCATAGTAAGTCCGAATATCTATTTCCCCAGAAGGTAAATAATCATCTCCCCGACCATCAATCGTAAGCCCGACCACCTCATTTCAGCGGCAATCGGTATAAGCCTGCACAACAATCCCTCTTCAGCCATCATCGTAAGCCCGAACACCATATCCCCAGCAGACAAAAGACGAGCGGCAAATCAACATAAGCCCGCACAAGAATCCCTCTTCGACTGTCATTTTCGTCGAATCCCCTGCACGAGATCCCACTTCCTCCGTATATCAGAATACGCCGTCAGTGACAGACATTTCTCATCCTTTGAGAATACACCTTCGGGGACAGACATTTCTCACATCCTTTCAGAATACGCCGTCAGGGACGGAAATTTCTCATACCTTTTCAGAAACTTAGGTTAGAACAACTTCGAATAGTTTCCGGTAGGATCAGACGCCTCCGAATAGTTTCCCATAGGATCAGACACCTCCTAACAGTCTCACTTAGGTTAGAATGCCTCCGAATAGTTTCCCGTATGATCAAACGCCTCCGAACAGTCTCCACTCAGGTTAGAATGCCTCCGAATAGTTTCTCATAGGATCAGACGCCTCCGAACAGTCTCCACTCAAGTTAGAACACCTCCGAATAGTTTCCCTTAGGTTAAGACTCCTCCGAACAGTCTCCACTCAGGTTAGAATGCCCCCAAATAGTTTCCCCAAGGTTAAGACGCCTCCGAACAGTCTCCACTCAGGTTAGAACGCCTCCGAATAGTCCCCCGTAGGTTCAGACGCCTCCTAATAGTCTCACTCAGGTCTAGACACCTCCGAATCAGTCTCAACCAGGACGAACTCCTCCTAATCATTCCCCAGAGGTCGAGGCCCCTATGAAATACCCCCGCACCTATGAACTATGATTGGCTTGATTCCTGCTCGGGATACGTAGGAATCCTCTCGCTAAGGGTCCAGCCAGCTGACCTCTCAGGTCTCTCCAAGTAAGGCATCCCCCGATTTGGATCCTTATCTTTTTCAACGACCTCACTTCATTCGAAAGTGACGTCACTGAGGGGCTACTGTAAGTACCCAAATCTGGATCATCAAAATCCGTTAAGAGTTAACCGGAATCCGTTAACTGGCCCTTCCCAGGTTAACCAGAACCCGTTAAACTCCCCATTCCCTAGTCAAATAGACATCCCGGGATTGCCCCGTGCATCCCGACATAAAATTGTACTCAACACACGTTATCACATGTAAAAGTACAGCTTTCCTCGAAAAACGCACTTTCTGGCACTTTTCGGGGGCATTTCGGTCATTTTCCGGAAAATTATTTAAAAAACGGACAAAATCGGGAATAACGGGACAAAAACCCTAGCACTGGTGACTCATCGGGACACTTGGCACTCATGCACAAGCCCCCAAATCAACATCAACAAATTTGAGGGTGAAAAGACCAAAATGCCCCTGAAATTGAGACATAGGCCGACCGGCCTGTTTTACTTGAAGAACCAGAATTCTCATCAAGTCGTCCATATTTCCAAAATACCAAAAAAAAACCCAAATTGAACCTTAGGCCGTCCGGCCTGTTTTGCATTTTCACCCCTATAAATATAAGGGCTGTCATTTGTAAATAAAAAAAAAAAAAGAAAAAACATTACCCTCTCTCTCAAACCTCATGGCCCAAAGCAGTTTCACCCCCTCCCGAGCCTCGTTTTGTCTCGATTTGCGTGAAAATCCCATTTTCCGACCAGACACGAACTAAACAACCTTGAAACACCTTTCAAAGACCAAAACCGTATCCCGTATACGTAAACCGAGCCAAAGAGTCAACCCCTAGCCATAGGTAACACTCTTTCTCTAAAACTCCGTTTCGTCTCGATTTACACATCAAACTCTAGTCTCGATCCGGTCGAAACGCTCTAAATGTAGACATAACGCCAATCAAATAAATCATCAATATGAGGAAAGGGATATTTGTTTTTTATAGTAGCTTGATTCAACAGTCTGTAATCAATACATAACCTCAATGTACCATCCTTCTTCCTGATAAACAAAACTGGTGCTCCCTAGGTGTGATGATGTGCCACCAAATTTTTCCGAAAGGACTTTGAAATTTTGCGTTTCTTTGTAAAACCTATCGAAAAAGACCGGAGTCGCCACGCCATTTTTGTTTTAAGGGCCAAAACTTTGAAAAATGCCCGGGATTAGAGATTTGGGTTCGGAGGTCATGTTACACGCCGGGAAGGACGTTGGTGTGCAACCGGAATGCCTCGTAAAACGAGTCTTCCAAGCTGAAAATCATTTGTTGTGTGTGTGTGTGTGTGTGTTACTTTGGCCAAAATATGTTGAAACACAGAAAAGTAAAAATTGGGATATCTTTTTAAGACTTTAAACTGATCCCATGGTTTTTTGGATGATTTTTGGATTGAGATTGGGTACTCAAAAGATTTTCGGAAGTTGAAGAACACTTCTGCCAGAATGAAAAAGGCAGTGGAGACTTGATTTTGAAATAGATTTAGGGGCTTTAAAACTTCATAATATGAGAAAACTCAGAGAATGAAAGTTGTTCCAGACACCTTAAATAAGATTTGTGCGAAGGAATTTTCCATTTTGGAGAAGATTTGAGGGGTCAAAACCTTCTGGAAAGATCTGGATGTTGGATACAAAAAGTGTTTTGTAGTCAACACCAAATTTGAAAAGAGGAGTTTTACTCACCCAAAAAATAAAGTAAAAATATGTCTGGAAAGATCTGGATGTTGGATACAAAAAGTGTTTTGTAGTCAATACCAAATTCCACATTTGTCTGTGTCCAAAAAATTAGACCATGGACTGAGGTCTGAGAAAATTGCTACTGGACAGCAACTTCTCAAGAAAGAAAATATGATTTTAAGGGTGGTTTTGCATCCATGCTTTTCCCCATTTCCCTAGGTTTTGGTTAGTGATAACTTGACATTTTAGTGGTGAATCAACTATACCAAACCATCCTTGGGGTACATTAGGACTAAGCATTTCATTTGCTTGGGAAAGGGATTTTTATCCTTTGAAAATGAGATTTGATGCTTGAAAATGGTTTTTAGGGTTTTGAAAATGAGTTTTCTTTGCAAGAAAGTAAGAGAACTTGAAAATAATTTTGATCTTTGTAGAAGATCATCCATGGAGATGGTCTTCCATGGTGATCTTCTTAGATCTAAAGCAAGAAGATGAAAGAACTACATTTTGTAGTTTGCAAATGCATGCATGGTTGGAGTTTAGGGTAAGGAGAAGGAGGGTTTACCAATCTTCCTTGTGTTCTTGAGTTTTTGGCTTGAGTGTATGAGTGTTTAAGGCTTAAATATGAGAGTGAGTGGATGAGTGTGAGTTGGGAAAGATTGGAGAGAAAATGGTGACAATTCTTGAAGAATTCTCACTGTTTTCTCTCTATATTTCGCCAGAGGTTCGGTGCAATTGGTGTTGTGGCTCTCTATTTTTGTGACTGGAGGGCTCAATTTATATCCCTCTGAAATATGCAAAGATGTCCGCGCGGATAAGTCCCTTCGCGTGCACTGTTCATTAAATGCAGCTTCAGGCTTTGAACACAAGGAATATTTCTTTTGAAATTTGAATTATACGGGATTTTGTTCCAGAAATTCTATTTTTGGTTTTATTCCTTTTGTTTTACTTTTTGAGATTCTTTTTGAGGTTTAACCTTAAATAACAATGCCCATTTTACCCTCACTTTGTTAGAAAAGTTAGGATTGTTAGGAATTGTTAGAAATGTTATAACTTTCGTTAATTTTCTAACGAAAATTCTAACAAGCTCAAATTGGAGCACTTACACCTGTCTATGGTACAAGCTGCATAATCTGCATCTGAATAACCTATAATTTGAAATTCGAATCATTGGAATACCAAATTCCAAGATTAGTAGTTTCAAAGAGATAGCGGATTATACGCTTGACTTCACTTAAATGCGCTTCTCTAGGATCAGCTTGATAACGCGCACAAACGCAAACACTAAACATAAAATCTGATCTACTAGCAGTTATGTAAAGTAATGAGCCAATCATACCTCTCCATTATATTGAGTCCTTTTGAGTAGATAGGGAGCTTGATCTCTCCAACTGTTTCCTTGACTTCACCGCTGAAACCTACCAACACTGATGATTTATTGACTATTTCCGATTATGGGATGCTCATCTCTTTTAGGGTTCTCAACATAATGAGATTGACAGAGCTGCCCCCATCGACCAAGATGCGCCTAATAGTGCAATTGGCAATTTGTAGAGAAATTATCAGGCCATCTTGGTGAGGTTCCAATAAGTTGTCTCGGTCGCTTTCATCAAAGGTAATTGGTTCCTAGTAGGATGTCGACATCCTGGCTGGTCTTTCTGGCTTCTCATCCTTTATTTGTTTGGCATGTCGCTTGGCAGCAGAGTATGAAGTACCACAAATTTCTGACCCACCACTGATGAAATTGATGACTTTAGTTGATGCTGGTGGAGATACTTGTCGCTCAACTTCTGGTGGAGCCTCTGCATTCTCGGTCTTCTATTTTTTAGAACCAAGCAACTCCTTAAGGTGTCCCTTTGAGAGCAGGTAACTGATTTCCTTCCTCAGTGCAATACAATCCTCTGTGAAATGCCCGAAATCTTTGTGGTAGGCACACCACTTGGATTTATCACGCCATCCCATAGACCTTTCTATCTTCTTTGGCCACCTTGCCTTATCACCCAGGTTGCCCATTGCACATAATACACCTGAAATATCAATAGAAAAGCAGTAATCAGATAGGTTAGGCACATTATCATTATCTTCGTCCTCACCCTCAATTTAATTGATTTTGTTGTTGTCGATCTCGAGTAAGGATTGGATCGGTTGTTTCTGCGGTGGGATGACTCTGTCTTCCTGTCCGGGTTGTCATATGTCGACACCTGGCTTGAGGACTTTGATCTCCGCAACTCGTCTTCCTCCAACCTTATGAACCTTAGGGCCCTGCTTCTGACCTCGTCCAACCGCTTACAAAGGGGTCATCACTAAATCTTGATAATAGTGGGAATCTTTCTTCAGCCCCATCTTGAATGATTCAGTGGCTGTCGACATATCAAGATTTGGAATTTCCAAGACTTCTCTATTGAATCGATGGACATACTCCTTCAGGGTCTCTGTAGGTTGCTGGGTTACGTTGTAGAGATCACTTGTCAACTTCTCGAATTGTTGACTGCACGAGAACGGATGTAGAATATATTGATGAGTTGGTCGAAGGAACCAATTGAGCCTAGGGGCTGCCTAATCAACCACTTGAGAGTTGGTCCAACCAAGGTTGACCCGAATCCTCTGCATAAACAAGCCTCTCTGAACTGCAATGGGATATGCACTATGTCCATCTTCTCTTGATAATGGGCAACATGCTCTTCTGGATCTGTGCTGCCGTCATACAATTTCATGGATGAAACATTGAAATGATTCGAGATGTTAACATTTGCAATGGCTGGGACAAACCGAGACTGATTATAGCAATTCGGCGACACTTACTGGATTGGAGGGGTGATGCCTGGTACATTCATTATCAGCTCTCTATTGTCCTGCATCTGTTTAGCTAACGGATTTCCTGCAAGAAGAAAGGGGTCAGCCACAGGAATATGATTGAAAGTATTATTATTAAAAAGATTATAGGCAAACCAATATTATCTGTAGTTGGGGTAACAACGGTGTTTTCAACGAACGACATGAAAGAGGTGAATCATGTCGGGGGTGGGGTCAACAAAGTGTCACCGGATAAAGATGGTGACATCATTGAAGGTGTCGTTTGATGAGTCTGAGATGGGCCACCCATTGGAATGAATTCATTCTTAAATGGAGATCCTCCACCGGTTTCAAAGCTGATATTCCTCACGCGCAATGGCGAGATGTTGCTGAGCTGGGATGCAACGAGCTTCCGATCTTGCTGCATCTTGATCATAGCATTGGCCACCAGCTTTGAGTTACTATCCTGGTTGTCCAGCCTCTGATTCATCTTAGTCAAGGCACTCCGGATGTTAGCATCCACAATGGGAGATCCTGCCTTTTGGATTGATGGTGAAGGTTGCATCATCTGAGGCCTCGACTGAGGAGGCGGCGGCAATGGGGTTGTCTTGTCCCCAGACTATGGAGTAACGACGACGCTCTTGCCGGCGACGGAAACCTTCAGGTTGGTACACATGTTGAGTTCAGGAAATGATCCAAATAATCAATAGACTAAGGGCCCCTCGGTGGTCGTGTAAGTGCTCCAATTTGAGCTTGTTAGCATTTTCGTTAGAAAATTAACGAAAGTTATAACATTTCTAACAATTCCTAACATTTCTAACCAAGTAAGGGTAGATTAGGGATTGCCAAAAAAAGATAAACCAAGAAAAGGAATCAAAAAAGCAAAAGAAATAAGAAAAACCAAAAATAGAATTGGCTGGAAACAAAAACTGGTTGATTAATTTGAATTTTGAAAAGATTATTCTTCCTGTCCAAAGCCTGAAGCTGTAATTAATGAACAGTGCACGCTGCACTTCTCATCCGCGCGGACATGTATGTAAATTTCAGGGGCCTATAAATTGAACCCTCCTCTCTCAGTTTACAGAACACATTTTGATCACAGCAACGAAGTTCTGGCGAAATATAGAGAGAAAACAGTGGGAATCTCTAGATTGCCACTATTTTCTCTTGAATCTTTCCCAATCTCACTCCAAACACAAATACAAACACCAAACCTTGATACTCCTCAAGCCAAACACCAAATCTTGATACTCCTCAAGTCAAATTCCAAGCCTAGGAAGATAGGGTGTCACCATTGGTAAAGCCCTCCTTCTTGAAACCCTAAAACTCCCTTTTAATTTCTTGTTCATCTTGTTATTCCTACTTTGATCTACTTTATGTCTAGTTTAACTTAAGTCTTGACCTAAGATGGTCATCTTGAAGTTCATCTTCATGAATGACCATCTCAAATGGTCCATATTCTAAATCTCTAGTTGGTTTTCTCTTTAATTTCATCTTTACAAAGATCCCCTTTCCCTTTGCAAAGGATATGTTTAAACCCCATAAATTCCCCAAGGATGACTTGAATATGATAACCACTTGACACAAGGTAGTGGAATCAAGTCTAGGGATGAAAATGGGGTGAACATAGATGCAAACCCCCCAAAAATCACATTTCTCCTCAAGAACATCTTGCTGTCCAGTAGCATTGTTCTGAGAACTCAGTCCATTTTCCTATTTTTTGGACCCAGTAAAACTTGGAATTGGGTGTTGACTACAAAATACTTTTTGTAGCCAACATCCAGATCTTTCCATACATATTTTTATTTTATTTTTTTCGTGAGTAAAACTCCATTTTTCAAATTTTCTTTTAAAGGTCAGTTCATCAGTCTCTGGAAATCCAGATTTCAGATCTGAGATTTCCAGAAGGTTTTGACCCCTCAAATCATCTCCAAAATTAAAAGTTCTTTTCTAGAAACCTTTTTTAAGGTGTTTTGAACATTTTTCATTCCCGGACTTTTCCCAGATTATGGAGTTTTCAAGCCCTAAAGTCCATTTCAAAGTCAAGGGTCACCTGCCTTTTCCATTCTGGCAGAAATGGTTTTCAACTTCCAAAAATCTTTTGAGTTCCAAATCTCAACCCAAAAATCATCCAAAAAATCATGGGATCAGTTTAAAGCCTTAAAAAGAGTTCCCAATTTTTACTTACCTCAGTTTCAACTTATTTTGGTCAAAACACACACACACACACACACACAACAAAAGGATTTCAAATGTTTGGAAGACTCGTTTACGAGGCGTCGGGTGCACACTAACGTCCTTCCCGACGCGTAACATGACCTCCGAACCTAAATCTCTGATCTCGGGCATTTTTCAAAGTTTTGGCCCTCAAAATTAAAATGGCGTGGCGACTCCGTTTGATTTTCAAAAAAAATCGGGTACATCACAGTGGCGACTCTGCTGGGGATGACTGGCTTTTTAATAAAAAATGGTATTCGGTATATTGGTGGAAACCACTAAATTTCCCGTTATCGCCTCCTAACACGAGTCGGGGATAAATTGTGGTCTAACAATCCCCCGTACCGGTATCACCGTTTTCAAAAAAAAAGGCTTTTGAGGGTCAAGCTTCCGTCCCGGCTTTGAAAATCATTTTTGTGTGTGTGTTGATTTTTGCACAGTTTTCATGTTGTTTTGGCCGCCTCGGAGAAAGTCAAAATTTTGACTGTCGGAATAATGTCCCTAACTGTCGGAATTTCCGTGCTTACGTGCTTATGTGCTCATAAAAAAAAAATTCAAAAAAAAATTTCAAAAAAAAAAAAGAAGGAAAATTTCCAAAAAAAAAAAAAAATCATGCATCATATTTTTAAGACACATAAAAATTTCTATTTTACTCAGAAAAAGAATATAGACTGCTTGCACACTACGCGCACGTGACCGTACACTGCACACTACGTCCTTAACCCGGGGAAATCCTTGTCGCGGTCCGTTTGGTCTTATTACGCCTCTCGGATGAGCAGAGGACTACCCAAACATCCCATGGAGCCTCGTGTCGACCATGCACTTGTCCGTGACACACTTCGTCCGAGACCCGGTTGGTTTTTAGTCTGGTCTGTGTCATGCCCTGTCCGTGTATAGACCTTTCCTTTCAAGCCTTTGTCGGCATACCGACTCAATATCTTTTGGGTCCCTAATCAGTCGAAGTCATTCCGGCTTTCCGCCGCAGACTTTGACCAAGATATTGACCGGCGCCTTGACTTCGGCTCGGCCGGCACAAATTATACACTGACTCCCGGCATTGACACCGAGTCATCAAGGATTAATGACTATTCCATGCCTAATTACGGCTTAGCGACGACAAGTCAAGATCAATCTTGGACGCTTATCGGTCAAATCATGCCGACTTTTTGTCGAGCCCTCGGACATGATCTTGACTTTCGACGTCAGCTTTGTCCGTAATTTACATCGAATGCTCGTTAAGACTCGATTACCCGCCAGACTTTTAGGATCGTTTTTCTTTCGGTCGGTGGGACCCGCTTGCCCTATAGGACCCTCGCCCGGGGCTGTCCACCCCGGGAGGTCGAAATACAGGTGGAATACGAGGGGCTTATAGACGTAGTGACGGGGCCCACTGATCCAGGAATCAGAGTAGTTTGCGAAAAAGAAGAGCAATCTTTTCCAACCGATTAGGTTAATAAAAAATGTTTTAAGTAAACATGAACAAATAATCGCATGTTGCATGAGCCAAAAGCCCAAACACCTACCCTCCTTCCATTCCCGGACATCTGAACCCTCGTGTCTTTCCCCCCGCAGCTCCGCGTAAAGCTTGGTTTCGGGCACCGGGTCACCGTTTAATCAGTTGGGAAGAGTCAAGCGCATCCTCGGCTTCACCGTTTGTTTCCGACTCCGAATTTTAGAATGTCTGCATCAGCTGTAACGATGGGGACAACGTCACTCCGCCTCCGGGACTCCTCGGAGCAGAACAACGATGGAATCGCCTAGCCGAACAGATGAGAGTGCGCCGGGAAGCACGGTTGAACAGCCTTATGGAGGCTATCAAAAGCCATGGATTGGCCGCCGGTCTCAATCCGGATGGCACCTTCACTGTGGAAGAAGAGGAAGACCACAATCCCACTCTTGGTCAACCCGACTACTCCAGGATGCCACCACCGGCCTCCTTCGGTACTACCACCAGCCCATGCTCCTCGATCCCTAGGTCGGCCGGCTCCCCATTGCGGACCACTGGATCCATGCGGCTGACGGGACGAGCCAGTTCGCAATGCCTCAGTGGGGACAAAATCAGTACGGAATATCTTCTCATGTTTGGGGCTACCCCGGAATGCCACAGCAAATGGGGATCCCACCTCAGTTTGGGACCAATCAATCCGGACTTTCGCAGCAACAGGTTTGGAATGCCACCACGGTTTGGTTCGGGGCACACGATCAGGAGCCCCTCCTCGAGAATGATGCTAGTTCGGTTGCTCCTCATACGGCTTCCACAAACCCATTTCTCACTCGGGGTTCAACGGGTTACCAAGCCCCCATCCCGGTTTCATCAGAATCACCGGGACCACGTATCCTCTCGGTTATGCATCCTTGCCACAACCGGCCATGCAATTCAACAACCAGGGGACGGCGGCCCGCACTTAAGCCTACTTATGGGCCTCACTCCGAAAATCCAAGCCATATGGCTACCTCGAATCTGCCTCCATCTTCTCTGCCGATTGGAAGCCAACGGCAAGTCGCCGGGTTCTATCCTTTTGCCCCGGCTCCTACCTACACTCCCGGGATAATTTGGGCCAAGGACGGGTTTTCACCTATGCTCCGGGATATGGTATTCCTTCCACCAATGCACCACCAACAGCCTAGTCCTCTTCCTAGCTCAAATATCGGCTCAGGAATTCCCGCTCCGCCTTTGGATCCCCAATTGGCTTGGTTTATGGAGCAACACAAGGAAATGAAAGCACAGATTGCCGAATTGACCGCCAAAAAGAACAACGCTCTTCGGCCTACATCCCGACTCGATTGTCCCCCCTGCCTCACAAGTTTGTGATGCCCACTCGGAATTGTTTGACGGGAGTGCATGCCCTAAAACTCACTTGGACACCTATACTTTGGCAATGAAGGCTAAGGGATGCACAAACCGAGCGGTTGGCCGATTACTTTAGTCTCTATTTGAAGTCGGGGGCTTTGAAATGGTTTTTCCGGTTGCGGCTGAAGCTAGGGCTACTTGGGAACAAATTACCAATACTTTCACGAGATAAGTATAAAGCCAACTTGGAGTGGGAGACAAACAGAGTTGACCCGCAAACAACGACGCAAGCCCTAATGAGAATATTGGGGATTTCTATAAGAGATGGAACTTAAAGCTCGGTGAAATGGCCATTCCTCCCTCTCGACGAGGAGCGATTAGACATCTTTCGCTCATGCTTGAAGCCGCATTTGAGAGCTTCCCTCGGCCCACTTCCCTACGCCGACTTGCGTGCAATGGTTAATTCGGGGCTAAGTTTGAAAAGGCTTACAATCAGCGTCGACCGCTGCACCCGCCTACGGATATCGGGCTCCTCCCTCCAAAACTACTCTCACTTTCGCTAAAGGCAAAGAGGCGATCGGCTACGCGGGACAGATCGTAACAATGCCACTTCCTTTATTCCCAAGAAGCCCGATGCATCCAGATCCCGCTCCAAGACTTGAGAAACTTTGGGATGCCTTTGAGTGATATCTTCAGAGGTTTGGTGAGAGAAGGTTTGCTCCGGCCTTTGGAAAATTATCGGCCTAGAAACCCCAACGCTCATTTGGATACCTCCAAGCATTGTGCCTTTCATCGCACTCATGGGCACTGACGGATGATTGCGTCCCCGAAAAAGGCCATCCAAGGGTTGATTGAGCAAGGGAGGTTAGAGATGCACGAAGGACCTAATACTATCAATAACCCGCTCCCTAACAACATGAGTGTCAACATGATCGAGTTTGGTGGTTCAAGCCTTTGTGGGCACAATGGAGTTTGACTCGCCCCTTGCAAGGTCAATGAACTCGGCCATCGCGGGCGTAATGAAGATAGTTGGATTGAGCAAAAAGATTGCCAAGGAAATCTGATGGAAAGGTCTCGCAATAGCTCCCGTCTCCAGGCGTCGAAGAATAGATGCATGGTTCAACAAAGAAAGAGCGGCTAGACCGGGGCTACCTATCTTTAAAATAGTCTTTTGAGTCAACCTTCGTAGGTTCTAGTACTTTTCTTTCACCTAAGTCCTTCCTGGACATTTGTCGTTGTAGTCCATTTTGGACATAGTGGTTAAGTGTCTAATTTTTAATATAAGTCTTTTTTCTTTTCTTGCTAGACTCGAGACATCACTTGCGCACCCACGTTACACTTAATTGAAATGGTTTTATCCAAAATGATCACTTGTCTTTGCTTCAACCACTAATTCTTCGAAAATGATTAATATTTAAACTAATCGGAGTGAGAAAATCAATTGATATCCTTCCCAAATTGGGGCTTACCAACTCCCCATCTTGCATCTCATATGCTCACATCCCTTTCATCATCATCATCTCGTTGCTCGATGAATTTGCATGGATCTTTTCTCATATAAAGCTTAAGCAAGCAATGAAGACTTAATCTCGTTTAGGTCATCCAGTAGGGATTGCGGTTGAAACCTTTCACCCATAGGAAAGCCATTACCTCACCCTTACTAAACACTACCCTCTCATTTCAAGATCGGCGTGTTTTGAAACCCGGTTTAGCCATCATTTTTGCTCCATACTGAGAGAAAGTCCAAGCGAGCCCGAGAAGTTAGCTTCGAGAATCGGCGATGCGCAAATTATCTCAAGCCATGAAGGAAGGACAAAGATAATCCTCAACTCCTCAGGAAGCTTTCCAAGTCAAAAAAAAAACAAAAAACAAAAAAAAAAAAACCAACAAAAAAAAACAAAAAAAAAGAAACAAAAAAAAAAGAAGGATTTTAAAATCCTCACAATCTCGGATATAATTCCAAGCTCCTCAGGAAGCCTTCCAAAAAAAAAAGAAGAAGAACTCAAAAGTCCCCGACATCTCAAGAAGCTCTCCAATGATCAAAAAGGAGCCTGAATTCTCGCAAGATCGCAAAAAGTTGTCAGTAGCTCGGACTTCCTCTTATCATTACCTTAAACCAATCCCAAGCCATCCTCTCAATTTTAGAGGATACTCCCATCACCATTACCCTTGCCCTTGGCCAAGTCAAAATCTGACCTCTCATTCTTGGAGGCAATCAATCTTCCTCGCCATAGATTTCCCAAACACATCCCCGCGAGCCAACCTCTCATCTTTAGAGGTTCAGTCAGTAAAAGGCCTAGCCGACCTCTCATCTCAAGAGGTCATAATCTCCCAAATCACCCGATAGCCGATCGAAGCCGGAAACCCAACTACGGTCCCTACGGATAGCAGTTTCATTCTAATATCCTCGATGTCGGGATCAAATTAATGCTTCATTGCTTGCTTAAATTGGAATCTAATCCATTTTGGTTCAAAATTACCAATCAAAGATTGTGCAAATTCAACCCTTCCCTTCATGTGAGCATATTTCATTTCTCCTCACAAACACTTGCCGTGGATGTCCCATTTGGGGCTTCGCATCCGTGTCTTTCATGGACACTCTAAGGGGATATGTTATTCAATCCTCCAAATCCTCAAAATCCCCAAAGGTCCTCGAGACCCTCGAATTTCAACATTCATTCTCTTTTCATTCGGGATAGGCCCGAACTACGGCGACTGAGCTCTTCATAATGGAGGGAACGTAGGCAACCGAGAAATGGTCCGGTCGAAATCACAAACAAATCTCAAAAAAAAAAAAAAAAAAAAAAAATCCGGTCTCATCAAGGATCGTCCCTATACACTTTCCGCCCTTCCAAGCTTGATTTTCGATATCGGTTGGTTTTCTCCTTGTGATTAATCAAAATATTTGTTCATATCAGATTTAGGGATTGAATAACCCGAACATTAACAAAGGGTTTTAAGCGGCCTTGTGATCATCATGAATAAGACAAGTTTTCAAGTGTCTCGACAAGTCTTCTCTCTCTCCATCATAGGGAAATAGAGCCAAACACCGTCTTTTCATGCCTCTGGGGGCTTCCATACACTTTTCCACACCTTGTGATGCTTATACTCTCTCAAAAGAGTCAAACCAAAAGCGAGAGTGTCATACACAAATTCGGGAGACATTCCCATCTTTCAAAAGATATGCCCCCGCACGTAAACATTTACGAGTCTTGTCCGATGGCGGTTGACTAAGGTGCGAAAAGATGGGTTCCCCCTCCGTAAGACTACTACGAATTTCTTCATGCTTGGGGCTTGCTAAGCGGTTCTCCCGGGTTCTCCTGTAGCTTGACTCTTCAAGCTGGGGCTTATATAGTCATCTTTGGGTCCACGTTGGGTTCTTCACCACGAGATAGACTCGCCAAATCGCTTCTTCAAAATCTGGACTTTGCCTACTCGGGATCAGGGGCTTTGTCAAGATGGTCTTTTGGACCCGAATTTTATCAAGTCGCAAGAAAGAATTTCGGCTTGAACTTGGTACACGGCGGCTTCCCGTAGCATCGGAATTCAAGATCGGGGTTTCTCCCGGCATTAGCAATTCCATCAAATCATCCTCCGGACAAGGTTTCGGCCAAGGTCACGGCTCATCCAAATGAAAGAAGCTTCACTCGTATCAACGTTGGCCCTAAAGTGCATCGGCATCGGCTTCAAATGACCAAGAATGAGAGGGAAAGTTTCAATCAAGACCCGGGATCCGAATCCAATCTCATCAAGATTGAGGTCCATGTGATATTGCCGACAAAACCTCACCAACAACCGTTGTTTAAATCGCGATCAAGGGTTCTCATCCCCACTTGATCAAAATTTGTTCCAAGCAGTCTCCATACCCATGCATCCCCACTAAAAATCTCCCCAGGGCTCATGTAGCATGCACAAAACTTGAGTCAATAGGAATAATCCTAAATCATCGAAGATCATAAATCATAATTTTCTGCCAGAAGCTTAGGCTAAGTGCATCTTCGAAAGCAAGTAAATGCATCATCCCATAATCATTTTTGGTTCCATGCATGCATCTGTCATCATGAATGCCATATATGCATCTTCCTCTTCACTAACGAATGCGGGAATTCAAACGTGAAATCAAATCCCCCTTTTTCGGCAAGGATGATCTTCACCAAAGACGACCTCCAATGAATGAAGACGCCCTCCAACATCTACGGTTTGGCAAAGACAAGCTCCGGCGTACGCAACTTGCTAAAGACGACCTCCAATGTCCACAAATGGATGAAAACGGCCCCCAATGAAGACCACCTCCGGTGTCTACAATTCGGTCGAGACGCCAAGTTCTCGAATACAAGTCGGTCGGGACGCCAAGTTCTCAAAATGCAAATCGGTCGGGGACGCCAAGTTCTCAAATGCAAATCAAATGCCGGTTGGTCGAGACGCCAAGTTCTCAAATACAATTTGGTCGAGACGCCAAGTTCTCAAATACAGTTCGGTCAGGGACGCCAAGTTCTCAAATGCAAATCAAATGCCAGTCGGTCAGAGACGCCAAGTTCTCACATACAAATCGGTCCGAGACGCCAAGTTCTCCAATACAAATCGGTCAGGGACACCAAGTTCTCAAATACAAATCGGTCAGAGACGCCAAGGCAAGAAGGTCAGAGACGCCAAGCTCTCCAATACAATGCGGTCAGACACCAAGTTCTCAAAAGCAAGAAGTCCCAATGTGAATACAAGCTCAACCACCTCTACAAGGTTGACGATCACCGACAAGATGCGGACTCGACCAAACTCCTCCTTCAGGTCAAAATGCTTCCAAAGACAGACAAATCGTCGGCAGAAACCGTCCCACGAACAGCAACTTAACAACTCTTCATCAACATCAGTAGTAGCCTCGGTCCTTAGGCAACTACGAGGTAAGCACGGCACGGGTATGAAAGCATATCTTAGTCAACTACTTTTCTAAAAGAACATTATCATCGGATCATAGGCGACTTCCCCAAAAGCAGTCAAAACCTTAGGGTGACTTCCCCAAAACAGTCAAACCATAGGGCGACTTCCCAAAAATAGTCAGATCATAGGGTGACTTCCCAAAAATAGTCAAACCATAGGGCGACTTCCCAAAAATAGTCAGATCATAGGGCGACTTCCCCAAAACGGTCAAACCGTAGGGTGACTTCCCAAAAATAGTCAAACCACGGGCGACTTCCCAAAAATAGTCAGATCATAGGGCGACTTCCCCAAAAATAGTCAGACCATAGGGCGACTTCCCAAAAATAGTCAAACCACAGGGCGACTTCCCAAAAATAGTCAGATCATAGGGCGACTTCCCAAAAATAGTCAGATCATAGGGTGACTTCCCAAAAATAGTCAAACCATAGGGCGACTTCCCAAAAATAGTCAGATCATAGGGCGACTTCCCCAAAACAGTCAAACCATAGGGCGACTTCCCAAAAATAGTCAAACCATAGGGCGACTTCCCAAAAATAGTCAGATCATAGGGCGACTTCCCAAAAATAGTCAGATCATAGGGTGACTTCCCAAAAATAGTCAAACCACGGGGCGACTTCCCAAAAATAGTCAGATCATAGGGCGACTTCCCAAAAATAGTCAGATCATAGGGCGACTTCCCTAAAATAGTCAATCCCTCGGGTGACTCCCAAATACAGTCAATCTCTAGGACTGACTTCCCTAAAATAGTCAATCCTCGGGTGACCCCCGGATCTGATCAATCCTTGGTCCATCCACTTGACCGACATTGATCACCTTTCTTCCCGATGGTTCTCGTAAGCCCGAGTCTTCCCCAGCAAGAACACCTTCAAATAGCCTCCATCAGGTACCGAACCTCAACTTAGGTTCATACTCCTGAACTAAGTTCCCATTTAGGTTCATACTCCTGAACTAAGTTCCCATTTAGGTTCATACTCTTGAACCAAATCCCGACTTAGGATCATACTCCTGAACTAAGTCTCCATTTAGGTTCATACTCCTGAACAAGACCTCAACTTAGGTTCATACTCCTGAACTAAGTTCCCATTTAGGTTCATACTCCTGAACCAAATCTCAACTTAGGTTCATACTCTGAACTAAGTCTCCATTTAGGTTCATACTCTGAACCGAACCTCAACTTAGGTTCATACTCTGAACTAAGTTCCCATTTAGGTTCATACTCTGAACCAAATCTCAACTTAGGTTCATACTCTGAACTAAGTCTCCATTTAGGTTCATACTCTGAACCGAACCTCAACTTAGGTTCATACTCTGAACTAAGTTCCCATTTAGGTTCATACTCTGAACAAGACCTCAACTTAGGTTCATACTCTGAACTAAGTTCCCATTTAGGTTCATACTCTGAACCAAATCTCAACTTAGGTTCATACTCCTGAACTAAGTCTCCATTAGGTTCATACTCTGAACCGAACCTCAACTTAGGTTCATACTCTGAACTAAGTTCCCATTTAGGTTCATACTCTGAACAAAATCTCAACTTAGGTTCATACTCTGAACTAAGTCTCCATTAGGTTCATACTCTGAACCGAACCTCAACTTAGGTTCATACTCTGAACTAAGTTCCCATTTAGGTTCATACCCTCTCAAAAGAAATCCCCGGCAGTTAAACGTAAGACCGAGTGCCCCGAGAAAGATAACGAGATCCCGTATCTTTCATCAAAATCATTCCCGGCAGTTAAACGTAAGACCGAGTGCCCCGAGAAAGATAACGGATCCCGTATCTTTCATCAAAATCATTCACGGCAGTAAAACGTAAGACCGATTTCCCCGACGAATACGTCTGCTTTTCCCCAGCAAGGCTAACGAAATCCCCAGCGAAGCTAACGGAATCCCAAAAGCCAACGAAATCTCGAGTAGATTTCGAACTACGGCCGGCTTGATTCCCACTCGGGATACGTAGGTAGCCTATCATTAGGTCCAGCCACTCGACCAAAATGGTCATCCTTTCCTTCGGCGGACGTAAGACCGATCCTTTCAAGCAAAGTCCACCAGAGGACCATCTATCCCCACCATCAAGGTTCGAGGCACCTAAAACGCCATCTCTAAGGTTCGAGGCACCTAAAACGCCATCTTCAAGGTTTGAGGCACCTAAAACGCCATCATCTTCAAGGTCCGAGGCGCCTAAAACGCCATCATCTCCAGGTTGATACCTTAAAAACAATCATTCCCAGGGTCAAAGACCCGAACTACGACCGGCTTGATTCCCATTCGGGATACGTAGGTAGCCTATTGAATAGGTTCAGCCACTCGATCACTTGATCATCCTATCAAATATGGAGCCTTACTCTTATCGACGACCCCGCTTCCTTCGAAACACCGTCGCCGAGGGGCTCTGTAAGTGCTCCAATTTGAGTTGGTAGTTTTTCGTTAGAAAGTTAACGAAAGTTTTAACATTTCTAACATTTCTAACAATCTCTAACCTTCCTAACCAAGCAAGAGTAGGTTAGGGTTTGCCATTTAAAGTTAAACCAAAAAAGGAATCCAAAAAAGCAAAAGAATTAAGAAAATCCCGAAACTTGACAAGTTGAAAAACAATTTACTGTGATATTTTGAAAAATATTCTTCTGTTCAAAGCCTGGAGCGGCATTTAATGCACCGAGGCACGTTTCTGAGGACCTCCGCGCGGACATGTATGTAATTTCAGAGGGCCTATAAATTGAACCCTCCTCTCTCAGGTTTACACAACACAACTTACTCACGGCAACGAAGTTACGGCGAAATATAGAGAGAAAACAGGTGGGAATCCTTAGATTGCCACCATTTTCTCTTGAATCTTTCCCAATCAAATACCAAACACACCAAACCTTGATACTCCTCAAGCCAAACACCAAATCTTGATACTCCTCAAGTCAAATTCCAAGCCTAGGAAGATAGGGTGTCACCATTGGTAAAGCCCTCCTTCTCAAAACCCTAAAATTCTCTTTTGATCTCTTGATCATCTTGTTCTTCTTACTTTGACTTATTTTATGTCTAGTTTAACTTGAGTTTTGACCTAAGATGGTCATCTTGAAGTTCATCTTCATGAATGACCATCTCAAGTGGTCCACATTTTAGATCTTTAGTCAATTCTTTCTCCTTGGTTTCATCTTTACAAAACCCCCTTTCCCTTTGCAAAGGACATGTTTCAACCCCATAAATTCCCCAAGGATGACTTGAATATGATAACCACTTAACAAAAGGTAGTGGTATCAAGTCTAGGGATGAAAATGGGGTGAACATAGATGCAAATCCCCCAAAAATCACATTTTCCCTCAAGAACATCTTGCTGTCCAGTAGCATTGTTCTGAGACCTCAGTCCATTTTCCTATTTTTTGGACCCAGTAAAACTTGGAATTAGATATTGACTACAAAACACTTTTTGTATACAACATCCAGAGCTTTCCAGAAATATTTTTATTTTATTTTTTGAGTGAGTAAAACTCCTTTTTTCAATTTTTCTTTTAGAGGCCAGTTCATCAGCTTCTGGAAATCCAGATTTCACATCTGAGATTTCCAGAAGGTTTTGACCCCTCAAATTACATCCAAAATGGAAAGTTCCTTTGCATAAACCCTATTTAGGGTGTTTTGAGCAACTTTCATTCTCGGACTTTCCCCAGATTCTGAAGTTTTGAAGCCTTTAAGTCCATTTCAAAGTCAAGGGTCAACTGCCTTCTTTCATTCTGGCAGAATGGTTTTTCAAATCCAAAAATCTTTTGAGTGCCAAGACTCGACCCAAAAATCATACCAAAAATCTTGGGGATTGTTCAAAGTCTTATAAAGAGTTCCCCATTTTTGTTTTTCTCAGTTTCAACTCATTTTGGTCAAAACACACACACACACACACACACACACACACACACAACAAAAGGATTTCAAATGTTTGGAAGACTCGTTTTACGAGGCGCGTCGGGTGCATACTAACGTCCTTCCTGACGCGTAACATGACCTCCGAACCTAAATCTCTGATCTCGGGCTTTTTTCAAAGTTTTGGCCCTTAAAATAAAAATGGCGTGGCGACTCCGTTTCGTTGATTTTTTCAAACAAAAAATGGAAAAATCTTCGGAAATTTGGCAACATCATCACACGCACGACCTTACGCGTCCACTTTCCATGCCTCAAGCTGTCGCGTGACACAAGGTGGCTCAACCGCTTTTGGCGCCAAAAACCAGTTTCTGGAACATTTCGGGAAAATACCCAAAAGGTCCAACAGGTTTTATTCCCAAGGGGTCCTTTGGCATGAATGATGTACCAAAAGGTACTTCCTTCACGGGAAACTCATGGAACGTTTCCGGAAGTCTCGGGATAGGCCGAGAATTTACCAAAACGCCCCTTAATGCAGTTTTATTATGTTAAAATGCATCGAAAAGGTTGCGAATTGGATTGGCGTACTTACAGAGCCCCTCGGCAACGTCACTTTTGGAAAAAGTGGGGTTGTCGATAAAATAAGACCCAATCTCAATGAGCGGCTGGGGTTAAGGTGAAGGGCTAGAAGGGTGAGAAGGGGAAAATTATGGCTGGACCTTTCTGAGAAAGGATTCCTACGTATCCCTTTAAGAAGGGAATCAAGCCAAATCGTAGTTCGGGATTACTAATATTGACATACAAGCAAGAAAGGGGTAGATATGTGTCTTCATACCTTTGCTGTGCTTACCTGTGACTTCTGTTGTGCTCCGCTAGAGAGGCTTTTCTTGGGTTTGGCTCTGCTAGAGAGGCTTTTCTTCTTGGTAGGCTCCGCTAGAGAGGCTTTTCTTCTTTTGTGTGCTCCGCTAGAGAGGCTTTTCTTCTTTGTGGGCTCCGCTAGAGAGGCTTTTCTTTTGGTTTGGGCTCCGCTAGAGAGGCTTTTCTGCTTTGTGGGATCCGCTAGAGAGGCTTTTTCCTTTGGTTTGGCTCTGCTTGAGAGGCTTTTCTGGGTTTGGCTCTGCTTGAGAGGCTTTTCTTGGTTTGGCTCTGCTTGAGAGGCTTTCCTTTGGTTTGGCTCTGCTTGAGAGGCTTTTCTTCTTTGTGTGCTCCGCTAGAGAGGCTTTTCTTTTGGTTGGGCTCCGCTTGAGAGGCTTTTCTGCTTTGGGTGCTCCGCTAGAGAGGCTTTTTCCTTTGTTTGGCTCTGCTTGAGAGGCTTTTCTTCTTTGTGTGCTCCGCTAGAGAGGCTTTTCTTTTGGTTGGGCTCCGCTAGAGAGGCTTTTCTAGGTTTGGCTCTGCTTGAGAGGCTTTTCTTGGTTTGGCTCTGCTTGAGAGGCTTTTCTTGGTTTGGCTCTGCTTGAGAGGCTTTTCTTGGTTTGGCTCTGCTTGAGAGGCTTTTCTTGGTTTGGCTCTGCTTGAGAGGCTTTTCTTTTGGCTTCGCTGAGAGGCTTTTCTGGGTTTTGGCTCTGCTTGAGAGGCTTTTTCCTTTGGTTTGGCTCTGCTTGAGAGGCTTTTTCTGGGTTTTGGCTCTGCTTGAGAGGCTTTTTCCTTTGTTTGGCTCTGCTTGAGAGGCTTTTCTTTGTTTTGGTTGGCTCTGATTGAGAGGCTTTTTCTTGGGGCTGTCACGGATACGCATGCTTTTTGTTTTGTTCTTTCTTCTCCAGTTTGGTCGGAGGGCCAGTCGTCGGGACTCAATTGATTATTGTACCTGCGGGGGTAAAACAACAACTCCAACGCGCTACACTTGAATAAGCCTATCTTGTTAGCAAAGATTACTATATGTTAGCTTGGTTTGCGTGAATCTGTCTGTTCCGGGGAAGCGAACGCAATTATTGGGTTAAAGATCGGCTTTATCGAGTTTATGTATGGTGTTTTGGGATCGTTTTAGGTAAGTGTGTATAGTAGGGGTCCTCTCCCGTATATTTTCAGGGGTATGTGTATGAGGGTAAGGGGTATATCGGCGACGGCGAGTCGGAAAATGCTCTGGGGTAATTACTGCAGGTTTTTCCACCCTGTCTGCTATCAACCAAAGTATGTCGCCCGACATGTTGTGTCTGTTTGGCTTCTCCGTCGTACGACTTAGGGAGGCTCGTGATGCATTCTTTTCAAAGTCGGTCCAGGCTCCATTCTGCGATCCTTGTCTTCTTAGCAGAGAAAACCCAGCAGCCCTTATTTGGCGAATAATCGATTTCTTTGGTCAAGACTAACACTTTTTTGCTGAAATGGAACATTATAACCAAGAGATTGCTTCCCGGGAATGCCAATTTCATTGGGACTTCGTCGAAATTTGGGGATTTCATCTGAGGCAACATAGAAGTATCATCGACAAGCGGTACTGTATGCCTTGCATTTGGGCCTTGAAAGATTGGAGGGTTGGCGGGATTTGCTTCTGCCGCATCCCGCTTCTAGGATTCCGAGTGTCATGCATTCTCTTTGTCATACAATTACGACCCCAACTATGGAAGACTTCGGGCGTTGATAGGCTTGGGTAAGGCGGCCCTTGTAGCATTCCCGGGACGGTCGGTTGGTTGAGGAACGGTATCGACTTTTATCTCTGCTGCGGATCGGGTATTGCCTATGATTCGGGTGATGGGTCCATAGATTTGACTCGGATGGCTAGGTTGCGCTGTCCCGTCTTGATCTGTTTGACCTTTCTACCACTCTGGATATGTTCATCTTTGTTCAGTCGGCTTACTATTTACTGCTTGGGTATGTCTGGGGAGTGCTTTCAAGCACTTTGTTGGGGATTGTTAGGCAAATGAGGGGTGGCCAAGGTATAGATTCTTGCCAAATTCGTTACGGCGAGGAGAGATGGATGTTGTACCACCGCTTCTGGCCGAGACTTATCACGGTATTGACAAAGGCTAGCGGGGATCGAGACTTTATGGGAGCGAGGCGGCCCCGACTTGTTATCTCTGTGGTTCTACGAGAGGTTACACACGATCGGGCCATTACCGGAGGGTCGGACGGCAATGCCATGGGTGACTCGGCCACGCGGGCGATGAGAGACGAGGTTGTTGATAGTTGGCATGTGAGGTTGTCACGGTACACGACCACCGATCGAGCTTTTGGATTCTGCTTGGAATATACGAGACCATGAGAGATATCCAGGATGGATCGGTAGTAGTCCGGTTGCACGGTTTGCATGTATCCTCTTTACGTGTCCCATCATTGGTGAGCGGACAGTATAGGTATCCTCGGCGGATCATACGAGCCTTGAGGAGAGGCGGTGGCCCGATGCATTCCGATGTCCATGGCCGAGCCCCAGGCTATACGGTTTTTCGAGATCTTTTACGGAGGGCTTTCTTCCCACTCGTGTGCTCCTTCGGCGGTCTAGAGGATTTACATTTCGACCACGAGTATACGGATTGGTATGAGGAGCATCGGGGTTACGTGCGATTAGCTATAGAGGCTCGCCGCCGGGAATACTTGGGAGCAGACTCTCTGTCCAGCCGAAATCTCAGAGATACAGAGGCACGAGGAAACCCAGACAATATCACCGGCAATGCTGCTGACGGTTATGAGAGGCAAGAGATCCGGAGAGCTGCTTTAAGGGATGATCCAGAGATGAGAGCTCGCAGAGAGGCATTGCGGCAAACGAGGATTGCTAGGGCTGCCTTGAGAGAGACTGGTCTGATTGAACCGCCAGCGCGAGTTATTCCTGAATTGGGACGGGCTCAAACCGACTTGTTTGACATTCCTAAGCCAAAGACCTCCCGGGGACCGAGAAAGAGGAAGGATAGAGGAGCAAGTTTGGGAGCGGGGACGAGTATCTAGACACACATTTTCTTTTACTTCGAGAGTTTTGAGACTCATTTGCTTTATGTCTTGAGAGTAGGAATTATCTGTATGAAAACTGAGTACCCTTTGATTACTTAATGCAGACATAATAGATGTTATCAATGTTTTCTTCTATTCGCAACAGTCTTTTTGAGTCAAAAAGTAGGCCGTGCTTGAACTCATCAAAAAGAATATTAACTCAAAATGATCCTTTGAAAAGCCTTGGGACTGTAATCAAAACGCATTTTGGTAAAAAAGAGAGATCTTTGCAGCAATTTTAGACCGAACCACAAGTGGTTGCCTACGTTCCCCTTTTGTAAGAGAACTAAGGGGCTCAGGTCTCCGTAGTTCGACTCAATTGACTTTAGTGTTTAAGAAAGGGGAAGATAGAAGGGGGGAAATGGTGCAACCCTGTTTTTTACCTAGACCGCCCTCTTTTGGGTTTTCGGTCTAGTTGGGTATATTCTTTAGCACCGGGCGCGTCCCTTATTTTTGCATGGACTGCCTTTTGAGAGGTTTTCAGTCTCATCTGGGACAATTTTGTTGCGCCTTTATTTATTCATTTTTTTTTATTATATTTTTTTTATTATTATTATTATTTTTAGAGAGGGGGAAAGACTCGATCATACAAAATACCTCCGCAACTTATCGCCGTTGACGGGGTGCAGAAATGGGTTGCCATCCAAGTCTGACAGCTGCATAGCTCCTCCGGAGAATACTTTCTTAACCGGGCACGGTCCGACCCAAATGGGTGCCCACTTGCCCAACGCACTGCTTTGATTTGAGGGCTTCATTTTAAGAACCAGATCACCGACTTTGATATCCCTGGGTTTCACTTTCTTATCGAAGGCACGGGCCATTCTTCTCTGGTATGCCCTGTTATGCTCCATGGCTTTTAGTCTGCGTTCATCTAGCAAAGCCAACTCATTATATCGACTTTGGAGCCATTCGATCTCGTTCACCTCGTTTTCGAGTAAGACCCTGAGGGAAGGAATTTCTAACTCAATAGGCATGACAGCCTCCATTCCGTAAGTCAGAGCATATGGGGTTGCACCCGTGGCGGTTCGGATCGAAGTGCGATAGCCCCACAATGCTAAGTGCAACTTTTACGGCCAATCTCGTCCTCGCTCGGCCATCTTCCTTATGATCCTTTCCAAGTTCTTGTTGGCGGCTTCCAGCACCGTTTGTCTGTGGCTGTATGGTGAAGATTTGTGGCGCTTGACTCTGTATTCGGTGAGCAATCGATCGGTTTCTCCCTCGAAATGAGTGCCATTGTCGAAATAATCTCGTTCGGGACCCCATAGCGGCGAAGATCTGTTCTTTTATGAATCGGGCAACCTTCTTGGCGGTGAGCACTTTATAAGATGCGGCTTCTACCCATTTTGTGAAGTAATCCACGGCCACTAGTACAAATGCATGCCCATTGCTCCCGGGCGGAGAAATCTTCCCAATGACGTCAACACCCCCTGTTGCGAAGGGCCACGGAGTTGTCATGCGGTATAAGTCGTGAGGCGGGATGTGGTTGATTGGAAAATCTTTGGCACTTGTCACGAGTCCGCACGAAATGGATGCAATCTGTCTCCATAGTGATCCGAAGTAACCCGGCTGATGATGCTATGCATGAGGGATCGAGCGTTCATATGAGGTCCGCAGCACCGTTGTGAACGTCTTCCATTACTCTTTGAGCCTTTTCTTTGCGATGCGAGTAGGAGCGGACAACCTTCTCTTTTCTTCCATAATTCATTGCCGAGTATGACATATTGCGGCGGAGTCTCTTTAGGGCCTGCAAGCTTTTGGCATGTACTCTTTTTGAATCTCCTTCTTGATCCACGGGAAAGGATGCTTCCCCATACTTGAGGTATTGAAAGATCTGATTGTACCACGGTTCGCTGACGGCCTCGATCTCAATCTCATAACAATATGCGGGATTTTCTCTTCTGCCGACCACTGAAAGGCTTGATTAATTTTCCTTAAGGATTTCCATCAAAGAGGCTAAGGTAGCGAGCATCTGCGAATCTGTTCTTGTCCCGCGGTAAGAATTGGAATGATACTTCCTTGAATTGGCCGACAAGTTACGCGATGTAAGCATGGTACTTACGGAGACATGGGTCTATAATTTTCCATTTGTTGGCGGCCTGGTTGATTATCAATTGGGAATCGCCGAACACTTCCAATTCTTCCACATGTCGCTCAAGGGCGGCTTCTAGACCGGCTATGCAAGCTTCGTACTCATTTGCATTGTTGGTGACCGAGAAATTCAACTTGATTGCTATGGGAGTATGCACATCGTTCGGGTCTATCAAGACCATTCCAATGCCATTTCCTTTCTTGTTAGTTGCTCCATCAAAGAATAAGCGCCACTTGTTTCCGCTTTCTATAGTGAGGATCCCTTCATCACGGCTGGAGGTCAGGCCCTTGATCTTACATCTTTGGGAATTGACCAAGCAGTGCGCAAATGCACGCCCTTTGATCGATTTGCGAATCACATATTTGATGTCGAATTACGCCGGGAAGAAAGTCCATTTTGCCAATCGGGTGGAGATGTTTCCTCTGTCACCTTGGAATAGATATACGATCGGATCCATCTTGGAGACTAAGTGTACGGTGTGGGACGGCATATAGTGTTTTAGCTTTCCAACTACCCATACCAAAGGCTGTGCAAGTCTTCTCGAGGGCGAGTAATTCACTTCACTCCACTTGGAATTTACGGTGACGAAATAGATGGCATTCTCAATCTTTGAATCCTTCTTTTCTTGTGCTAGCATAGCCCCGATAGGCGTGTCCGTGGTATCGGATATAGAAGTAAAGGCTTGTCTCCATGAGGTGGGCGAGAGAATGGGAGGATTGACGAGGTAGGCTTTGATCCTTTCAAAAGCTAGTTTGGCATTCCTCGTTCCCGGACCACTTCTGATTCTTCTTTAGCGGCTTGAAGATCGGCTCACATATGGTGGTCAATTGGTTGACGAACCTGGCGATGTATTGCGGGCGACCCATGAATCCTTTTACTTCGAGAGACGGTTACAGGCGGCTTCATTTCAATAATCGCCTTAACTTTCTGGGATCTATTTCAATGCCGCACTCGGTGACCATGTATCCCAGAACTTTACCTCGAATAACCCCAAATGTACACTTGGCGGGTTCGGTCTCATGGAGTGTTCTCGGAGTACATTAAAGAATTTCCTCAAATCAATGAAATGTTGTCCGTACGATCCTTTCGAATGAATAATCATGTCATCCACATACACTTCAATCTCCCGGTGGATCATGTCGTGGAAGAGGGTAGTATTTGCTCTCGATAGGTAGCCCGGCGTTCTTCAAGCCAAATGGCATTCTTGTGTAACAATAAGTACCCGTGGGGTTGTAAATGCCGTCTTGTCTTGATCCTCTTGACCATCTTAATCTGGTTGTAACCCGCAAAACCATCAACGAAAGATTTGACCTCGAAGTTCGCGGTTGCATCCACTAGCATGTCAATGTTGGGCAAGGAAGTCATCTTTAGGACTAGCCTTATTGAGGTCTCGGAAATCTACGCGGGACTCGAACCTTTCCATTTGCTTTGGTATTTGTTACGATGTTCGCCAACCAGGTCGGATATTCAATTACTTTGATGAAGCCTACCCGTAGGAGTTTTTCAATTTCCTCTTTCACTTGTAATGACCATTCGGGTTTTATCCGCCTCAATTTACGCTTGGCCGGCTTGATTTACGGATCCCGAGAGGTATTCGGTGTTCCACAATAGAAGCATCCGGCAGGCATATCTTTGTAGGACCAAGCGAACACATCCACAAATTCCTTGAGCAATTCAATCAAAGCAACCCGCTCATCTCAGGAGAAGAAGCTACCAATCTGCGTTTCTTTGGGTTCTTGGTTTGTTCCCAAGTTCACTTGTTGTTAATACCTCGTCGGCGGCTTGGGCCCGGCTTTCCTTTTGCTCACAAGTCTGTTTTGAATCTTTTTCTAAAAATTGTTCATCGATTAAGTCTGCATTATCTTCAATTGAATTAGGCTTAATTATTTTTAAATCTTGATGATTATTTTTCGTTAAGCATTCAATTGTTAAATTGGCAATCACGGGGTACTCAGAAAGATCAACCACTTTATTTAAAGCAAAGGGAAATACGGTGTTTACAACTCGAAGACGGTCTTCGATCGTGAGGACATCGGACCGGTCGAGAAGACTCAAACTCTATGACAAGAGACTCGGGAGGCGGACTCAAGATACGGGGGTGAATTTAGACTTGGAAGGACAAGGACGGGGTTTGAGCCCTAGCTTTTCAATCATAGTCTCTTTGTCGGCGGCCGGTCCGGAACGAAGTCCGGTTACGCAACGGTCTTTCTGCGGCGAGTCTCGGCTTGACTATCTCCACATTAGATTCCTTCCCGAATTCTAGCATAGCTATCACTTCCTTTGTCGAGAGGAAAGTCAATCGAGATCAATCGGCTCCTTAGCACCATCTCTCATTTACGCAGACGTACCGCTGCGGGTTACGACGGCCCTGTTCTTCAAACAAATCTGCTAACTCTCCATCAATATCTGCGGGGGTCGGCACCGCGAAATTTTACATATTGTGGGTTCATCCAAGTCAAGCTTTTCAAGCGATTCTCACATTCGGGTCCCCGAAGTGGTAGTTTGCTCTCGTAGGTGGCGGTCACACCTTGTCTTTTGGGCAAATTATCAAACATTTCTTTCATCGGATTCGCTATTGGCGAACCTCTGGATCATCTTCATTCTTTCTCCTGTTTGGAGTAAGCTTTGGCTCGGGACAAACAAACATATCTCCATCCTCTCGACAAAGTGCTTATTCGAGACCAGCGTATGGGCGCATTTCGGGCCTCTTGTACTTTCTACAGTGCGAGAGGTCATCTTCTCTTTGAAAGCCTCGGTTTTGTCATACATCTTATCTTCCTTAGTCACGGCATACCCCAGGACCTTGCCTATTTCTCTTGGGCTGGCGGCAACACAAGCCTACACGGTCCCTGTTGGCGTTTTCCCGGCCCAGACCGAGGATATAGCTCATACCTCTTAGCATTTTCAACACGGGAGGAATCTTGTACGAAGATGTCGTCAAGTCTATAGTACTGAGACTTGCCCCTTAGGTTTTCTCGATTGTGAATCCGGCGAGCATTGGATTTTCTTGGTCAAGCTTGATCTCCATTCTTGGTAAGGTATTTGTCTTTGGTTTCTCCGATTGTAACACTATCACCATAGATGGTTGTCGGCACTCCCTCTTGCACAAACTTTAAGCATTGGTGAAGCGTAGAAGCTACGGCTCCAATCTCGTGGATCCGGGGTCTACCCAATAATGCGAGAACGTAACAGGGAATGTCTATAACACGAAACTCCACCATCATTTCCTTGCCTCCAAACATCGAGATTAAGGGAGACTATCCCTAACAGCTGCCGGGATGTTGAATCATAAGCCTTTATGGTGCAGTTAGAGGGTTTGAGGTTACGCGCGTTGATGTCCAACATACTCATCATTTTGGCGGGAGCACATTCATGGCTGATCCATTATCTATCAACACATGGGGAATCAACCGTCCCTCCCGGAGGCACCGTAATGTGTAAGGATTCGTTATGTTTCGCACCGTAGCGAGGCAAGTCAAGATGCGTGAAAGTAATGATATTCCCATGCGAGCCGTTCCAATCAGCGACATGCTTCATGCGGGGTAGCGTTGACGGATACCTTTGTCTTGGATAAGGCTTCTTCCGGCTTTAATTTGTGAGGGTAGGAGGATGTAAGTAAGGACCACAAAGAAATATCGGCTTGCGTTCTTTTCAAGCTGCGTCGATATCGGGTCTTCTGAACTTCTTCGTCTAGCTTTGTGAGGATTACGAGAGGGCGAGGGTTAGAGCACACTGCTGCTTTCCCTTTTCCGAGATGGATGCGGATTACTTACTCCCAACATTCTTCTGAGCGCGTCAGCAGATTAACTTCTTGCTGGTCATCAACCACGAACTCTTTGCTAGCTTCCTTGAGTTACGATAATGTTAGCGGGACGGAATGATTGCGGTATGGCCAAGCCGCTTGTCGTATCTCATTAATGGTCAAAGGTGTTTCCCAACTAGCCGCTATTACGAGTTCCTCCAAGGAGATTGGGGATTCTCTAGGAGTCATTGAAGATATAGCATTAACAATCGGGCGCTCTTCGTAATCATCAAATTCAACAATATTATTCACATCATGTAAATCATCGAGATACGAGAACATAACAGAAGTTATCTTTCATTTCATCGAACAGAAATTACATCGGTTTCGACCCCATTACATCCATTGCTATCATCCCCAACTACGGGTTCCCCAAATTCTAATACATTAACAAAATAATCATTCTCAAAGTCAATAAGGTTCACGTTCTTTGTTCGGCGGAGGATTGTTGACAATATTCGGGCGAGGAGATTTTCTATCTTCTTGTCGTCCACTAAACCCTGGATTATCTTCTTGAGAGTCAAACGGGAGTTCGTAGTGTGCCTGGATATTGGTGGAAACGGCAATACTTGCTAGCATCCATGTGAGGATTAGGGCGGCGGGGCTGTAGTTCTCGAATGGCTTTATCATGCCGGTTCGTAGCAAACCGTTAAAAACTTCCTCCGTTGACATACCCAAATCATCAAACCTCGGTTGTGGCTTAAAGGAAGCCTCATCACATTACGCATGTTGTTACTTCCTTTTTGAAGATTATTGATACTATTATCTTTGGCCGGTTCTCTTCCTCTCGGCGCCATTCTTTGAGACGAGGATTGGATGCCCGATATCGGTAACTTCCACCACTTGTTGTTGTTAGTGGTGTTTGCACTTGGAGTTTGGTTGAACAACTTATTCTCACTCCTTGCTCCCATCCCCACCATCTCTCGCGAGATCTGGGTACCATCCTTTCCCAATGGCTTCTCTAAGTGCGGCTTAACACATGATAGAAAGATGTCCTTACGGTCTTGGAGGATTGGCTCAGATAACTCGTTGAGCTTAGCATTCCAACGCTTGTAGAATTTGTGATTGACTCATCCGACTTCTGAATTGTCCCCACTAGATCATCCGCGTGGTACGCCACTCTAAATTACCTTTGTACTTCTCCGGGAAGGCTTACATTATACGACTCCAAGTAGTACGGCATTCTTGCTTCAAAGCTAAAAACCATGTAAGTGCGATCCTTTCAAAGTTAGGTGGAAGTGGGAAGCCATGAATTCGGGAGTGCACCCCATTGCCCCCATTGTCATCACATAAGTGTCTACATGCGTCTTTGGACGGGCGGTACCATCAAAATCCAGCTTGGGCATCTTAAACTTGTGCGGCAAAGGTGTCACTTGGGCGGGATCACGACTTTAAGACCACTAGAACCCACGGTTAATCTGTCAATCTGTTGTTGCATCTGTTTGACAAGCGGCTACTTACGGTGCCAAACTTGAAGTGCGAGGAATTGCGGGAGCCACCAGATTGACGACGGTATTGGGAAATCAGAATTAGGTCCCACGGGCAAGCGGTTGGTGGAAGACCAAAAGTACTAGGAATTCCAATATTCTTTGTCCAACAAGCTAATCGAGCTCGGAATCTTGTTCCCATACATATCATAACCGTTGAATTGTCTCAGAGATTAAGGAGTTGTATTGCGTAGGCGACTTTTGTGCTTGATCAAAGAAGATAATCTGGTGACACACGGAGGTGAGTAAGGGGTGGAACCATAAATATGCCGAGTAAGGGTGGAACATCTTCTTGGTTGAGAAAAAGCTGTCTTGAGTGCAGGCTATTTGGTACCTTGAGACACTGTCTGAACTATCGATTTCTGAGAGCGGTGCGGCCATTCTGCTGAACACCATCTTGAACACCACGATAACCATCAGGATACACATTTATCTTGAAATTTAGGAAAAGCTGGTTGGCGAGGTCCATCTTTGGCGTGGTCTTTGGAGCATTAGGAGTTGGAGAAGCGGTGAGATCAAAGAAATTTGTGGACCGACCGTCATTCTGCGACACCTTGTTGGATAACTGGCCATACCCTTGAGAAGACGGGGGAATGAGTCTTCCTTGGTCACTTGCCACCATTCTGTAGAAGCTACTTGATCGAGAATCTTGAACGTAATTCAGCTGGGGAGGCATCGTATTGTAGCTAGGTTTGGTTTGGGCGAGCGGTGAAGCGGATCCGATTTCGTTGTGGCTATCTTCCGTAATCTCTTCGTAGGAACCATCCTCCCAGACGAAGTACCGCAATCCCTTTGGCTCTCATAGCTTCTACGAATCGGTTGTGAGCTTCTTCTTCCACGAGACTTGGCATTTTGAACTAAGAGACAAGCCTCACGCTCCCGAGCTAGAGCGGCTTCGGCATCACCCTCAATTCTTCGTAGTCATCTCATTCAAACTTGTCGACCCAGCTGTCATGAGCCTCCGGCGGGCGAGCGGAAAAAACATCTCCATTTCCGGCCATTTCGATTCTAAACCAACCGCAAGCCTTTGCTTGTACACGGATTAAACGACCTCCCGAAACAGATGAGCGGACCCAACTCGCCGTAGGCTGCGGGTGTAGAGAGGGGTTTATAAGGTGCTTGAAAGGAAAATTTTTCTTTTTTTTTTTTTTTTTTACGGGAGAGGGAAAGAAACGGGACAGACTCACGCAAACACAAATTTATTTATGTTCAAGTATAAATCAGTATTTTAAATCCTAAATACAGTTGGGAAAGGATAAGCCTTTATTCATGCTAACTATGCCTCGGGGGAACCTAGTGACGCGATGTTCGAATTACAACAAATGTCTTGTTTTGAAACATATAATAGGTAATGATACCTAACCAAACCCTAACATCTTTATGGAACGAAGAGGTTTGTCCAAATTTCTAAGGAAATTTGGGCAGCATAACGGGTCTTTTCGAAGAATTTCGAAGAAAAATCCGGCATGACCTCTCGTCGGTACATGTTGGCAATGCGGCATGACCTCTCGTTTAGAACATGCCACGAGAGTGACATGTTCCCACGTGAAATCATGTTGCATTTGGCAACATGCCCACAAGGTATAAGGTTTTGGGAGAAGGTATAAGAATCTATGATATTTTTCAAAAACAATTCATTTTTGTTGTAATGAAAACATCGTATCAAAAACCAACCGTGGGTAAGGTTTAGTGTGGTGCCACCTATAACGCACTAGGGGTTTAGGTTTGACTTCAGGCGCTCAAGCGTAGGCGAATTTCATGGCCGTCCGCGATGCCGTCAATCTCACCCGAGGGTTCTAAATCTAAGTGATGTAGTGTGCGGATGACTAATTCGTTTATTTGCAAAAAACAAGATTTTTTTTTATTTGTTTTTTTTTTTAAGAAGAACTCACACACCCTCACACAAGGCAAACAGGGAACAATAACCAAATGAGTCACGCTTTGGTCCAAGGGAGGCGCCCTCAAACCCGGTCTTCGATGATGCGTTCGGTGGCCACCTCTTGTCGCGTGACACGGGACAACTAGAGACAAAGGTGTCGCACGACTCGGGTGAGTCAGCTGAACCGGCGGCTCCTCAAATCATCAAATCAGCCCCTGCTTTACCATATCAAGAGCAACACGAGATACTAATGCACAACAAATGACCACAAGCACAAAGGGCTCACAAGTTCCATAATCAACAAAATGTAGGTATCACAAATGATTATCGAATAATGTACACAAAATGGATGTATTGGATGTTTTTTGACTAAACGAAAGCTTGACCCACTTAACACTTGAAAAACGAGGTTTTCAAGTGAATCCCAGCCGGAGTCGCCCTTGAATGTGCGCTCGCCCGAAAAGATTAGGAAATGAAAAGGAGTCGCCACGCCGTTTTAAGAGGAAACATTGAAAACCTTTGTTTTAGAGAGAAAACATGAGTTCGGGGTCGGGTTACGTGTTGGGAAGAACAGAGTTCACCCAACACGCCTCGTCCATAGACGAGTCTTTCAATCAAACAATATCCAAGTAAATCCAAAGTGTGTGCAAATATCGATAATAAACGAAATGTGATAAAATGCATCTCATTAATTATGAAACGAGAGATTACATATTGTGAGCCCATTATTTAGGGAGGCCACATCACACGATACAAGCAGACTAAAGCAGTTACAAAGGAAAAGGGTCAGCTGCGGATGGGTCATGTGTGTCGCATGACACATCGTACCCGGTGACCACATGTGTCGCGTGACACGGGATCACTTGAGGACGAAGGTGTCGCGTGACACATATGAGCCTTCTGCGAAACCTTACAATATGAATTCGAAATTAACGAAGCTATACAAATCTAATTAACAATCGAATTATGAACGAAAAACATAAACAACATCAAATCAACCCGGGGAGTGTGGATATGGATAGATCCACACACCCTTGAGGGCTCAAACACCAAATTCAACCAAATCAATCAATATGAGCTCAATTACACAATATATGCAAGTTAAACGAGAGAGATTGCGATTGGGATTCGATAATTCGGATAGCTAGGATCGATTGCGAATCCAAACAAAATAGAATTATAAAATTTGCAAGGAATTAAATGAGAGAGAGAGAGAGAGAGAGAGAGAGAGAGAGAGAGGGTTAGGGAATTGTTACCCTTGTTGATTCCACGAATTCTATATCTAGTCAGATATAGAATCCTTCAATTCTTCGTTGTAGATCTCACGGCTACGATCCAAGGGTTCCAATTGGTGTGGGTAGAGAATTGGGTTTGGATGAGAGAGATTAGGGGTTGGAAAGGTAGGAGAGAGAGGTTTGGTGTTTGGGATGTTCGTCACAATGCTATTTTGGCGAGTAACATGAGGTTGGAATTGGGATCCATTTCAATGAGGGGGAGGGTCTTATTTATAGGCTGCAGTTGGCTGCCTTAGTATGTCGCACGACCTTACGCGTCCACTTTCCATGCCTCAAGCTGTCGCGTGACACAAGGTGGCTCAACCGCTTTTGGCGCCAAAAACCAGTTTCTGGAACATTCCGGGAAAATACCCAAAAGGTCCAACAGGTTTTATTCCCAAGGGGTCCTTTGGCATGAATGATGTACCAAAAGGTACTTCCTTCGCGGGAAACTCATGGAACGTTTCCGGAAGTCTCGGGATAGGCCGGGAATTTACCAAAATGCCCCTAATGCAGTTTTATTATGTTAAAATGCATCGAAAAGGTTGGGAATTGGATTGGCGTACTTACAGATTTGTGATTTACTTTTAAAGCTTTGTCGAGACACAAGATCTCTTGTTTGCCTTTTGTTTCTTTTGTGAGCCTTGGCGGCGTCCAGCTTTGGACCTTTCTGTTGTATTTGTGGACTGAAGCATTCTGAGCCTTGACGGAATCCCTTTTTGTTTGGGTTTTGTGTTTGGATGGGAAGGTCGGGTGATCCCTTGTCAAGTCGTTTTTGACGGTCTTTTCCGTGACTTCCTTGCCCCTTGTTTGTTGGCGCTGGGTCCTTGACCTCATTTTTTTGTAGCTTCTGCTTGAGCTTTTTTTTTTTTGCTTGAGTTCATTTTTTTGAAGCGCGTGAGGGCGAAGGCAAGCCTCTAGCTTGGAGTTGACATGGGTCAGTCGTTTGATTTTGAGTGACCTTTTGATGTCCTTTGATGTTGCCGCCGTCGTTTACTTGGTCAAGGTGATAGTGGGGGGCATGTTTTGGAAAGTGTATAGTTTGATGGAGGTCTTGGTTGACATTCAAACTTTTTTTTATTTTTTTGTGTGTTTTTAGACCAGACCAATTAAGGTTGCCTATGTTCCCCCGGACTAGAGGGCTTAGGTCTGCGTAGTTCGACACTACAAGGAGTGCCAAGAGTTGCACAGTTGATCTTCTTTAGGCGAAGTATCTGCGAAGTTTGCTTTCGTTGACTGGATACATGAAGGGATTGCCGCCTAGGTCTGTCAGCTTCATGGCACCTCCGAAGAAGATATTTTGAACCACGAAAGGGCCGATCCATGTTGGTTCCCATTTTCCCAGTGGGTTGGTTCGAGTGGGAGGCTTTTCCTTGAGTACCAGGTCGCCTTCCCTGATGTCTCGGGATTTGACTTTCTTGTCGAAAGCTCTAGCCATTCTGCTTTGGTAGGCTCGGATGTGCTCCATGGTCTTTAGTCGGCACTCGTCTAGCAGAGCCAGTTCGTCGTGTCAGCTTCGGAGCCATTCGACTTCGTTGATCTCATTTTCCAGCAGCACTCGGAGTGAGGGAATTTCCAATTTCACGGGCAGTACTGCCTCCATCCCGTATGTTAGGGCGAATGGAGTTTCTCCCGTGGCTGTTCTGACTGATGTTCGGTAGCCCCAAAGTACGAGGTGCAGCTTCTCAGGCCAATCTCGTCTTCGGGTGGTCATTTTTCGAATGATCCTTTCGAGGGTCTTGTTTGCTTCTTCTACTGCGCCATTTGTTTGCGGCCTGTAGGGAGAGGACTTGTGGCGCGTGATCTTAAATTCGGCCAGCAGTCTGTCGCATTCTCCTTCGAAGTGGGACCCGTTGTCTAATATGACCTCGTTCGGGGTGCCGTATCGGCATATGATGTTTTCTTTGAGGAAATGTGCAACTTTCTTAGAAGTGAGCACTTTGCAGGACTTGGCTTCGACCCATTTTGTGAAGTAGTCGATGGCTACCAAGATGAATTTGTGGCCAATGCTTCCTGGCGGAGCGATCTTCCAGATAACGTCGATTCCCCACGTGGCGAAGGGCCAGGGAGTAGTCATGCAGTAGAGATCGTGAGAAGGTAGATGGTTGAGGTTGGAGAACCGTTGGCACTTGTCGCAGCTTCGGACAAAGTGGATGCAATCTGCCTCCATGGAGATCCAGTAGTAGCCCATTCGAAGAATGATCTTCATTAGGGCTCTGGCGTTCATGTGGGGGCCGCAAGCCCCATTGTGGACTTCGTTCATGAGCTCGTTTGCTTTTTCCCGGCTGATGCAGCGTAGGAGCGGTCCTAGGTAGCGCTTTTTGTATAGCATGTCTCCAAGAATGACAAAGTGAGAGGCGAGGCGTTTTAGGGCCATGATGCTCTTAGCTTTGATTCCTTATTTGCGTTGGCCTTCCTTGTTCATGAAGGCGGTTTCCCCGCTCTTGAGGTATTGGAAGATCTGATTGTACCATCATTGATGGGCTCGGGCTCTGGTTCGATCTCGCAGCAGTAGGCGGGAATTTCCTTTCGTCCGACTTTGAATGGCTTGATTGCCTTTCCCTCGGGGATTTCCACAAGTGAAGCCAAAGTGGCTAAGGCATCTGCAAACCGATTTCGGTCTCTTGGAAAGTAGTAGAAGGTGACCTCTTTGAATTGCGTGATGAGGTCTTCCATGCATGCTTGGTATTTTTGCAAGCCTGGGCCTATTGTTTTCCACTTGTTGGAAACTTGATTGATGATCAGGGCTGAGTCCCCGTAGACCTCAAGTTTTTGGACGTTCCTTTCGAGTGCGGCCTCTAGTCCGGCGGCGCAAGCTTCGTATTCGGCAGCATTGTTGGTTACCTCAAAATTCAGCTTTATGGCGATTGGGGTGTGCTCGTCCTTTGGGTCGACCAAGAGCATACTAATGCCGTTTCCCCTTTTGTTGGCTGCTCCGTCGAAGAACAGTTTCCATTGGTTTTCGCCTTCAAGTGTGAAGATTCCTTCATCTGGAAATTGTGGCTCAGGACCTTGGGCCTCGCGGTTGGGAAGTCGGCCAGTTGCTCAGCCATTACCCGTCCCTTGATTGACTTCTGGTTCACGTACTTGATGTCAAACTCCGCTAGGAAGAAAGACCATTTGGCGAGCCTCATCAACAGTGATGGCTTGTCGAAGAGGTATTTGACTGGGTCTATTCTGGAGACCAAGTGCACTGTATGAGACTGCATGTAGTGTCATAGTTTTCCGACAACCCATACTAGAGCTGCGCAGGTTTTCTCGAGGGCTGAGTAGTTGAGTTCGCTTCCTTGGAACTTTCGACTGACGAAGTAGATGGCGTTCTCGACTCGTGACTCTTTCTTTTATTGACAGAGCATGGCTCCAACTGCGGTGTCGGTCACAGTTAGGTATAGCAAAAGTGGCTTTTCCTCGTGGGGAGGACATAGGATTGGAGGGCTCACAAGGTACGCCTTTATTTTTTCAAAGGCATCTTGGCATTCCAAGTTCCATTCGATGTCCGCATTCTTCTTCATTAGTCTGAAGATTGGCTCGCACATGGAGGTCAACTGACTGACGAAGCGGCTGATGTACTGCAGGCGACCCATGAAGCTTTTTACTTCTGTTTGGGTTTGCGGTGGTCTCATTTCGATTATGGCCTTAATATTTTGAGGATCAACTTTGATGCCTCGCTCGGTGACCATGTATCCCAAGACTTTGTCTCTGATGACTCCAAATGTGCATTTGGCAGGGTTCAACCTCATTGAGTATTTTCAGAGGCGATTGAAGAACTTTCTCAGGTCAGTGAGGTGTTGTCCATCTGATCCCTTTGAGTGGATGATCATGTCAACGACGTACACTTCGATCTCTTTGTGGATCATGTCGTAGAAGAGGGCGGTTGCTGCCCGTTGGTAGGTAGCCCCAGCGTTCTTTAGTCCAAACGGCATCACTGTGTAGCAGTAGGTTCCCCAGGGGGTTGTGAAGGCTGTTTTTTCTTGGTCTTCTTCGGCCATCTTGATTTGATTGTAGCCGGCGAACCCGTCCACGAAGGACTTAACTTCGAAAATGGCTGTAGTGTCCACCAACATGTCTATGTTTTGTAGTGGAAAGTCGTCCTTGGGACTTGCCTTGTTGAGATCTCGGAAGTCCACGCAGCAGCGTACTTTTCCGTTGGCTTTGGTGACCGTGACTATGTTTGAGAGCCATGTCGGGTATTCGATCACCCTTATGAAGCCGATGCAGAGCATCTTTTCGATCTTCTCTTTGACTTGTAAATACCATTCTGTCTTGATTTGGCGTAGCTTTTGCTTGATGGGCTTAGCCTCGGGATTCAAGGGAATCCGATGTTCCACTCTGGCTGGATCTAAGCCGGGCATGTCTTAGTAAGACCAAGCGAACACGTCCACATATTCTTTGAGCAGGACAGTCAATGCGTTTTGCTCAGTGCCGGTGAAGAAACTTCCGATTTGCGTCTCTATTGGCTCTTCAGCAGTTCCCAAATTCACTTTGGTTAAAACCTCCTCGGCAGCTTGGGCCCGATTTTTCTCTCGTTTGACAACATGCTTAAAGATGTGTTTAATGTATTGTTCGTTTAATGTGTCTGCTTCTTTATCAAGTGAATCGTTATTAACTGTTTGTGTGTTAGTTAATTTATCAGTTGTTAAAGATGCAATGAGAGAATACTCGGAAAGGTCAAAACTTTCATTAAGAGCATATGGGAATACATTATTGGCAATGAGTTCGTAATCTTCTGGCGTAAGGCCATCAGATGACTCGAGAGACTCAAATTCAAAAACAATGGACTCAGGATGGGCTTTGACACTGGACTCTAGGACGCGAGGGGTTAGACCAAGTTGTTCGATCATGTCCTTCTTGCTGGCGGCAGGTCCGGAGAAGGTGGCCCAGTTTTTGAGTGACAATGTTGATGAGCTTGACAGGAGGCGAGGGTCGAAAGGCTTTACGCTGCTGTTCCCAATCATGGCCACCATGGAGTTATCAGAAACAAAATCGATTAGGTCTGGCACCTCGATTTCTTCACTGAAGAGTTGGTAGAGCAATGGCTCGTCCAGGCATCATCTGCAGAGTTTTCCTTTCTTGTCTTGGGCATTGCTAGTTCGAATGCAGACTCGTCCCGCTTGTTTGTGGCAGGGATGTTGACAGAGATTTTTTCGAGTTCTTCTGCCAAAGAGGGGGTTTTCCCAAACCAGAATTTGTTGTGAATAGTGATGGTAGTGGGTCCCGATAGAGTTGGTGCATCGAGAAATGCTCTTCCGACTGGGTTTGGCTCGAGGCCCCTGAATCTTGCCAGGTTTTGTTGGAGCTCGTCCATTGCTGTCGGTCAGTTTTGCTTGGTGCTAACCAGCTCTGTGCCCTTGTCTGTATCTTCATTCAAACTGCCGGCTTTCTTTGTGAAGTACTGGTCCATGTCAAAGCTATAAGGGCGGAGGTCGGAGATTGCGTGCAAGCCTCTTTTGTTAGTAGCGAAGCGTTTCCGTGCAGCTTTTCTGTTTTCCGCAGCGTCTTCGAGAGTGAGAATGTATCCCAGGCCATGGAGGGTATTTTGTTCCTTGACCTCGATGATTTGTTGGGTACCTTAATGTCATTGTCCCAAACCAAGCCCCGGGATGTAGTTCATGAGCTTCATCATCTTCATGGTAGGAGGGATCCGGTCCCAAGTCAGGGGCAGGTCTAAGTGGCATACCTGGGATTTTGGGCTTTCGACTGTGAACCCTGTCAGCATCATGCCATCATTGTCGTGTTTGATTTCCAAGACCGGGACGCCGTTTATGTTGGTCCCCTCAGTGGTTATGCTGTCACCATAGATGATGGTGAGATCTGTTCCTTGGACGAACTTTACGCACTGGTGTAGGGTGGATGCCACCCCATTGATCTGGTGTAGCCAAGGGCGTCCCAAGATGGCGGTGAATGTGATCGGGATGTCGATGACTTGAAAATCCATCGGGATCATCTGCTTTCCAAACCACAAGTTCAGAGTGGCTATTCCCAGGACTGAACGAGACGTTGAGCCGTATGCTTTGATTGTCCGAGTTAAGGGCTTCAGATCAGTTGGCTTGATCCCTAGCAAGTCCATCATTTTGGATGGAAGGACGTTCATGGCTGATCCTCCGCCTACCAAGACCCGAGGGAGGCGGCGCTCGTCAAGTTGAACTGTTATGTAAAGAGGCTCGTTGTGGTCAGCCCCAAATTTTGGGAGGTCGAGCTCCATGAAAGTGATGATGTTGCTATAATGAACGTTGCCGATCATCTGAACCGCTTCATCTGGCATCACTGTGATAGGTACCATGGTTTGGGCCAGGCTTTCCTCCAGCTTGAGTTTGTGCGGGTAAGAGGAAGTGAGTAAGGACCAGAGGGAGATGTTAGCCTGAGTGCGTTTGAGCTGAGTTAAGATAAGATCTTCAGCTTTTGGGTCGAGAGTTCCGGCTTCTTTGGCATAGGGACCCATTACGATTCGAGGCTCAGGTATGGCTGGCCTTTTGTCTGTCCTTGGAGGATTCACCGGGATTTGACCGGAACGTGTCAGTACGTTCACCTCTGGCTTTGCTGCTTTGCTTGTTTCCCCCACTTCCGTCATGGGAGGGCCTTGGTTGGCATAGGGCCATGCTTCGCATTTCAGTTCGTTCACCGTTATTGCTTTTGTTGAAGCGTCAATAGTGGCTTTGAGGTCTTCCCAAGACAGGGGTTGGGGTATCTGGACCCTTAGGACGTTGGTGGCGGTGCGGAGCTCGTCCCAGCTAATCATGGAGCAGAAGTTACCGTGGTCTTGTGCAGAGCTAGGCTGAGGAGATTTGCTGGAGTAGATGACGTAGTAGTCGAACTTTCCTGATGGTTCTCCGAGGGTTTCGACTGTGGGATCACCGGCTTCGTATCTCTTCTTCAGTTTTCGTTGAGAGGAGGGTTTCTTCCTTCTTGGAGGGCGATCCTTGTTTATTTCGTATTGGAATTCCATTTCCAGACAAGTGGTGCAATCGATAAAATCCCACCAGATGTGCTCATCATTCTGTGGTGGTATTGGGACCTCGGGATGTTGACCGGGCACGTCTTCCCCAGGGGGGTCTTGTGGTTTTATGTCATAGCTGCAGGGTTCGTACGAGGGTAAGAGATTGAATTCCGGAAGATAATGAGAGACGTTAGGAGCTGCGGGAGCGGGTACGTCTTTGGGAGCCCCAGGTGTTTGGGAGGTGGCTAATGTTCCGAAATGGTGCATGGCACCTTCGATCCAAGCTTGTTGCTTACCTTGGCATTTTTTGAGGGCTATGACAGCTTGCCAGACTTCCTCCATTGTCGGGAAGTTTCTCGGGGGTAAGGTCCCGTTTTCCTCGTTGTCGTCTACCGATCTGGCCATGGGGAGTTGATGGACTGCCCTGGTGGCTGTACTGGGAAGGATGTGGGACCTTGCGGCTTTGACACTGGGAGAATAGTTCCCGAGTACTCTCGATCACTCTCGGTTTGCTGGAGGGGGTGACGGGTAAGGTTTAGACATTGAAAGACCTTTGTGGATGAAGGGGGAAAGCTCATGTGACATGCAGTTTCCACTTTTATTTATTTTTGATTTTTTTTGTTGTTTTAATTTACTTAAAACAGTGTTTTCTCAGAATCCTAGGTAGGTTGGAAAAGATTGCTCTTCTTTTTCGCAACTATGCTAGATCCTAGGTCAGTGGAGACCATCTGTGCGGCTATAAGCCCCTCGTTTTGCACCTGTATTTCGACATCCCAGGGTGGACAGCCCCGGGCGAGGGTCCTATAGGGCAAGCGGTTTCCACCGGCCTAAAAGAAAAAATTGAACCTAAGGACCGAGCCTGTCATGTTCGTTTTAATGCGTTGGTCATGTGAATAGTGAGCCGAGCCGGCACCTGAGTCAAGATCTGGTCGAGAGTTCGGCATGACCTCTCTTTACCTTGCTTGCGCAAGGAATCTGTGACGTTAGGCGTTGGCTGGGTCATATTGTCATGGCTGACGTATTAAAGGCTTGATGACATGGTGTCATGTGGGCATGGATGTATATCCGGGACGAAACATCGTCTGGGTGTAGCTTCAGAAATCAAGATCGGGTCAAGATTTTAGCATGACCTTTCATCGCTTTGCTTGCGCCAGGGATCTTGAGTTCTGAGCTTTGACCCAGGAAATGGCCGGCATGGGATATGTATCCAGGCTGTATGACACGGCCAGGTAAAACCAACCGAGTCTTGGACAGAGTGTGACTCAAGCGTGCAGGGTTGACACTGGCTAGGATGGGATGTTTGGAATGATCCCGTGCGCATCCAAGAGGCCTAGGAGACCAAACGGACTGCAACTGAGACCACCCCGGGTTGAGGGTTGTAGTGTGGAGTGTATCCGAGGCAGCAAGTGCACGTAGCGTGCGGTGTACCGAGGCAGCAGTGCGAGTAGTGTGCGGTCACTAAAATTCTTTTTCTTAGTAAAACAGAAGTTTTTGAAGAATTTTAAATGTATGTACACATATGTATATTGATGCATTTTTTTGTATTTTTATTTTTTTGTAAAATAAAAAGTAAAGCACATGCACACACACACAACAGTTAAGGAAAGGGGTAAAATGAAAGTTTGACCCTCATCATCGTTTTAAAAATCTTTTGTTTTTGTTTAAAAGTTTTTAAAACAAAATTTCCCCAGCGGAGTCACCAACTGAAATTACCCGGATCCGCAAGGCGCGCGAGGCGCCTCGGCATCTGGCATTTCGGTTCGGTCGGGACCGTGTGTTCGCTGCGTTTTCGTTCGTAGAGTCGCCACGCCGTTTTGATTTAGCACAAAACATTGAGAAAAGGCTCAGTTTAAAAAACTGTTGTTGTGTGATGAGATTTTGAGTTCGGAGGTCAGGTTACTCCTCGGGAAGGGCATAGTAAATGCGCACCTGAGTCGCCTCGTAAAAACGAGTCTTTCGGTACCCCTTATTTCTTTAAAAGTTGTGTGTGTGTGTGTTTGCTTTTTTAAAAATGCATGTTGTATCTGATGTCTACATTGTACACTACGTATTGAAATGTATTGAAATAGTAATGGAAGTAAGCCTTACCAATGTTGGTTCGTGTCTGTCTTCCGCAGGGGAATAGTGTTTGAGGGTTGAATAGTGTTCCGGGATGGGCCGGGATTGCTTCGGGATGTGCCGGTGTCTACGGACAGAGTTTCGGCGTGTTTTGGGATTGTCAGGTGTGTACTCAAGCAGAGTTTCGTCGTGCGTTGGGATCGTTGGTTGCACTTGGGCAGAGTTCCGGTGTGCGTTGGAATCGTCGGTTGAGCTCGGGCAGAGTTTCGGCGTGCGTTGGAATCGTCGGTTGAGCTCGGAAAGGGCCGGGACACCTCGGGATGGCTCGGAATGCCTCGGGATGGCTTGGCAGGGCTTTAGGATGGATTGGAAAGGCTTCGAAATGCCTCGGGAGTGCCTCGGGAGCGTCTCTGGAGCGCTCGATAGGGCTCGGCAGAGCTTCAGAGTACCACGAGGGGCCTCAAAATGCTCCGGAGGGAACCGAAAGGGATCGGGATTGCCCCGAAGGGTCTTAGAGGGGTGCCTGAAGGTCGGGGGGAGAGAGGAGAAGAGGATTGTGTGTGAAAAATGAGAGGAGGAGACCTCTTTTTATAGGGTCCAGATTCTAGCTAGTTGTGTCGCACGGCACTGTCAGCCATTACCAGTTTTTTGGTTTTCCTGGATTTAAGGGAATATCGTGGACCTTCAGGGCATTTTGTAATTATGATGTCCCTTGGCTAGTTGTGTCGCACGGCACTGTCAGCCATTACCAGTTTTTTTGTTTTCCTGGATTTAAGGGAATATTGTGGACTTTAAGGGGATTTTGTAATTATGATGTCTCTTGGCAAGATGTGTCGCACGGCACAAGCAGCCAATTTCATATTTTATAAAATTCCTTAAAAGTCCTTTTGTACTTTTTAATCCCAGAATGGCCCCCCTTGGTTTGGTTGGTGGATTTTGAGGTTTTTGAAGGCTACGGGTGTTCGAGATCACGTTTGTGTGAGTCTGCGGTGTTTCCCGTGCGTTTGGAAAGGAGTGATCCAGATTGGGGTACTTACAACTGCGAAAAAGAAGGCTTATCCTTTTCCAACCGTTCTTAGGACTTAAAAGCCATTGATTTCTACTTGAACATAAATAAAATGCTTACACGAGTCCTTTCCTTTCTTCTCCCTCTCCCCTACCTTCTAAAAAGTCTTTCCCTTCATCCCCTTATCAACCCTATTTCACCCTGCAGCTACGGCGAGTTGGGTTCTTGTTTCAGTTCCTGGTGCCCGTTTGGTTCGTGTTCCCGAGGCAGTTGAGGAAATTTCTGAGGATTTGTCTGAGTCTGATTTCGAGATGTCAGGAGGTGAGAATGTTTTCCCTACCCGATGCGGAGGTTCGAATTTGCTATTGGTCAGCTTGGTATGAATGATGTGTCTATGGAAGAATTGAGGGCTACTCCTGAGGCTGCTTTGACTCGCGAGCGTGAGGCTTAGCTACTCGTTCAAGCTGCTAAGGTTCGAGAGGAAGAAGCACATGCTAGATATGTGGAGACTATGCGCACTCGGGGAATTGCTGTGATTCGCCGTGAGGATGGCACTTATGAGGAGATTACTGATGCTAACAACACTGACATGGGGGCTGGAAATGTTTCTCTTCCTCCTCAACCCACCTATCATGCTATGCCTCCTCCCCTTACTTACGCTTCTCGCCCTGTCCCCATTCCAGCGAATGAGACGGCCATGAATGCACAAGGCAGGACTCCTCCCCCGGCTTCTCATGTTCAAAGCCAAGGTGCACCATTGACTTTTCAAGGTGGGTTCAACAGGATTGGTGGACATCAGCTGAATTTTTATGATTTGACTTCATCGCTGGCTCCGAATACCTCTGTGCCTCCCAGTCAGTTTGGGGTTCAATTCCAGGGTAATTACTCTCAGCCTCAGGAGAATTTTTACCAGGATGGGTTTCAGAATGGACAGTTCCGTAGTCAGCAGCAAGGTTTTGGTGGTAATTTCCGTGATCCGCAGCAGCAGGTGGGGTTACAGTATCAACGTAGTCAATACCGTTTGTCAGGCAATCAAATTACTCAAGATGGTTTTCCACAGTATTCTTACAGTCAACCTCAGTTCCAAGGGGGGTTTTTCGGGTTTCTCTCAGCCAATAATGAGCACGCAGCATTTGTATGGTTCAACTCCTTATTCAGCTCCTTGTATGAGTGCCAATGTTCCACCTTAGAGCTAGCTTTCTGCTTTTCAGAATGTGCAGTTTCTGCCATTGCCAGGGGTGAGTCAGTTTGGGTATCCATTAGTTCAGAATGGTTCTCAGCAGCCAGGTATTCAGAATATGGTGCAATTCAATGGATATGACCAGTACGGAAACAAAGTGCCGAGTTTCGTGGGTTTTTTGGACAGCAACCCGAATGTTCCGAGTACCTTTGGTCTTCTGTCAGCTTCTTTGCCTGTCAAGCATGCTTCAGAAATTCCATTTTTTCAGTCTGCTACTCTGGTGCCTTCTTCAACCGTATCTCCTACCGTTCCTCAGCCTACCATCCCTCAGCCTACTAATGTGTAGCCAGAGTTTGCTGCTTTGTTGGAGCACATGAAGGTTATGCAACAGCAGATTGATAAGCTCACTGTTGGATCCAGTGGACTTAGAGTAGTTGATCCTGGGCAAGTCAAAGCTCTTCCGCATAAGTTTAAGATGCTGAAAATGGAGTTCGACGGGACCGCTTTCTCGAAGACACATGTTGATACCTATGTAATGACCATGGGAGCTATGGGATGTACACCGGAATTTATGGCTTTGCACTTTCACTTGACACTCAAGGGTCCAGCTTTGACTTGGTTCCTTGATCTCAAACAGGAGGCTAGATCTACGTGGAGCCAAATAACCGAAGTTTTCTTGGAGAAGTATCGTGGGAATTTGGAGTGGCGTACAACTAGGGATGATCTAGTTGGGACGATCCAAAAAAGTGATGAGTCAATCACGGATTTTTATAAAAGATGGAATGCCAAGTTGAACGAGCTATTTGAGCCGATTCCGCTACAGGATCAGAAGGATATATTTCTCTCATGTGTGAAGCCAGTTTTACGAGAAGCTATTGGAAATGGGTGGTATCCAGATTTGAGGGAAATGGTCGGGATAGGAGCCCGCAGTGAAAATCGAATCTTTAACCTCGCTCCAACTGCCAATGCTAGTAGTAGTGGTGGTGGTTATCGCTACAGAGCAGCTAATCCAGTTTCTGCCATGTTTCCGAAAGGGAAGGAAATTACCAAAGACAATAATGTGAACAATCTGCAAGGCAATGGAGGCAATAACAATGGGAATTTTCAACCGCGTCAACAGCAACAGAAGTTTGATGATTTGGGAATGTCTATCGAGGAAGTGTTTAATGGCTTGATCCGTATTGGGATGATAAAACCGCTTGACAACTACAGTCCTGCTAATCCCAACCCAAACCTCGACAAGAACAAGTATTGCAGATTCCATCAGTATCCGAGTCACACTACCAACAGTTGCATCACCCTAAAGAGGATTATCCAGGCTTTGGTTGATGATAAAAAGATCGAGAAGGCTCCATGTCCTAATACCATCAACAATCCTTTGCCCAACAATGGAGTGAACATGATTGAGTTTGCCAATGATGGTTTTGTGAACATGATTGAGTTTGCCAATGATGGTTTTGTGAATATGCTAGAGTTTGGTGAGTCAGTTGATATAGGCTGTAAGCTCAATGAGCCAACTGTTGATTGTAAGTCCGAGGATGTCACTCTTGATGTAAAAGGTGTTGCTAAGGAAATGAAGGACAATTTCTGTTATGTTTTGTATCTTGATGATTTGCGTGAGTTGAATGATTCTGTTGATTATGATGAGTATGAAGAGAAATTGGTTATTAATGCCATTTCCTCTGCAGCTTCAAAAGCTTCTCCACTCTCTTTGGAAGAGCTCAAGGTGGCAGCTTGTTTGGAAGCACCTTTGTCAGTCAATCAGATAAGGCAAGCAGCATGGCCTTACAGTACTCGTTCTGCTCCATTGACATTAGCTGAGCTTAAGGAAGCTAGCAAAAACTTTGTAGATGAAGATGCTAAGGAAGTCAATGTGCTTACCAGGTCAGGCAAAATGTTGGGTACAGATAGTGCTGGACCGTCTGGAAAAGATAAGGGAGTTGCAGTTCCAGATCCTCAAGTTTCGCAAAATTCGTAAAGATTGGTTGGAGAGGAATTACTTGAGGATGATCCAATTTTGACTCAGTTAAAGAAAACTCAGGCAAACATTTCTTTGTGGTCGCTGCTCACCTCGTCTTACCCTCATAATCTTAAGATGGAAGAAGCGTTGTCTAAAACCAGGGTGTCTGTGAACGCAACCCCAGATGAAGCTTGTCAGTTAATCGGGACCGCGCAGTATGGAAATATTATTACTTTCACGGAACTTGATCTGCCTCCTTTTGGATCGAAGCATAATGAGTCATTACATATTACTGTGCCGTTAGAAGGACGCCGGATTCCTCATGTATTGGTGGATAACGGGTCAGCAATGAATGTGCTACCCTCTAAAATGATGAGTATGTTGGATATTGATGCAACAAGTTTGAAGCCTTCCAATCAGACCATTAAAGCCTACGACTCTACTTCTAGGGTTGTCTTGGGCGTAGCTGCTCTGAATTTGACCTTTGGCGGAAAGGACATGGTCGTGGAGTTTTAAGTGATTAACATCCAGATTACTTTCTCAGCTCTGTTGGGCAGGCCGTGGATCCATGATATTGGGGGAGTAGCTTCTACATTACATCAGTGTGTTAGGTTTGTTCAAGATGGGGTGCTAACTATCATATATGGAGACATCGTCACTGTTGAAGGAGCCAGACCCAGCACAATGCCAGTTATGGAGATCAAGATGGATCAGGACAATCTTATGCTTAGTGGTTTACGATGGAACACCCGAAGGGACAAGTGTGTGCTATTGACTTGACAACGTCTTCTGATCAGATCCCTCTTGTGTTAAAAATGATGCGAAGTATGAGCTACATCCCTGGCTTGGGATTGGGCAAGCATCAACAAGGAAGGTCCAGGTTTGAGCATCCGGAGCCCAATAAGAACAAGGAAGGTTTGGGATATGTGTTAACTGAGGAAGACAAAGCCTATGACAAAGCTGAGGCTCTCAAAGTACGAGTGGCTCTAGCTGGTGGAAAGAAGTACAAGAAGCCAGATATGCGTCCCTACAGCTTATCTTTGAATAAATAGTTTGTCAAAGAAAGTGGCGAGAAGTTTACATGTCCAGAGATGAGATTGAAGCAATTGAAAGAGCGAGTTGATGTCATGAAGAGTCTTACCTCCAATCAGGATCCCCTTCACGAGATGTTTGTCAACATGCCAAGTAGGCCAGGCACAGTTGCTACTTATGAGCACAGTTACCATTTCTGGGGACCTGACTGAGTTAATCAGTTTGAGAATCTTTCTCTGGATGAGCCGATGATTGGAAAGATTTGCGGTGCTGCTCCCGTGGACGTAGGCGATGACTTAGCAAACTTGTTTGGAGCTCTAGAGCTGTCAGAATCTGAAGCAGTCGAGGTGCTAGTGAAGAAAAATGTTGTTGCTAAGGACTCATTTGACCTGATTGATTTTTCCTCTGAGGATGAGACTGTGGCCGTGATTGAATTTGAAGGTGAGGCAGTGGTTGACCCACGTACTTTTGTGACAACTACAGAGATGCCCTTGAAGAACTGGACTTCTTTTAAAGGACCCATCGCCAGCAAGGAGACTATGATCGAGAAGCTAGGACTGACACCTCGCCCCGGCTCTTCTGTGTCAAAATTTACCCCTGCTATCTTGAGTCAGTCCTCTGAGTCTCTTGTGATTGAGTTTGAGTCTAATGATAGGTCCGATGTCCTCACGACTGAAGATCATCGTCGTGTTGTTGATGTTGTATTTCCTTTCGCTCTTAATGAAATAATCGATCTTTCTGAGTATCCCCTAATTGCCAATTTAACGATTGAGCACTTAGCTAAAAATGAGCATAAAGACTTAAAAATCATTAAGCAAGATTCAATCGAAGATAATGCAGACACATTAGATGAACAATTCTTAAATGACAATTCAAAGCAGGTTATTGACCGAGAGGAAAGCCGGGCCCAAGCTGCCGATGAGGTAATAACTACGGTGAATTTAGGAACAGCTGAGGAGCCCAAAGAGACACAAATTGGTAGTTTCTTCTCCGGATCCGAGCGCGATGCCCTTGTTGAGTTGCTCAAGGAATTTGTGGATGTTTTTGCTTGGTCCTATAAGGATATGTTGGGACTGGATATGTCTATTGTGGAGCACTGGATACCATTGGATGCAGACGCTAAGCCTGTCAAACAAAAGCTGCGACGGATTAAGCCCGAGTGGTCTTTGCAAGTTAAAGAGGAAATCGAGAAACTCCTGCGAGTAGGCTTCATTAAGGTGATTGAATATCCGACTTGGCTCGCGAATATCGTGACAGTCACCAAATCAAATGGAAAAGTTTGTGTTTGTGTGGATTTCCGAGATCTTAATAAAGCTAGTCCCAAGGATGATTTCCCTCTACCAAACACAGACATGCTCGTGGACGCAATTGCAAATTATGAAGTCAAGTCTTTTGTTGATGGTTTCGCCGGATATAATCAGATTAAGATGGCTGAGGTGGATCAAGAAAAGACGGCGTTTACCACTCCGTGGGGTACTTATTGTTATACAGTGATGCCGTTCGGGTTGAAAAATGCTGGGGCTACTTACCAAAGAGCTGTTACCACACTTTTTCATGATATGATCCACAAAGAGATTGAAGTATATGTCGACAACATGATCATCCATTCCAAGGGATCAGATGGACAATATTTCGTTGATCTGAGAAAGTTCTTCAACAGATTGCGAGAGCATTCCATGAGGTTGAACCCGGCCAAGTGCACCTTTGGAGTTGTCCGGGGCAAAGTCCTAGGATATATGGTCATCGAGCGTGGTATTGAGCCTGACCTAAGAAAGATCAAAGCCATCATTGAGATGAAGCCGCCTAGAACTGTGTCCGAGGTGAAAGGTTTTATGGGCCGTTTGCAATACATCAGTCGGTTTGTTAATCAATTGACCTCAATGTGTGAGCCAATATTCAAGTTGTTGAAAAAGAATAAAGAAGTGATTTGGAATGAAGAGTGTCAAATAGCCTTCGAAAGAATTAAAGCCTATCTTGTCAATCCCCCCATCCTATGTCCACCGCACGGGAGTAAGCCTTTGCTTTAATACTTGACAGTAACAGATACAGCCGTTGGAGCTATGCTAGCACAAGAAAAGAAGGACTCGAGAGTAGAGAATGCAATCTACTTTGTCAGTCGTAAGCTCCAAGGAAGCGAATTGAACTATTCCACTCTAGAGAAGACATGTACAACCTTGGTTTGGGTTGTTGGAAAGTTGAAGCATTATATGTTATCTCATACGGTACATCTAGTCTCTAAAATGGACCCGATCAAGTATTTGTTTCAAAGTAACATAGGAAATATATCCACAAGGCTCGCCAAGTGGACATTCTTTCTGGCAGAATTTGATATCAAGTATATGACTCGAAAAGTGATCAAAGGGCAGGCTTTAGCCGATCAGTTGGCAAACTCCCCTAGTAATGAAGTTCGTGGACCAAATCTTCAATTTTCCGATGAAGGAATTTTTATGGTGGAAAATGGAAATCAATGGCAACTATTCTTCGATGGTTCGACAAACAAGAAGGGTAATGGTATTGGCATGGTTTTGGTAGATTCGAATGATATGCACACTCCTATCACCATCAAATTGAACTTTTCAGTTACCAAAAATGTGGCCGAGTATGAAGCCTGTATAGCTGGTCTTGAGGCTGCTCTCGAACAAAATATTGGTGAGCTAGAAGTGTTTGGTGATTCTCAGCTAATAATCAACCAAGTTTCCAACAAGTGGAAGACGGTGGATCCTTGTCTCCAGAATTACCATTCTTACATGGAAGAGCTCATTAGTCAGTTTAAAGAAGTGACATTACAGTTCTTGCCACGGGATAAGAACAGGTTTGCTGATGCATTGGCTACCTTGGCTTCTTTGGTGTAAATACCGGAGGGTAAATCGATTAAGCCATTCAGAGTCGGAAGATGAGAGAATCCGACTTACTGTTGCGAAATTGCGGTTGAAACTGTCAATGAGCCTTGGTATAGTCAGATCTTCCAATTTCTCAAGCATGGGGAAGCATCCTTTCCAGTCGATGAAGAGGGTAACTTACAAAAAAGTATCCAAGCTAAGAGTCTGCAAGCTTTAAAGAGACTATCTGCACAATATGTTATTCTTGGAGATGAATTATGGAAGAAAAGGGAAGGATGTCCACTATTGCTTTGTATCAGTAAAGAGAAAGCCAAAAGAGTGATGGAAGATGTTCATAATGGTGCCTATGGACCACATATGAATGCTCACTCTTTAATGCACAATATCATCAGATTGGGTTACTTCTGGATTACAATGGAGACAGACTGCATCCGGTTTGTGAGGACTTGCAACAAGTGTCAGCGTTTCTCCAACCTGAATCATATACCTCCTAATGACCTGTATTGTATGACGACTCCCTGGCCTTTAGCAACTTGGGGAATTGATGTCATCGGGAAGATCACTCCATCAGGAAGTAATGGACACTCATTCGTTTTGGTTGCAGTAGACTATTTCACAAAATGGGTTGAGGCAGCGTCTTACAAAGTTCTCACTGCCAAGAAGGTTGCTCGTTTCATAAAAGAACATATCTTCTGCCGATATGGAGTCCCGAATGAGATTATATCTGATAATGGATCTCACTTTGAAGGAGAGACTGATCGGTTACTTACAGAATACAGGGTTAAACGCCACAAGTCATCGCCATATAGACCATAGACCAACGGTGCTGTAGAGGCCAAAAATAAAAACCTCGAAATAATTATCAAGAAAATGGCTGAACAAGGTCGGGATTGGCCAAAAAAGCTTCCCTTAGCATTGTGGGGCTACCGTAATTCAATTCGGACTGCTACTGGTGAAACTCCGTATGCCTTGACTTATGGAATGGAAGCCGTTATGCCTATTGAGTTAGAAATTCCGTCTCTCAGAGTTCTGCTTGAAAATGAAGTTAATGAGATTGACTGGCTTTAGAGTCGATACAATGAGCTGGCATTGCTCGACGAGCACATAATAAAGGCTATGGAGCATACTCGAGCTTATCAAAAGAGAATGGCTCGTGCATTTGATAAGAAGGTGAAGCCTCGGGACATTAAAATTGGTGACTTGGTTCTGAAAATGAAGTCGTCAAATCAAAACAGTTCTTTGGGCAAGTGGGCACCTGTTTGGGTTGGTCCATTCGTGGTAAAGAAGATCTTCTCCGGAGGAGCTATGGAATTGACAGATTTGGATGGAAATCCGTTCGTGCACCCGGTCAACGACGACAAGCTGCGACGTTACTACATCTGATCGAGTCCTCCCCTCTCTAAAAAAATATAATAAAAAATAAAAAAATGAAATAAAGATGAATAAAAGGCGCAATAAAATTGTCCCATATGAGACTGAAAACCTCCCAAAAGGCAGTCCATGCAAAAAAATAGGGCGCGCCCGGTGCTAAAAGAATATACCCAACTAGACTGAAAACTCTAATAATGGGCGGTTTAGGTAAAAAACAGGGTTGCACCGTGTCCCTCTTCTATCTTCCCTTTCTCAAACACCAAAAAAATAATTAAGTCGAATTACGGAGAACTGAGCCCCTTAGTTCTCTTTGTAAAAAGGGGAACGTAGCCAACCATTTGTGGTTCGGTCTAAAATACAACAAAATTCCAAATCTTGTCAACAAATGGTGCAAAATGTGTCTTGATTATAACTCTAAAGCTTTTCACTATTCATTACAAGTTAATATACTTTTTGATGAGTTCAAGCACGGTCTGCTCTCGACTCATATAACCTGCTGCGAATAAAAAAGCAATGAAATTTCAAAATCCTAACATCTATTTGTGTCTGCAGTGGCAACTGGGGGATACTCACGTTTCATAAAAAGCTCTCTTTCTCCAAAAAGTGTCTCCTATATCTCATAAAGTGTCTAGGAACTCGTTCCTGGTCCTGAACTCGAATCTCTACTCTTCCTCTTCTTCGGTCCCCGGGAGGTCTTTGGTCTAGGTATGTCAAAAAGGTCAGTCTGAGATCGTCCTGACTCATGTATGATGTGAGCCGGGGGATCAATCAGTCCAGTCTCTCTCAAAACTGCTCTAGCTCTCTCTCCTATCTCAAGGCTGCTCTCCGTGCCATCACCTCGGGGTCATCTCTCAAGGCAGCTCTCTGAAGCTCCTGTCTCTCATAATCTACTGCAATGTCGTCAGTGATGTTATCAGGGTTGCTCTTGGCCTCTGTGTCTCTGAATGTCCGGCTGGAAGAATAGTCTGCCCAAAAATACTCTCGGCGTTGAGCCTCACATCATGTTTGTCTTGGACCTTGCTGCTTCTCGTACCATATCAGATACTCGGTGGTCAGAAATGTGATACCTCTAGTCTGACGAAGTAGTGGTCATATCGGAAGAAAGCCCTCTAGAAATGCTCCGCCAAAGAACTGTGTAGTCTGAGGCTCAGTCATAATCATCGGCATGGTATTAGTCATCAACTGCTCTCTTAAATTCCGAATGGTCTGCTGTGGGTATCCATACTGTCTTCTCACTAGAGAAGGAATGCAAAAGGATGATACATGTAGTCCCAGTAGTCGAACAAACACTGACTCATCCTGAATATCTCTCATGGTCTGCAATCCCCATGTCGGAATCCAATAGTACATGTTCTCGGTCTCATATCGGGTCAACCTCCTGTGCCAACTCTCAGCAGCTGCATCCCTCAATATCCGACGCTGTCCAGTCGCCCAAGGAAATGCCGTCTGTCCCTCTGGCAGTGGCGAGATCAATCGCAATCTCTCATATCACCACAATGATAGTAATCTGGGGTTGCCTGCACCCATGTACTCAGATCCTCCGGCTAATCTATCAATGTCGTGGTATGTCTCTGCTAGCAACAGTGGAATGATGTCCATCCCTCCCTGTCCAGACTAAATATGCCGGATGTCAACTCCTCGATCACCTCTTAGCTGCATGATGATCTCTAACAGCGTAGCTGGACACACTCCGATGTAGCCGCAGAAGTGGTGCGCAGACAGAATGAGCAACATGAATATATCTAAGGAAGTGGATAGATCAAACAGTCTGGGGCTGGTCTGACTCAATCTGGCTATCTGAGTCAATTCTATGAATCTATCATCAATGACAATGTCCGATACCTGGTCTGCAGATAATCCCAAGAATTCGGATAGTTGCTCTGTAACTGATCATCTATCTCGTGGAAATGCCACAGTCCTCAACTCAGCCAATCCAGTCAATGCTCGGAAATCCTCCATCGTTGGTGTCAGATCGTTGTATGATAGGGTGAACACATGTCGCTCCGAATCACAGAATGACGATGCTGCTCGGAGCAATTCCCAGTCGATTGTCCAATCCTTCAGCGACCAAATGCAAGACAAGCCATATCTCTTGTCAATAAGTGTCCGGTTTTGTTTCGGATGGAGGCGGGTGATTTCGATGACATCTTGCTGAAATTGAGGCTCTCAGGATGCAATTTATGTGTTGTAATTCTCCATAGTGATTTAAAGTTTCAATCTTTGATGTTGATAGGCAATGAAAGTTGATTTCTGTTCTGATTGGGGTTGCTGTTACTTTAGTTCTGGTGTAAAGGTGGTGTCTTGACTTTATAGCTTGGCCAACAAGAAGCCTGTCAGTAGGGCTTAGTTGGTCGCACGACATTCCTAGCCACAAGATGTCATGTGTCGTGCGACACTACTGGCCTTTTTCAGACATCAGCAAAGTTTCTATAAATCTGCATTCCCAGGGCACTCCCCGACTCGTTGTTGCTGCAATATACCTTCTATACACACATATTCACATATTCACCCCATATACAAGAATGCAAACACATGGGAGAGGGATCCATACACCATATACATCCATACTCACACTCACATACAATCCATGCACATATACAATCCATAAACCATAACATAAAATACTTATCTTACAACCACCCCATTTTTGTTTCTTTTCCAAAATACCAATAGAGGGACTTGTGCAAGTACTAACTTTAAATCCAAATGCAAATACTAACAATAAATGTCTAACTAAAAGCAAAAATAATAAAGTAAATAGAGTGTTTTCCCTCCATAGGGTACAATAGTAAAAAAAAACATCATAGTATGATCACGGGGACTGCTCTTCATCATCCTCCTCCTCAATATCTCCGCCCTCTCCGTCACCCTCCTCCTCCTCCTCTGGAAACATAAGGTCAGGATCATAAGTAGGAGGCTGATAAGCCACGGTGTCCACACAATAGAATTCGCCGGCCACAGGAACAACGGTGGTATCAAGCTCGTGCGGATCAGTAGGGAGATCATCATCATCATCGTCACTATCGTCCTTTGAGCTGGAAGGAGTATATGAAGGGTTCTTGCTCCAAAATTTCCTTGATCCGCTTGTCTCTGCATCAACTCGAGTCTTCTTCCTCTTCGGCTGGATAGGAGAAGAGTCATCATCTGAAATTTGGGATCTATACTGCTCCTTCCAGAACTGAGCGCTCCTCTGTAGCTACTCAATCATGTCTATAGCTCCCGTATAAGCTCGAGCAAAGTGTCTATAGGACTGAGCTGAGACCTGATACAATCAGACAACCAAAGAGACTAAGAGACAGGTCGTAATAATAAAGAAGGATGCTAACAAGTGCAAATGCTAAAGAAGTAAAGGTGATACTCATAGATCTAGAGCCCTCAGGAAGCTGGAAGTGAGGATGAATCCGGCTCATGTCAATGGTAGCTCGCCTCACACGATCACCGTCCTGATAGTCAATGTGTGGAGGAGGTAAAGGGGGTCTCGCTACAAATCCTGATGACGGTCCTGCGCTCTGAGCACCATACCCTGCTCTCACCTGCGGCGACCGTAGCCTCCCTGCAACATACACAGTGTAATCCTCCCCTTGCTCAATATAATTATGAGCTCCATCACCCTAAATTAAAGTGGCTAAATCCTCCAACTTCTGAGGGAACCACATATCCTCTGGAGGATCAACGGGAACTTGAGCAACTTTGTCTGGCCCGTGCTATCTATGGAATCTCTCCCCCAAGTATAGAGCATCCCCAGACAAACCCACTAGAAGCTTGCTTCACTCTGTCAGGTGCGCAACATAATCCAAATCCTGATCATCATATCGGCCAGTCCATGGGAATAAATTCAATCTCTGAGGGACCCCTCTTAAGCATGTCAGCGTGTCCTTATACGAGGCCGTGATCCTGCATCTCACCCCAGCCATCCTAGTCTGCCTCCTGGCATCCTTCATCCATCGTTCGAGAGTGGGGAAAATGGTAACAGGGAACTCATCCTTGATCTGCCATACATAGCAGCCAAAGATCTCATAAGCCGAAGCCTGAAAAAAAAATCAAAACAGGTGATTTAGAATACAGAAGAAATAATAATAACGAATGACAGAATGAAATGTGCAAAAGAGAAGAAGTCAAGATGAAAGACTACCTCAAATGCCATGTGATAGCAGTTGAAGGTCATCGCCTTCCCCCTGCTGATGTCATCTAAAGCCATATACATCTCGGCTAAACCTGCCTCGCCCCAGGACAGGGTCCCCACAGTACCCCAGGCTCTCAGAAGCTCAAGCAATGAAATCAGGGCAGTGGAAGCGCTGTTGATGAACATCATATAAGATAAGCCAACCCATACAAAGGCTCTCGCCAGTCTCTCGGCTATAAGCCGGCTGTCGACAGAATCATCAAATACAGCAGGATAACCTTTGTTTTGTTCCTCAATTCGACTGTGCAGCTCGCCCAACTCATATCTGTTCCCCTTCTTATCCTGGGGAACGAAACCGAGTAATCCCATGAGGTCCGCATCAGCAATAGGCTCGGGCTCAACAACCGGTGCAAGCTCAACTACATAGAGTGGCTCAGCGGTGAATGGCAATCATGTGATAGCTGCGAAGTCATAAGGTGTGAAAGTCGACTCGCCCCAGGAGAAGTGAAATGAATGGGTAGTCTCCCACCAGAACTGCCTGAGCGCCTTCACCAGCTCCGCGCTCCTCTGTATATCCCCGATAGCCTTGCCATCTCAAAGAACTTCCCCAACCCGGCAGTGTATACCATGCCCTTAGGCGAATATGTCTGCTTCTGGTTGCCCGGCAAACTCTCTCATAGTCTGCCAATCACCTCCGGAGAGCCTCTGGTGCGCAATCCCTGCAGGTAAACACAACACAGGTATTAATATCTCATTTAATATCATTATGCTCTTAAAAGCATGTCATGATAGCAAAATAAAAATCATTCTTTGGGTCTGTCCCAATGTCCATCATACTTCATTATTTTTCTTCTTTATTTGTCCCAATTTACATCAAAAATTGTTATTTCTTTTTGAGCCCGTCTCACCTTTTCACCAAATCAATGTTATTCTTTTGAGTCCGTCTCGCTTTTTCATCATCCTTATTCCCTTGGGTCTGTCTCATTCTTTTTATAAAAAACATTAGTGTTAATTTTGGGTCTATCCCAATTTGCATCAAAATTGTTATTTCCTTTTGAGTCTGTCTCACTTTTCAAACGAAATTAGGTTAATTCATATAATGTAAAATATGCATTCATCGTCATATTCCCTAGTTCAATTCATGAAATTGGTTCATTATTCACATGCAAGTTCAGATTTTTGTTAATTAATTTTAGCATGCAAAATCAATTTCCAATCAGATTCATCCGAATTTAAAAAAAATTGTTTTTTTCAAAACCTAACATGGGTTGCAGAGTGATTCATACCACAAATTTTTTCTCAGCGGAGGTGTGTTCGTTAGGCTGTGGGTAGAAGTCTCCTCTCGAAGCTTGCGGGAAAAATGGCCTTTGGTTTCTCTGAGCACCCTTCCTTCGAGCCGCCAACTCGGCATGTTGTAGAGCTTTCTTTGTAGGGCGCATTCTGGGAGGCATTGTTTCAACCGGATTGAACTCAAATTTTTTGATCTCTCTCGATTTCTCTATCAATTTCTCTTTTATCTCCTCTCTTTTCTTACTCTCTGTTCGTCTCCCTCTCAAATTTGTGAGTTCCAAATGGCGACTATTCGACGTTATAAGGGTTTTTTCACATGGTTTATGATGTCGTGCGACATAGGCCGCCCCTTTGACCAATTTCCCAATTCACCCATGTGGTTTTTTGTTATCAATTCTTACCCCTGTAGTTTATTTCCACTTCTGCCCCTATGGCTTATTTTACTATTTTTCCCCTGGCATTTTCTCGGGTGACTTTCCTAAAATAGTCAAATATCTAGGGTGACTTCCCCAAAATAGTTAAATCTCTCGGGTGACTACCACATAGTCAAATCTCGGGTGACTTCCCCAAAATATTCAAATTTCTCGGGTGACTACCACATAGTCAAATCTCGGGTGACTTCCCCAAAATAGTCAAATTTCTCGGGTGACTTCCCCATAATAGTCATCCTCATCATTTCTTCGGTTTGAGGCACCACACGTTCTGACTTGTTTGAACTACGATTTGGCTTGATTCCTCTTTAGGATACTGTGAATGTGTGCCCAAATTTTTGTTTTTGTTGGATTCACGTGAGTTTGAAGACATCCGATTTAATTTGAAAAACGGAGTCGCCACGCCATTTTGATTACCTCAAAACTTTGAAAAAAGGTTTTATGGGTTCGGAGGTTAAGTTACCCCTTGGGAAGAACGTTTGGCGTTCACCCAAGGTGCCTTGCCGGAGCAAGTCTCCCATGATTTCATTAATCGTGCTTGCTTGCGTGCTTTCTTGTGTGCATGTGTTTGAAAATAAGGGGGGAAATGTCCCAAGTTGTCTTCCGGACGTACAAACCATTTATTGGTTGTCGCTCGGGATTCCTTGGAATTTTATGTATTTGGGATTATGATCCCGTCCTCATCTTATGACTTGTGATCATCGCATTTTAACCTCGGGACCCTCGAGACTTGTGTGATCGAGAGAATGACTCTCTTTTGGTCAAAGATGAGGTTCTTTAGGAAAGGAGGGTCCTTAGCCCATCAATCCTACACTTTAAGACGGTCGAGCTCGTATCGAGGCTTCATACTCTTTCTTAAGCGATAATCGGAGATATAGGGTTCAAGGTATCCCTTTCTAAAGAAATATGGAACCTTTAATGGAAGGAACGATGTAAAGATAGGATCTTTTACACCGGTCCGTTCCAAGGTTGGGGGAAAGGGGGAAATGCATGATGAAAAATGACACTTTAATGAAAAGATGACATTTTTGGGTTGCAAATGATGCACTTAGTTTAAAGAAATAATCTTTATTGCAAATGATGCATAAAGATTTGATTTTTATGCAAATGATGCATTTTTGTTGAAGAAATTGGCACTCATTATGCAAATGATGCATAAAGATTGCATTTTGAAAAGCATATGATGCTAGTTTATGGTAAAGACATGGTCTTTAAAGCAAATGATACTTGAACAAGGGGTTTTGAATGCAAAGGATGCATTTTTATTGAAAAGATTGGATTTTTATATGCAAATGATGCATAAAAATGACATTTTTATTTGAAAATGGGAGTTTTAGGTGCAAAGGATGCACCTTTATGAAAAAAGACTACATTTTTATGACAAATGAGGTCTTAATGCATGCAAAAAGGGAAAGGGGGTGATAAAGATGTGATCTTTAACTATGAATGCCAAGTCCCAAGCAAGATATATGAATGCAATGAGCAAGTATATCAATTAAAAGGTTGGTTAGGGCGTGCGAGGTTACCAATGGCTTCCTCTTCTTCTTTGGATGGAGCTAGGAGGAGGAGTTGATCTTGGGATCTTCAAGGAGGAGGGAGGTGGCTTCTTGGCCTTCTTCTTCACCTTCTTGGACTTCCAGCAGCTCTTGGGAGTGTATTTTACGTATTATGTGTGATGGTGGATGATTTTTGTGTGTGTAAAATGGGTAGAGGAGGCCTCTATTTATAGGCAGCTGGAAAAAGGCGAAAGAGGCCGCGTGGCTTCATTTGCAGCAAAAGAGGCCGTATGGCTACATTTGCTGTCGGCCCAGATTTTTCTAGAAACATGCAAGGTGGCATTCTAGAAGGTCGGCGAAAGAGGCCGCATGGCTTCATTTGCGGCAAAAGAGGCCGTATGGCTACATTTCTTGCCGACCTGCAGTTTTCTAGAAACATGCAAGGTGGCATTCTAGAAGGCCCTTTTCAGCTAGATTCTGCTCAAATTCAATATTCTTGGCAGGTCCTTCCTCCCTTGGAAAGTTTGGAAAAGTTCCCGAATCGCCCTCGAACTTTATGAAAGTTTGGGAATTGCCGGGAAACTTAACCGGAAGGCATGAGCCAGATTTGGGTACTTACAGAAGCCCCTCGGCAATGTCACTTGCAGGGCGAGTGGGGTTATCGATAAACAAGGATCCAATCTGGCGAACTGCCGAGATGGATTGGGTGACCACGGTGGTCGAGTGGCTGGACCTTTGGAAGGCTACCTACGTATCCCGGGTGGGAATCAAGCCAAAATCGTAGTTCGGAATCCACTGGGAAAAGGGGGGCGTCAAATGTGACGAATTGGCTGAACCTAAAGTAGGCTACCTACGTATCCCGGAGGAATCAAGCCAGGCCGTAGTTCGAGCCTTTACTGGATCGAAATGTTATTCCTTCATCTTGGAATAACGGAGATCGAAATAAAGCGAAAAAAGGTTGAAATGTTATTCCTTCACCTTGGAATAACGGAGATCGAAATAAAGCGAAAAAAGTCGAAATGTTATTCCTTCACCTTGGAATAACGGAGATCGAAATAAAGCGAAAAAAGTCGAAATGTTATTCCTTCACCTTGGAATAACGGAGATCGAAATAAAGCGAAAAAAGGTCGAAATGTTATTCCTTCACCTTGGAATAACGGAGATCGAAATAAAGCGAAAAAAGGTCGAAATGTTATTCCTTCACCTTGGAATAACGGAGATCGAAATAAAGCGAAAAAAGTCGAAATGTTATTCCTTCACCTTGGAATAACGGAGATCGAAATAAAGTGAAAAAAGTCGAAATGTTATTCCTTCACCTTGGAATAACGGAGATCGAAATAAAAGCGAAAAAAGTCGAAATGTTATTGCCTTCTGGCAATAACTGAAATTTTTAACAAGAAAAATTATCCCATTTGGCGATAACGGAGGATTTCCGGAGGAAACGTTATCCCATTTGGCAATAACGGAGGATTTCCCGGAGGAAACGTTATCCCATTTGGCAATAACGGAGGATTTCCCGGAGGAAACGTTATCCCATTTGGCGATAACGGAGAATTTCCCGGAGGAAACGTTATCCCATTTGGCGATAACGGAGGATTTCCCGGAGGAAACGTTATCCCATTTGGCAATAACGGAGGATTTCCCGGAGGAAACGTTATCCCATTTGGCGATAACGGAGAATTTCCCGGAGGAAACGTTATCCCATTTGGCGATAACGGAGGATTTCCCGGAGGAAACGTTATCCCACTTGGCGATAACGGAGAATTTCCCGGAGGAAAGCGTTATCCCATTTGGCAATAACGGAGGATTTCCCGGAGGAAACGTTATCCCATTTGGCGATAACGGAGAATTTCCCGGAGGAAACGTTATCCCATTTGGCAATAACGGAGGATTTCCCGGAGGAAACGTTATCCCATTTGGCAATAACGGAAGATTTCCCGGAGGAAACGTTATCCCATTTGGCGATAACGGAGGATTTCCCGGAGGAAACGTTATCTCATTTGGCAATAACGGAGGATTTCCCGGAGGAAACGTTATCCCATTTGGCGATAACGGAGGATTTCCCGGAGGAAACGTTATCCCATTTGGCGATAACGGAGGATTTCCCGGAGGAAACGTTATCCCAATTGGCAATAACGGAGGATTTCCCGGAGGAAACGTTATCCCATTTGGCAATAACGGAGATCGCGAAAAAGGATGGATTTTGTAAAGAAGTAGGAAAGACTCGATAATGGACGTACCCGATAATTTTATTGTAAAGAAAGTGGGATGTACCTGATAGTTTTATAAAGAAACGGGATGTATCCTGATAATTTTTGTAAATAGAATTAAAAAATGCCAAAGGCAAATAAAACGAGCCACAGGGGTAAATTTGTAAAATAGGCCACGGGGGCACTGGAGGGAAAACTGGATTGATATGATTGAAAATGCCAGGGGCACAAAGGGTAAAACAGGCCTATGGGGGACAAAATTGTAAAATGGAGCCTACAGGGGCAAAAATTGTAAAACCCAGCCACATGGGCTAAGTATGTCGCACGACTTTGTATGCCAAGAGGCTAGGTTTGTCGCGTGACAAAGGTAGCCTGAACTGTACTTTACAGAACCTTTGTAATTGGACTGGAATTGCCGACACGGGTTGGAATTGGGCGACCAAAAGAGGTCACCTACCTGGCCTCCTTAGGACAATGGCAAAGAGATATTGGTCCCTCCCTATAAGGATGGAAACGGGGTGACCTAGGAGGTCAAACAACCGATCCTACTAGGAATGTGTCAAATCAAAAGGGGTGGCCAATGTGGTCATCAAATTGGACATTTATGAAAAGCTTACGCACCATTGAGGAATGGAGAAAGAAAAAGATGACCAAAGTGGTCGGACGGCTGGACCTTTATGAAAGGCTACCTACGTATCCCGGAGGAATCAAGCCTTGATCGTAGTTCAAGCTTCATCTAGACAGTTTAGGAACGATGTCTAGGATTCTTAAGGTTTTGACGATTAGTGGAGGTCGTCACCTGAGGAAGCTAAAGCTTACGTCACTATCGAGTAGATAGAGGCAGCTATAACTGGAAAACTTGAGCATACTTCTCAATCTGTGATAGAGGTAGCCAAAGTTGGATTTTTGACAATTAGGAAACTGTCGCCTAGCGTTATCTCGTTATAACGGAAGTAACGGAGGCGCTTTTGGGAGAAAATGTTATTTTTAGCAATTGGCACGTTACTTGAGCCTAGGGGTGATTTTTTCTTGGAAACAATGGTAGAGGCTGGTGCGGATGTACATATGGAATGTGTTTAAGACGGGTTTCAAGTAGGTGGGGTTGTATCCCTTGGGTGCGAAGCGGAAGCTGTTTGTTCTTTGAGATTTTGTCAACGTGGACTAGAATTCCCTCTTGAAATTTTGGGGTGGGTTTAAACTTCGGGTCTCGATGAATGTTCCTTTCTCACACTCGGCATTTGAAGGCGATGTCGATAGGCTTTTACAACCAAAGATTAAAGCGGATGTCGAAGTGACCAAACCTCTCTTCTAGGGATGGATGCAACTCATCGGAGCCCGGCCCGAGGAAGAACTTGCAAAGCCCCATGAAAGATCCTTTCACCGGCAAAGCCCTGGTTGGATGAGCTGAGCGGCGAAGTCTTAGGTTTTGAAGAAGTGACTTAATGAAGCCCCAATACGATGATCTAGCGAAAATCCCAATATGATTGGCCGCGGAAATGACCACCGAGGTTGATCTTGACCAAAACTGAATCCATCTAGGGACCTAGTGAAGAACCCGATGTGAATCCCAAAAATGACTAAAGAAGCCCCAGTCTAAAGAAACGGCTTGGCAAAGCCCCAGACTTGAAGAGTTTCAAGGCAACCCTAATGCGAATTGTGGCAGAAGAGGGAAAACCTATCCTTCTCTCTCTCTTTTTTTTTTATTTTCTTTAGTCAATCAGTCAACCTTAAGAAGATGTGAAAGAAAAGATTCTCAGAAATACATACAGGGGCATATTTTTTGAAAGGTGGGAATATATCCCGATTTTGTGTTATTCCGATGGCCTTATTCGATGTAGGCACAAAACTCGCTTTGGGTTTGACTCTTTTGAGAGAGTATAAGCGTAGAAGGGTTTGTAAAAGTGTATGGAAGCCCCTGCTGACAGAAAATAAGTGTTTAGCACTATTTTTCCTAAGATGTAGAAAGAGAAGACTTGTCAAGACATCTGAAAACCTGTTTTATTTACAATGATCACAAAATTGCTTAAAACCCTTTATTAATGCTCGGGTTATTCAACCACTAATCTCGATATGAAGAGACATTCCTATTAATCATGAGGAGAAAGTCAACCAATGTCGCGGATCAAAGTTGGCTGGTGTGAAAAAAAGGTTTGTGTATAGGGAGGTCGTTAATGAGACCGGGTTTTCAGGCCTGTGTCTATGGGAGAGGTCATTTGATGAGACCGGGTTTTCAGGAATTTGGATATGTTTATGACCGGACCATTGCTGGTTGCCTACGTTCCCCTCATTGTGAGGAGCTCAGGTCGCCGTAGTTCGGCCTTGGCCGGACTGTGTTTGGTTTTGGGAAATGGGATTTGTGGTTCCTTTAGTGAAAAGGCTTAGGATGAGATGATGAGGCGTGGGCCTCGGGATGATTCCTTGACCAAGTCATTTTGGACGGTTGCTTCTGATTTTCATCTTTCATTGGGGGAGAAGGGATTTGCACGTGCCTAAAGGCTTACGAAATGCTTCTGGCTTTGCTTCGACCGCCCCATTGTTATCGACAACTTTCATTCTTTGAGCTTTGATTTTGCCTGTCCGTCAAGCTTTTGATGGGCGGTCTTTGGAGTCCTTGGCCTCATTTTCTTTTATTTTCTATGTGCAACCCTGTTTTTTTTTGCCTAGACTGCCCTTGTTAGTTATTTTCAGTCTAGCTGGGCCTTACTCTTTTTGCACTGAGATTTGTTTTCTTCTTTCTTTTTTTTTTATATATGTGCAACCCTGTTTTTTGCCTAGACTGCCCTTTTTAGGGATTTTCGGTCTAGCTGGGCATTACGCTTTTTGCACTACATATTTTTATATTATGAAGCACACGAGGGCCAAGGCAAGCCTCGCTTGAACTTTCTTGATATCCTTGAGGTCTAAGGCGAGGCTCCTAGGTCTTTGTCGACACGGGGTCAATCTTTCGAAGCTGAGTGGCCTTTTGTTGTCCCTTGATGTTGCCGCCGTCGTTGACTTGGTCAAGATGAAGGTGGGGGCATGTATGGTTTAATGAAGGCCTTTTTGTGAAGTAAGGAAAGTGTATGGCTTGATGGAGGCCTTTTGTGGGGTAAGGAAGGTGTATAGGGAGAGCATTGGTTGACTTTCTCACACCGATTAATCAGAACGTGAATTATTTCGAGAGATTACTTGTTGAGCAATGCAAGTGATCATATAAAATAAAACCATTTCATTAAATGTAATGTAGGTGTGCAAATAATGTCTTAAGTCTAGCAAGAAAAGAAGAAGACTCTTTTATAGAAAATTGAAGATTAAATACAATGTCCGTAGAGGACTTGATTGAAAGAGAAAAGTACTAGAACCTACGAAGGTTGACTGAGAGACTATTTTTTTTTTTTTTTACTTAAGGATAGGTAGACCCTAGTCTAGCTACTCTTCGCGAGTTGGACTGCCAGGTAACTTGAGCTTTCCTTCGTAGATCAGCCACTGAATTTCTTTCTTCAGATCCACACACTTATGCATCACATGCCCAAAATGCTTGTGGTACTCGCAGAACTTGGTCCTGTCAACTCTACTGGGGTTTCTTGGCTTATAATTCTCGAGAGGTGTGAGAAGACCTCGTTTCACCAAATCATCGAAAACTTTGCTCGTGGGCATCCCAGAATCATCAGGCTGATGTTTCTGATCTTGCACTTCCTGAATCGACCTCTTACCATAGCTTTCTATTTTTTGCCCATGGAGGTTCTCGAGCTTCCCATTTTCTATCAACTTCTGGATCTCATGCCTCAAATAGGTGCAATCATCAGTATTGTGCCCATGGTATTGATGGAAAAGACAATGCTTGGATTCATCCAACCGAACATGGGGATTCCTGGGTTTCCAATTCTCCAGTGGCTTTATCAGCTTTTCTTTCATCAGCTTTTCCAACATCTTGCTTAAAGACATCTCCATGTTGTCAAAATGAAGGGATCGGGGTTTTCGGGAAACATTGTTGTTCTCAAAACTCGATTCCCATTGTCCAATTGGTTCCATTGTTGGATTTGGGTGAAGGAAGCTACGACACTCTTTCACATGGTGTGAGCCAGTACGGTTCTTGCTTGGTATTGGGTTATGCTCGGTGGAGTCATTTCCTTGCACAGTTCGACATCTTGGGTCAAGGGAGTATTGATCCTCATCATGAGGTCAAGCTTCTCTTGCATCTGTTTCACTTGCTCCATTAATATTGCCACATGGGGGTCAACGGGGACTCTCGCAACGGGACTTTTATTAGCGAGATGGAACCACAAAGAATGCATGGTGACACCGACGGGTGAATTCGCTAAATCCGGTAGGTGACAGTGAGAACTTGAATCATCCGAGATCCTCTTTTGGCAACTCATGATTGCGTTCGAGGTAGGTATAGGGGCTTGAGAACATAGCCACATAGCTCGAGCGATCATGCGAAGTTGGGGTATAGGCGGCGTGCACCGCCGAAACCGAGGGATAGGTGGGGTGAAGTCCAACCCGTTCTGAGGAGCTGAGGGCAATGGGGCCCTGATGAGATGGGATATTGGAAAGGACCGAGGAGAAGTGGTCCTTGACAAGGGATCATATGTGGATGGAGGAAGATATTGGCTATAGGCTGGGGGGTCTTGGTTATAGGATGAAGGTTGAAATCACTTTGTTTACAAGTCTCATCTTCGACTACCACCGGAGAACCGTTCGACTCAACTGTGACCTGAACTCCATGACGACGGAGTGCGTCAATAAGCATGGCTTGCTGTTCCTCATGAGCCTTATGGGCATTTTCCAAAGCCAGGGCTAACTCTTCCTTCCTAACCATCTGATTTCCTGCACCCTCACTGTTTTCTGTCAAATCTGCCATTCTAAATTCCTGAGCTGATGAAACGGACGATTCTGCCGAACTATCGAACCTAAGGTTTTCTGAAAAGCTGCTGACCCGGTATTCTCGCCCACTTCTTTCTCGCTGCGGGAAAAGGATAGGCAAAGTTTAGACTCGGGGATAGGTAATATTTAGGCTCGAAGGTAGGTAAGATTTAGACTCGGAGGTAAGTGTTTAGGCTAAAGGCTCAAGTAACATGCACTTATCGCTTAAACTTTGCTCAAAACACATTTTTTCCTAATCCTAATTGATCAGAAAAGATGAGACCTTGAAAGGTCAAGATTGGAAATTGAAGATCGGACCGAGGAGGTCTCGACTAGGAATTTGACCGCGAAAGAGGGAGAGATGAAAAATCGAAGATCGGACCGAGGAGGTCTCGATTAGGGATTTGACCATGAAAGGTCGGGAGATGGAAGATCGGGAATCGGACCGAGGAGGTCTCGATTAGGGATATGACCATGAAAGGTCGGGACAGGGAAATCGGAAATCGGACCGAGGAGGTCTCGATTAGGGATATGACCATGAAAGGTCGGGACAGGAAAATCGGAAATCGGACCGAGGAGGTCTCGATTAGGGATATGACCATGAAAGGTCGGGACAGGGAAATCGGAAATCGGACCGAGGAGATCTTGATTAGGGATATCAGAGATAGGAAAAAATCGGAGATCGGACCGAGGAGGTCTCGATTAGGGATTTGACCATGAAAGGTCGAGACAGAAAAATCGGAAATCGGACCGAGGAGGTCTCGATTAGGGATATCAGAGATAGGAAAAAATCGGAGATCGGACCGAGGAGGTCTCGATTAGGGATTTGACCATGAAAGGTCGAGACAGAAAAATCGGAAATCGGACCGAGGAGGTCTCGATTAGGGATATCAGAGATAGGAAAATGCAATTATGATTTCGTTAATTGTTCAAGTTTACTTAAAACAATGACTTTTATTTATTCCTATTTGGTTGGAAAAGGGAGTTTGCCCTTCTTTTTCGCAACTACTCTAGATCCTGGATCAGTGGGTTCCGTCACTACATCTATAAGCCCCTCGTATTCCACCTGTATTTCGACCTCCCAGGGTGGACAGCCCCGGGCGAGGGTCCTATAGGGCACGCGGATCCCACCGACCGAGAGTAAAGAACGCTCCTATCGGGTATAGCGGGTCATAGGACCTTTCAACGCACTAGCGATGCGGATTATAGTCAAGGCAATACCGGGAAAGTCTCGTCTCTCTGCCTTGACGGATCTTTGGCAGAGTTTCGCTTGAGCGAATGACGGTTTCTGACTTTCGGTAATGTCCGAGAGAATAATAGGCATGGGTAGGGCGGTAAAAAGCCGGATGACACGGTGTCACATTGAACTTTGTTGCATACGCCGGGCGTGAGTTAGAATCGAAGTCAATGCCGGGTCAAGATCTTGCCAATTTTTCCTTGTCGGAATTTTAGCAGAGCTTCGCTTGAGCGAAAGATCTTTTGATTTGTTGGCAAAGACTCGGTCTTGACTCTTACGCATTCCGTGCAGGTCAAGGTCAATAGTCAATGTCGGAGTTGAGATCTCGCCAATTTTTCCTTGTCGGAATTTTGGCAGAGTTCTTCTTCCGTTATGAACTAAGGCTTGACCTTTACGAGGGTATGCAACTGGGCTATATGACACGGACTAGACCAAAAACCAACCAAAAGTCACGGTTTTTGAAACGTGTGACACGGACTGTGCATTGGTTGACACTGGCTGCCATGGGGAGGTTGGGATGATTCCGTGCGCGCCCGGGAGCATCGTAAGGCTGTCCGTGACTGCAGCTGGAACCACCCTCGGGTTTGAAGGACGTGCGTGCAAAGTGTACAGGATATATATCAGGTGCGCGTAGTGTGCGGTCTCCTAAAAAATGTTCCTTTTTGAGTTAAAACAGAGATTTTCATAATGTGTTTTAAAGGAATGATTTTCGGGACGGGGAAAATGCAACACGTAAGCACGTAAATTTTCTGGGAGCCCCGCCGCCATGGAGCTGAATAGCCCCAAGCTGCTAGGACTGCCAGATTAACCATGATTTTTCCTGGTGGAATTGCCACTGAGGTCGCCCGGTCAGAATCCAATGAGGATTGAGCCGTACGACTGCATGGATCAATTTTCCAGGTTCCACTCCTTTTGCTATTTTTCGGGTTATTTCCCGTTTCAAAGTATGCACAGATTCCAAGATGCAAATGATACAATGCATGGTAAAGAAAGCAAGCACGATTAATGAAATCGGCGATGGGAGTCTAACCCGCTCAAAGGGAAAAGCTTTCTTCTATTTTTTTTCAAAATTATTTTTTTCGAAAAGGGGTACTGGTACGTGGATTGTTAAACCACCGGTTATCCCAACTCCCACGTCAGGGAGTGTATAGGAAGGGTAAGTGGTTTCCACCTATATACCGAGTATCGATTTTTGTTTTGAAAATAAAAGCTTTTCTCCTTTGGGATGATCCCCAGCGGAGTCGCCAAACTGTGAATGTGTGCCCAAATTTTTGTTTTTGTTGGATTCACGCGAGTTTGAAGACATCCGATTTAATTTGAAAAACGGAGTCGCCACGCCATTTTGATTACCTCAAAACTTTGAAAAAAAGGTTTTATGGGTTCGGAGGTTAAGTTACCCCTTGGGAAGAACGTTTGGCGTTCACCCAAGGTGCCTTGCCGGAGCAAGTCTCCCATGATTTCATTAATCGTGCTTGCTTGCGTGCTTTCTTGTGTGCATGTGTTTGAAAATAAGGGGGGAAATGTCCCAAGTTGTCTTCCGGACGTACAAACCATTTATTGGTTGTCGCTCGGGATTCCTTGGAATTTTATGTATTTGGGATTATGATCCCGTCCTCATCTTATGACTTGTGATCATCGCATTTTAACCTCGGGACCCTCGGGACTTGTGTGATCGAGAGAATGACTCTCTTTTGGTCAAAGATGAGGTTCTTTAGGAAAGGAGGGTCCTTAGCCCATCAATCCTACGCTTTAAGACGGTCGAGCTCGTATCGAGGCTTCATACTCTTTCTTAAGCGATAATCGGAGATATAGGGTTCAAGGTATCCCTTTCTAAAGAAATATGGAACCTTTAATGGAAGGAACGATGTAAAGATAGGATCTTTTACACCGGTCCATTCCAAGGTTGGGGGAAAGGGGGAAATGCATGATGAAAAATGACACTTTAATGAAAAGATGACATTTTTGGGTTGCAAATGATGCACTTAGTTTAAAGAAATAATCTTTATTGCAAATGATGCATAAAGATTTGATTTTTATGCAAATGATGCATTTTTGTTGAAGAAATTGGCACTCATTATGCAAATGATGCATAAAGATTGCATTTTGAAAAGCATATGATGCTAGTTTATGGTAAAGACATGGTCTTTAAAGCAAATGATACTTGAACAAGGGGTTTTGAATGCAAAGGATGCATTTTTATTGAAAAGATTGGATTTTTATATGCAAATGATGCATAAAAATGACATTTTTATTTGAAAATGGGAGTTTTAGGTGCAAAGGATGCACCTTTATGAAAAAAGACTACATTTTTATGACAAATGAGGTCTTAATGCATGCAAAAAAGGGAAAGGGGGTGATAAAGATGTGATCTTTAACTATGAATGCCAAGTCCCAAGCAAGATATATGAATGCAATGAGCAAGTATATCAATTAAAAGGTTGGTTAGGGCGTGCGAGGTTACCAATGGCTTCCTCTTCTTCTTTGGATGGAGCTAGGAGGAGGAGTTGATCTTGGGATCTTCAAGGAGGAGGGAGGTGGCTTCTTGGCCTTCTTCTTCACCTTCTTGGACTTCCAGCAGCTCTTGGGAGTGTATTTTACGTATTATGTGTGATGGTGGATGATTTTTGTGTGTGTAAAATGGGTAGAGGAGGCCTCTATTTATAGGCAGCTGGAAAAAGGCGAAAGAGGCCGCGTGGCTTCATTTGCGGCAAAAGAGGCCGTATGGCTACATTTGCTGTCGGCCCAGATTTTTCTAGAAACATGCAAGGTGGCATTCTAGAAGGTCAGCGAAAGAGGCCGCATGGCTTCATTTGCGGCAAAAGAGGCCGTATGGCTACATTCTTTGCCGCCGACCAGCATTTTTCTAGAAACATGCAAGGTGGCATTCTAGAAGGCCCTTTTCAGCTAGATTCTGCTCAAATTCAATATTCTTGGCAGGTCCTTCCTCCCTTGGAAAGTTTGGAAAAGTTCCCGAATCGCCCTCGAACTTTATGAAAGTTTGGGAATTGCCGGGAAACTTAACCGGAAGGCATGAGCCAGATTTGGGTACTTACAGATACGTAGGTAGCCTTCAAAAGGTTTAGCCACTCGACCTCCTCGGTCACCCAATCCCAATCCATCTCGGCAGTTCACCAGATTGGATTCTCACTTTTATCTACAACCCCACTTGCTTCGCAAGTACCGTTGTTGAGGGGCTTCTGTAAGTACCCAAATCTGGCTCCTGCCTTCCAATTAAAAGTTTCCTGGCAATTCCCCAAACTTTCATAATGTTTAGGGGCAATTCGGGAACTTTTCAAGACTTTCCAAGCAAGGAAGGATCTACCAGGAATAATGAATTTGGACAGGACCTCGCTGGAAAGAGCCTTCCAGTCTTCCACCTTGCATGTTTCTAGAAAAAAAGCGGTTATGGCTCGTCCTGTCGTGCGACATTGTTAGCCATTTCCATGCAGCTATAAATTGAGGCCTCCTCCTCCCATTTTAGGGCCTGGTGAATTACTCCTACTGTTACCCTGCCAAAATACGCTCAGAAACCATCCTATCTCCTCACAATTCTCTCTCTCATCCAAATCTCCCTCTCTCTCACACACTAACACACACTTCTCTTATACATCTTTGGAGATCACACCTTGGATTGATCTAAGGTCTCATTCTGTGTATTTGAAGCTGTTTCTGAAGGTTCTCTACACTGACTAGGTGTAGAGATCGTGGTCTACAAGGGTAATGGCTCAATTCTCCCTTCTTTCTCTTTCTCTTCATTAATCTAGTATGATTGCCATGCTTGCTATGTTAGATCCTTCGTAATATTCTTAGAATTACATGTTTTAGTCCCTGATTATCTCAATATTTGTGTGAATATGTTTATCTTCTGCTGGTTTTGCTTCTTCTATGTGATTTTTGGTCTAAACATGAAGATGAGTATGAATTATCCATATTCATACTCATCTGAGTGTTGGTAGCTCTTCGTGAGGTCTCCGTGACCTGGTTATAGCCCTTGGCAATATCCAATTCTCCTTTGATCTTCCTTTGTAAGCAGCTTTATGAAACCTCTGCAGGATGGCACATCCTGTCGTGCGACGAATCTAGCCATTACAGATCCTGTGTCGTGCGACAGTGCCAACCATACTGCAGAGATCAATTTCAACTTGTAAGTAATTAGTTGGTCTCTGTGACCTATAACTGGTGTTTTGTTTCTCCTGTATCTCTCAATTCCTCCATGTAATTGCTTCTCTTGTGAAACCTCTGCAGATGACCTATCCTGTCAGGCGACACACCTAGCCAGCCTAGGTCCTGTGTCACACGACACTATAGGCCATTTACAGAGGTTAATTTCCAAATGTAAAGTACCTTTCAAATTCATTGCAATTGGGGTTGTGGCTCCCCCTTAAATAGCTCACAAGTTGTATTTTGTTCGTCTTGCAATAAAAACAAAGCATATAAACACATTTACGTCTCACACAATGCACACACTTTTTAATTGTTTGGATGTTGAACATTAGAAAGACCCTTTTATAGGGGCATCTTGGGTGAACTCTCGGTTCTTCCCAAGATGTAATCTGACACCCCCCCGAACCCTTTCTCTTTCATCCGTTTTTGCATGCGGACAGGGTACGTTCACTCATACACACCCTTGAAATCCAAGCATCAAAACTGGGGCTTCCTAACCTTTCCTCCCCCAGTCAATCTCTACTTCAACTCTTCAAAATAATTAAATCTGCATTATGAGCTTTCCTCTTTGCTTCTCACTCTCATCATTAGAGAATACACTTCTCCAAAGAGTCAATGCTTGGATCACCTTCCAAAGAATAGAGTCCGTCTCTCCTCAACTAACTTGAGATCTCATTTCTCTCTCCTCAATAAGATTTTCTCCACTGAGTTCTCTTCGAGTTAACATACTATTTTAAAAAAAAAGACGCAAAAGAGATGCCCGCTAGATTGAAAACCCGAAAGGGTGGTCTAGGGAAAAACCAGGGTGCATAACTAAAAAAAAAATCAAGGACAAAGGGAGACTATTCTTCAACCTTCTTCATCGAACATCATTCGATCCTCTTCAAATCAAATCAATAAGGAGAGCCTTCTTCAATCATCTTCAAATCAAGAGAGCAGCCTCACAAGCCTGTTCAAAAATTCATCTACCACATTCAAGCAACTTGGGGCTTGAGACAGGAAAGAGACTTGGACATAAAACCATTATGACAATCGACAGATTTGTAGTCATTTATCTCCTAGAGACACGATTCAAGGGAGAATTAAGAATGAAGATTCACAATAGGCCTAGATGTGTTCACACAAGTTTACTCATCGAAATTCTACAACAATGAAGAAAACAGTACGATACTCTCGCACGAGACAACCTCGCTGACTAGCAACATATTCTGCATAAACCTGAATTGGTCCCAATTTGTCAAACACAAGTTCACTCATATAGTTCACCCATCTCAAATATAACTCCATACAAATGTCCCTACATGTCCATATACCATATATTCATACATAAACTCACCACCAAAATGACCTACCGGCCGTTTATACCAATAGACGTGGGCACCACCACATAAGTCCAGTTAAACAACTAAAATCTGAAAAATCTATTTGGAATCTTTATGTGCTAATAGGTACAGAAAGATAAGAATCATTCGGGTCCATCCGACACCAGCATGCATATATCCTTGCATTACAGGAGTCGACAGAACCTCCACCTCAACCGACAACTTCAAAGTCTGTGACGCCAGCAACGACAACAAAGTTCATGACCTCAACAACAACAGCGACACTTGTGACCTCAGGTGGAACATCAACAAAGTCTATGACCTCAGCAAACATCAAATTCCATGACCTCGGCAACGTCAACAAAGTCCTTGACCTCAGCAACTTTAAAGTCCGTGACCTCGGCAACAAAGGCAACGTCAGTAACCTCGGGCGGCGCATCATCAAAACCGAATATTTTCAGAATTGGGTCAAGTTCTTGATTCCTCAGTATGAATTTATCCATGGTTCGAAAGAACTCAAACAACCTCATCTACATTAGTAACCTCGGGCGGCGCACTTCAACAACTTCATCAACAAGCCGGGTATCATCGGAATTGGGTCAAGTCCTTAATTCCTCAGTACGATTTTACCTTTTTCTTTCAAATTTGCTTTTCAAAATGCTTTTAAAAATACCTAAAACAGTCTTTTAGTGTTTTGGAGTCGAACTACATTTGGTCTGATTCTCTCATAGAAATACGTAGGCAGCCGTGCGGCACGACCATCTCAATATTCAGAATGATGTCTTTTCTATAGACGACAAAACTTCCATAAGTCTTATCGCCGAGGGGCTCTGTAGACACCCCATTCTGAACCAATAATTACATGATTACACTACTCTTCGTCTCTCTTTTGTGTTTTGATGAAAGCATATTAGTTTTATCATGTTTCGTTAAGCTTTTAACTAACTTTGTTAGTTTTGGACCTAACTGACTAACGGAATAACTGAAGAGGACAGAATAGTCAATTGACAAGTTATCCCGCGCGAGACATACGTGTCTCGCGCGAGACATCTCCTCTGCGGAATGTGCAGATTCACTTCCCTTGTCGATTTCGACCTCTTTTTTTGATAACTCTTATCCAATCCAGGTCTCTACTGATTTTCGAGTTCTGGAACCTTCTTTGGGAGATATCCTAAATCCCTTGAGTCTTCTAATCTTGGTGACCAAGTAAATCAACCCCTATAAATACTAGATGACTTTCAGTATTTAGGAGGACACAATTTGCTGGTTTCTCTCCTTGAAAGACTCCTGCATATCACTCTAAAAACAACACCCAAATTCGTCCATCAACCTTGTTAATCGACGAATACCAAGATTCAAAGCCTAAAATCAAGGCGGAACTCCGTCCAAATCATTTCTCGACCGAGGGAGGAGGAGGAAGAGACACTTTAACCCCGAACAACCAAGAACCTCATTCTAAACCAAATACTCCCTAAATTCGTTTTTTATTATCTTCCTACGAAGATCTCGAACCTTTGTCGAGGTTATTCATTAAAATCACTCAAGAACACAAGGTAAACTCCTATACTTTCATATTCTTTTTTTTTTCATATTCTTCTTCTCAATTTCTCTAATTGCTTTTAGAGTAGTGTAATCCCATAAAAAAGGGTTAGCCTAGAGTCCCTTCAATTCATGGAGGTGATCTCAAAGCATACAACCCGACATTTCTAATTAAGAAATTAATTAGGGTTTTCTTGTTATTATTTAATTATTATATTGTTTTGATTGATAATACTCAATTAGCAAGACCAATCTTCAGATTGGGTGGAATGGGTGCTCCACGACCTTCCCATCCCATAAATTAACCCCCGAACCTTCGAATCTCTTTAAATTATCAAAAAGATTTTTCTTATTATTTTCCCAAATAAATAATAAGTGGAGACTCTGTATTCATTAAAATCCCATCGCTACAGTTTGGCGACTCTGTTGGGAACAACTAATTAAGAGGGTTAGACTTGCGTACAATTGAGTATTATCAATCTTTTTATTGGCTCTCATCTTTGGATTATTTTAATTTTTACCGGTCATCGATTGACTCGGGCTTTGTAATTAATTAATTTAATTCTCTCTCTCTCTCTCTCTCTCTCTCTCTCTCTCTCTCTCTCTCTACTCTTTATGTGGAACTACGACGACCTGAGTCTTCCTAATTTGGGAGAAACGTAGGCAACCACTTGGTGTGATCATTATCTGTTTTTCTTTAGTTTTCAAAAAAAAAAAAACTTTCTATTTTACTCTATTATCTAGAATTGACTCTCACACACGCGCACATCATGATATAACTATCATTGTACTACATACCTTTGATAAAACCTGGGAACCATACTAAGGACGGATGACGATAATCACCTAATCGCCGGTCTCTCCAAAGTTGGATCATCCCACCTTGTGTTTTCAAACCACCTAGATCGTCAATATCGCGAGGAGCCTAGCCGTAAACCCTACATCAACCACATATAATGTAGATTTACTTTTTAGGACACTCCGTGACCGGTCGATTTGATCTTGGCGTCTTTGTAATCCCTTATCAAGATCGTTTTTTGTGCAATAAGCCATGAAAAAGAAATCAATAAATTATTGCTTCGGATTTGTCCCTTGGGAAATGTCCCTGTGATTGTCCCTTCGGATTTGCCCCTAAAGAGAAAAATTTCTTACCAAATTTATTGCACAAAACTCGATGTTACTTGAGATAACTTCGACCCATAGGTCCTTAGGTTTGAATTTTGAATGTTAAAAACCCCCAAAGAGGATTTTTCGTTCGACCAAAATTAGGATTAAAATTAGAAAAATGTGACTTCCAGTGGTGTTGTCTCGCGCGAGTCTACTTTTCCCGTGCGAGACAAGTGTTCTGTCTTTTCGTGTTTTGGCCAAAACCTTCAAGCCTTCATACACCATATTCAGTCGACTTGTTGGGACTCGATCATGGTTTAACACAGTTGCTACACATCTAGGTTCATCGCCAAAGCTCGACACAATGTCTACTTCTCCTTCTGTCACCGAAGCCGAAATCAAGGAAACTAAGGCCGAACTCATCGAATCCATGCTTAGGATGGATGAACAAAATAAGAAAATTGATAGGCAAAATGCCCAAATAGCCTCCCTCATGCAAGAGCTCCATGAGATGGAAGTCAAGAAAGGAAGAAAGCAAAAGATGAAAGATGGATCCTCCTCCGATGAAGAGGAATCCTACCCCAAGAAGAATAGGAAAACCAAAAAGTCAAGCAAGAAAAAGGAAGAATCTGATTCATCCTCTTTCTCATCCTCCTCCGATGATGAGGGACATATCTCTAAGGGTACTAAGACCAAGAAGGAAGGTAGTGATGAAACTACTAAGCTTGGTAATCATGTAACTAAGAACTACCTTGAGAAGAAACATGCAACCCTTGACACTTCTAAGGGATCATTCATCCCATTTGATCCCGATGCTCTTCAACAATCCATCACCAAGTTTTCTCGCAAGTAAAAGACACCCGATATTGCCAAGTTTAATGGCACTACTTGTCCTCGAGCTCATGTTGAGACCTACACTTGGGCTAAGCTTCCAATGGGCATTGATAACACAATCTTGGCCCAATGCTTTCCTCAAACTTTGGAGGGTGCTGCAAGGGATTGGTACATGTCTCTTCCTACGACTACAAGGCTTGACTGGTCGTCTGCATGTTTAGTCTTCCAAAGGCAGTTTGGAGACAACTCCACTTACCGCCCTACTAGGAGAGATCTTGAACAAACCAAGCAACATACAAATGAGTCTTTTGCTAAGTTTGCTAGAATATGGAGACTCAAACTTACTGAAATTGTCGAAAGACCTACTCTCAAAGAGAAAATCCACATCTTCCTCCAATGCCTCCGTGATGAATTTCAAGAGAAGCTCGCCGATAATTACTTTCCTAGTTTCAATGAACTTCATGAGTCCGGAATTAGGATTGATGACTTCCTAAAAAGTAAAAAGAAGGAAAGTACTTTTCTCTTCAACAAGCCCATCACAAGTAAGGATGCTTCAGTCAATACTATTGCATTCAACCACCCAACACCGGCAAGTATTCTGTTGTTCCTCCTCTCGAAAATAAAAAGAGGCACTATGACAAACTTGAATGTGCTTGTCAAGAATGAAAAGATAAAACCAAGGAAAGGTGGTCCTCCTAGGGATATGGGTCTCAATCATGCTCATCACTTATTTTGCAAGTACCACAACTTTACCGACCACGACACCAACACTTGCCACCACTTGAAGGACGTCATCCAAGACCTCTTTGACAATGGAGGGTTAGTCGTAATACATGAAGAAGCTGAAGCTCCAAGAAGAAATCTACACTTACCACTTTGGGGCTACAACTATCCTCTCCCTCTGTCCTTTGATAGAAGTAGATTAGGTTTTAAATTTCTAAGTATGAACTCGAAGTGTCGTTCTGTCTTTCTAGTACTTCTCACCTCCTCTAGTTTGTGTCATCTAAACTATCGAGTATGTTTTTAATTTCTCCGGTAATCAAAGTCATTTTTTTTCCTAAACACTTTCCCTAAGGTTGTTCTACCTCGTGAGTATCTTTTAATTCATGCAAAATAATGGACCCTCCATTCCCTAAATCATCACAAAAAATAGAAACTTCTAAACGAGTTTAAGAAGAAAGTTATCATTAGAAGGCTTAAGGGCTAAACATTACCCCTACTGAAAGTCAAAAGTCAACAAACGAAGAAAGCCAAAGGTGATGCTGTCAACATTCATTCCAAGAAGAGTGAGGCTACTCAATTCAAAGCTTTGAGAGTACAAAAAAAAAATACTCTCAAGCTTTCATCAACCCCACAATAAAGGTGAAACTTCAAATGCATGAAGGACTCTCCCAAAAAGAAGAGGGGTCAAGTGATACCAACAAAAGAAATGTAGATTACTCAACATCCTCTTACAACAAGTGAAAAAGACTTTCAGTATCAAGAAAAAGTTTACCCTTAAGTCATACTAATAATTGTCTTTCTTCTCAAACTTATTTAGAAATTTCTAGATGATACACGGTTCATTAAAAGGTATAACAACTTTTCTAGATCTTTGAGCCAAGTAGCGTTTCTTGTTGAGTCTAGAGGCTTCCTGTTAGCCAATCTCATACACACTCTTGAATCCAAGCATCAAAACTGGGGCTTCCTAACCTTTCCTCTCCCAGTCAATCTCTACTTCAACTCTTCAAAATAATCAAATCTGCATTAAGAGCTTTCCTCTTTGCTTCTCACTCTCATTATTAGAGAATACACTTCTCCAAATAATCAATGCTTGGATCACCCTCCAAAGAATAGAGTCCGTCTCTCCTCAACTAACTTCAGATCTCATTTCTCTCTCCTCAATAAGATTTTCTCCACTGAGTTCTCTTCGAGTTAACATACTATTTTCAAAAAAAAAAGGACACAAAAGAGATGTCTGCTAGATTGAAAACCTGAAAGGGCGGTCTACGCAAAAACTAGGGTGCGTCACAAAAAAAAAATCAAGGACAAAGGGAGACTATTCTTCAACCTTCTTCATCAAACATCATTCGATCCTCTTCAAATCAAATCAAAAAGGAGAGCCTTCTTCTATCATCTTCAAATCAAGAGAGAAGCCTCACAAGCCTGTTCACAAAGTCATCTATAATATTCAAGCAACTTGGGACATGAGAGAGGAAAGAGACTTGGACATAAAGTCATTACGACAGTCGACAGATTTGTAGTCGTTTACCTCCTAGAGACACGATTCAAGGGAGAATTAAGAATGAAGATTCGCAACAGGCCTAGATGTGTTTACACAAGGTTACCCATGAAAATTCTACAACAATGAAGAAAACAGTACGATACTCTCGCAGGAGACAACCTCGCTGACTAGCAACAGATTCTGCATAAACCTGAATTGGTCCCAACTTGTCAAACACAAGTTCACTCATATAGTTCACCCATTTCAAATATAAATCCATACAAATTTCCCTACATGACCATATACCATATACTCATACATAAACTCACCACCAAAATGACCAACCGACCGTTTATACGAACAGACGTGGGCTCCACTACATAAGTCCAGTTATACAACTGAAATCTGAAAAATCTAATTGGAATCTTTATGTGCTAACAGGTACAGAAAGGTAAACCAGCATGCATATATCCTTGCATTACAGGATTCGACAGAACCTCCACCTCAACCGACAACTTCAAAGTCTGTGACAGTAGCAACGATAACAAAGTCCGTGACCTCGGCAACAACAGAGACACTTGTGACCTCATGTGGAACATCAACAAAGTCTGTGGCCTCAGCAAACTTCAAAGTCCGTGACCTCGGCAACATTAACAAAGTCTGTGACCTCAGTAACCTTAAAGGCCATGACCTCGGAAACAACGGCAACGTCAGTAACCTCGGACGGCGCATCATCAAAATGAATATTTTCAGAATTTGGTTAAGTTCTTGATTCCTTAGTATGAGTTTATCCATGGTTTGAAAGCACTCAAACAACCTCAGCTACGTCAGTATCCTCGGGCGGCGCAATTCAACAACTTCATCAACAAGCCGGGTATCATCGGAATTGGGTCAAGTCCTTGATTACTCAGTACGATCTTACCTTTTTCTTCCAAATTTGTTTTCAAAATGCTTTTCAAAATAACTAAAACGGCCTTTTAGTGTTTTGGTCTGATTCTCTCATAGAGATACGTAGTTAGCCGTGCGGCACGACCATCTCAATGTTCAGAATGATGTCTTTTCTATCGACGACATGACTTCTTCCATAAGTCTTGTCGCCGAGGGGCTCTGTAGACACCCCATTCTGAACCAATAATTACATGATTACACTAATCTTCATCTCTCTTTTGTGTTTTGATGAAAGCAAATTAGTTTCGTCATGTTTCCTTAAGTTTCTAATTAACTTTGTTAGTTTTGGACCTAACTGACTAACGAAATAACTGAAGAGGACATAATAGTCAATTGACTAGTGGAATGACGAGGACGACGAAGGGTATCCCTCCCCTTACCATTAACAAAAACCGAGAATGGATCCTTACCCAACATAGGACATTCCAAGTGGTTGGACTTCAGGTAATAAAAATGGATGTGGTCAACAATTTTTGACCAGCCGTGGAACAACACAATATTTGGGGAATAACCGCTAAGTCGATCAATCCTAAACTGACTAGGATAATTGACGCCGGTCCTAGGGCTTTGATACCTCGTCACGATCTCCTCTATCTCTTTCAAGCTCAACATCATCCATGACCCATCAACCCTTTGATAAATTCTAAGGTTTTGCGTATGATAGCAATACAAGGCGTGGGAATTACTTCTCCAAATTCTGGCCATTTCTAATAACGGGTACGTGTAGACACCCCATTTTGAACCAATAATTACATGATTACACTACTCTTCGTCTCACTTTTGTGTTTTGAAGAAAGTATATTAGTTTCGTCATATTTCTTTTAGTTTATAACTAACTTTGTTAGTATTGGACCTAACTGACTAACGGAATAACTGAAGAGGACAGAATAGTCAATTGACTAGTTGTCCCGCGCGGAACATACGTGTCTCGCGCGAGACATCTCCTCTGCGAAATGTGCAGATTTACTTCCCTTGTCGATTTCGACCTCTTTCCTTGATAACTCTTATCCAATCCGGGTCTCTACTGATTTTAGAGTTCTGGAACCTTCTTTGGAGATATCCTAAATCCCTTGAGTCTCCTAATCTTAGTGACCAAGTAAATCAACCCCTATAAATACAAGATGACTTTCAGTATTTAGGAGGACACCATTTGCTGGTTTCTCTCATTGAAAGACTCCTGCAAATCGCTCTAAAAATAACACCCAAATTCGTCCATCAACCTTGTTGATCGACGAATACCAAGATTCAAAGCCTAGAATCAAGGCGGAACTCCGTCCAAATCATTTCTCGACCGAGGGAGGAGGAGGAGACACTTTAACCACTAATAACCAAGAACCTCGTTCTAAAGAAAATACTCCCTAAATTCGTTTCTTATCATCTTCCTACAGAGATCTCGAACCTCTATCGAGGTTATTCATTAAAATCACTCAAGAACACAAGGTAAACTCCTATACTGTCATATTCTTCTTCTCAATCCCTCTAATTGCTGTTAGAGTAGTGTAATCCCATAAAAAAAAGGTTAGCCTAGAGTCCCTTCAATCCATGGAGGTGGTCTCGAAGCAAACAACCCGACATTCCTAATTAAGAAATTAATTAGGGTTTTCTTGTTATTATTTAATCATTATATTGTTTTGATTGATAATACTCAATTAGCAAGACCAATCTTCGGTTTTGGTGAAATGGGTGCTCCACGACCTTCCCATCCCATAAATTAACCCCCGAACTTTCGAATCTCTTTAAATTATCAAAAAGGTTTTTCTTATTATTTTTCTAAATAAATAATAAGTGGCGACTCTGTGTTCATTAAAATCGCATCGCTACAGTTTGACGACTCTGCTGGGGATAATTAATTAAGAGGGTTAGACTTGCGCACAATTGAGTATTATCAATCTTTTTATTGGCTCTCATCATTGGATTATTTTAGTTTTTACCCGTCATCGGTTGACTCTGGCTTTGTAATTAATTATTTTAATTTTCTCTCTTTCTCTCTACTCTTTATGTGGAACTATGACGGCCTGAGTCTTCCTAATTTGGGAGAAACGTAGGTAACCACTTGGTGCGACCATTATCTGTTTTTCTTTTACTTTTAAAAAAAAAAACTTTCTATTTTACTCTATCACCTAGAATTGACTCTCACACACGAATACATCATAATATAACTGTCATTGCACTACTTACCTTTGATAAAACCCTGCCACTCACTCGTGAACTGATATGGTCAATTATTCATCACAACCATGTAAATAAAAATAACAAAGAATGTGATGTGCCATAACAAAATATTTTGCCCCATAAGTGTTGACCCGGCCCAAGTCTAAATATGGATTATATGGGCCCATATTTCATGAGGATCTCGTCTAAGTTTGGTTCTCGTGTGATTGTTCTAGCCCGAATATGATTATTGTTTCGATTGTCGCCAAAGTTATAGTTATGGCGCATGATTTATGTTATATGTGTATGTCGCATGGTGCATGATTTATGTTATATGTGTATGTCGCATGGCACATGATTTATGTTATATGTTATATGTTATATGTTAAGTCTTTTGTTAAACTTTCCTCCGTTGCAGGCGTGACATGTGGCAAGTGAAAATGACATGGATGATGACATCACTCTTGGCCATATAAATACTCCCTCCATTCCATTTTGCTAAAGTATGTTTAAGTTGAAGCTTTCTCTCTCCTCTCTCTCTCTCTCTCTCTAGAAAGTGATATCTTATGTCAATATATATGTTATGAATGAGATTGATGATTCTCACGCAGGAGGGTTTTGGGGGAAAAGGCCCCCCACCCCTAACGGTGATTTGTCTTGTAGGTCCCACATTAAATCGGATCCCGAGGAGCGTTTTCTCCGAATCTGACGCCATTGCTACCCCCAGTCAGTCCTGTGCAACAATTTTGAATTGTAGCATCAGATGGTTCCGTTGCTGGGACTGACATTTTTTGGCGAAGTTAGGCCAGATTAGAGGACCTGGAGGTATCAAGCTAGACTACAGGGGGTAGCAACAGATCGGAGTTCGCCGGAGTTAGCCGGAATTTGGAAATCAACCTTTTTCGTTTCTTTTCTGGGCAGAGAATTAAAATTGAAGTTGGGAGCTTCACAGGAAGAAAAAGAAAGAGAAGAAGAGGAGGAAGGACAGATCTGGAAATTACCAAACCGAATTTAACAATGCCAGTTCACCTTCTTCATCAATGGCGGAGGTAAGGACGGGTCTGAATTGAGCCACCGGAGAAGAAGAACTATTTATTTGCTGGAAAGTAGGAAAGGGCAGAAAGAGAAAATGAAAAATGTGAACAGTAGTGAACAGTAGATCAGAGAGACGTGTCGACGGGAGAGTAACCTTATCCAACACGTGTCAATTGGTTAGCAACGTTATCCAGCATGTGTCAACTGGCAGTTCATCTCATCATCTCGCCAAGATCAGTTCATCCCGCCGGTTTAGTCCATCACCTCACCAGATCGGTTGAAGTCGCAAGTAAGATGAAAGCGCAAAAAAGAGGAGATAACAAAGTAATGTCGCAAATCAATGTTGCTAAATTAAATCGCAATAGGATGAAACAACAAAATGAAATCGGAAACTGTTGAAGTAGTGAAAATGACGGGGCAAGAAAGAAGAAAGCAAGAAGTCGCCAAATTGATGTCGCCAAGAGCCAAATCGCAGAGATAAAAATGGCGGAAATTGAAATAGCAAAGATTGGGAAACAAAGGAGACTCACAGTGTGTCTCGCAAGGAATGATGGAAGTCGCCGGTGCGACCAAGCCGCCGTCTTCAGAAACTGCACAGCATGATTAGGGTTGGGCTAGATCGAAATTACAAGAAGTTGAGGTTGAAGCCGCTTTGGGTTTCGCCAGTTCGTGAATTGAAGTAGAAAGAAGCAGGAAAGAGATGTTGCCGTTTATGGATGTCGCCTGTTGAGAGAGGTCGCCGTTTGTTGATGTCGCCAGGCCTGAGATGTCCCCGGAAATAGCAATATCTTGGGATGCCGCCGATTAGCAGAATCGAGAGCGGGAAAAGTGGAAGATGGCGCTCGGCAGGTGCTAGATGTCGCTGTTAGGAGATGTCGCCGGTGAGGAATGTCGCTGGAGCCAGGTTGATGTCGCCATGAGTGTGGTGCGACTTAGGAAGTCGCTGTTTCTATTCTGAAGGCCGAAGGGTCGCTGTGAACAGAGGTGATGAGGGCATTACAGAAGGAAGGTCGCCGGGAAGAAGGATTGTCGCCGGGAGCAATGTTTACCGGCCAAGGCTTTTTTCATCGTCTCTGTCTTTGGCGAAACGGGAATTAGACAAAGTGGAAAATTTTCTTCTTGGGTTAAGAGTGGTACAGGGAAGATGGGGTTATCAAAAGTCAAAGTTGATTTTCAGCCACATAAATTATGTGGATGCAGAGGAAGGGCTCGTGGGTCATTTTGTGGGGCGTTAGTTTCGTTAACTTGGGAGGCTATATCAACGGACGATCGTTAAAGTTTCCGTTAAGTTCTCATTTGAAATATCGCTAACCTCCATCAGGTCGTCTCTTCCCATCTTTTCTATTCATGTTGGATAATTTTTATATGAATCTGTTATGTGACGATATGAATGTATGCTTAGAATCTCTGTTAAAATGGCAAAGTTAAATATGCTCTCTATTACTATGCTCACTTGATAGAACGGATTGACGTTATAATAATTCCCTTGGAACAAAAACTGAAAATATGTTAACAATGACTCGTATCCGAAAGTATAATAAGATTGTTTCGGGGCTTTATTTAATTTTGGGGATACGAATTGTTTTTTTTTAATAGAATTATTTGAAGCAGTAATCTTCGTTTAAGATGGGGTTGTGGAAATAAATTCTCGGAGGAGGAAATTGGTTAATTGAACCTGTGAGTCAAAATGCGGATTTGATAAATATTTAAGTGTTGCGACTTTTGATTAGAAATGGATGAAACAGAGGTGATGATTTTCAATATTTTAATATTTGTTTCAAAGAATGTTTGGTCATGTTATGAATTGGCGGAGATGAGTTTGATAGTAGCTATCTTACTTGGGAATTAATAGTGTGAATACGGTTTTGTAATGATCGTTATAGTAATTTTAATAGAAGCAAGGGAGTGATGTTTGGGTCGTTACGGGGCTATGATATATATATGACTGTGTGTTTGCTTTAAATATATGAGTACAAATGTGAAGTGCATGCCTACTTATAAGTTCTACTTATGATAATGATTATTCGCCCAGGACAACAAATGAAAATTCGTGATTACCATCAAGATTTATATGATGCACCAGTATGTTCTTTTTGATCATGAAATGTGAAATATAAAGTGGCTAAGTATAAATGAATGTGGATTAGTATTATCTTGCAGTATGCTCTGCGCCAATTTTTAAATTAGGCCTTTGCGTAATTATTTAATTTTGAAAAATTGTCAAATTAGTAAAATAGTACATTACGACAGAAATAAGTATGAAAGAATTATGACACCAGAAAAAATAATGTTCCATGAAATAAAATATGTGAATTTTATGCTCGTTGTTTATATGCAAAATCGTGTCAGAATTATGAAAAGATATGATATACCAACTTGAAATGAAAGTATCATGGCATATGGGTACGTTGACCTGCTACATATTTGAGATCTTGAAATGATGAATATTGAAAAAATGACAGTCCTGATAAAATGCTTGAAATGAATGAACTCACTAAAATGCGAAAGATATTTATGATTTATTATTTCTATCATTTATATAATAGTTGCGTAATATTTGCTTGCTGTGTTAAATAAAAAGAAAGTGTTTACTAGATTTGCAAATGACTATCGCATGTCTTTTGTAGGAACTCGATCAAGTATGATAAAGCCTGCCAAGTTATTTTGTCGGATGATAAAGCGGCCCCAAAGTTGATAAAGCGGCCCCAAAGTTGATAAAGCCGCCTCAAAGTTGATAAAGTTGATAAAGCGGCCTCAAAGTTGATAAAGCGGCCTCAAAGTTGATAAAGTTGATAAAGCGGACCAAAAGTTGAAAAAGTTGATAAAGCGGCCCCAGAGTTGATAAAGTTGATAAAGCTCGAGTTGCTGACAAATGGGCTCGCATCCCGAACTGCAGTTGTGCCAATGTTGATTCGCTCGGTTTTGGCCTTAGCACGGTTTCGATTAGCGGGTTTTGGGGAAGTGCAGTTTTGATCAGTGCAGTTGTGATAAGTGGGCGAGTTTTAGGCCAAGTGAGGTTTGGCCGCGAGTTTTAGGCCAAGTGAGGTTTGGCCGCGAGTTGGAGGCCAATTAAGGTGTAAGGCTTGGCATACAAGTAAGTCGCCGCGAAGCTAAGTGAAGCTGAAGGGCGAGAAGCATAATTAGGAAGTGAGGCTGCCTAAAGACAAGCCTCACTCTTTTGAAGGGAGTATTATGTATATAGAGATAAAGGTCGTAAAGTGAATCTTCGATAAGCTATCGAAGCAAAAAAGATAAACTATCAAAGCAAAATGCAATAGGCGACACGCGAAAAATAAAAATTCAAAGCAAGTTAAAGAAAGTAAAGTAATGCCATTCAAGTTAAAGTTAAGATTAAGTCGCAAAGTCGCGACGACCGAAGTACGAAAAGCGAAATTAAAAGACAAAAAAGTAAATTGTTGAAGTACAGACCTAGAGCAAATGATAAAGTGTTTAAAAGACATCAAGAATCAGGGGGATCAAAGGGTTTTTGGCAGAATTGTCAAAACAAATTGTATGGAAAGAAAGTTATCCGAAAGTCCAGCGACCAGGTTTCGTGTCACTAGCATTTATGGATCTGTTGCGTATAGTGATTGGCTCTCGCATGGTTGGTTCCTGCATATTTTACCAGCCAAAAATTTACAGAAACGATTGAAAATTGGGAAGTCGTGAAATGAAATGGAAAAGAGAGAATGCAAAAAGTCAAAGTGAAATGAGAAGTTAGTAATAAAAAGTGGTGGAGAGATCAAGGAGCGGACCTATGTTTTGTACCATGAAAATAGACTCGATGTGATATTTTGTTATGCATACTATTTTACACCTCAACTCGATCATGAATAATCGAGCCAAGGAGTCGGGAGCTTCTGATGTGCCATAACAAAATATTTTGCCCCATAAGTGTTGACCCGGCCCAAGTCCAAATATGGATTATATGGGCCCATATTTCATGAGGATCTCGTCTAAGTTTGGTTCTCGTGTGATTGTTCTAGCCCGAATATGATTATTGTTTCGATTGTTGCCAAAGTTATAGTTATGGCGCATGATTTATGTTATATGTATATGTCGCATGGCGCATGATTTATGTTATATGTTATATGTTAAGTCTTTTGTTAGACTTCCTTCCGTTGCAGGCGTGACACGTGGCAAGTGAAAATGACATGGATGATGACATCACTCTTGGCCATATAAATACTCCCTCCATTCCATTTTGTTGAGATATGTTTAAGTTGAAGCTTTCTCTCTCCTCTCTCTCTCTCTCTCTAGAAAGTGATATCTTATGTCAATATATATGTTATGAATGAGATTGATGATTCTCACGCCGGAGGGTTTTGGGGGGAAAGGTCCCCCACCCCTAACGGTGATTTGTCTTGTAGGTCCCACATTAAATCGGACCCCGAGAAGCGTTTTCTCCGGATCGAACGCCGTTGCTACCCCCAGTCAGTCCTGTACAACAATTTTGAATTGTAGCATCATAATGTGATCAAACAAAGGTTCTAGATCCATTTCATCCGTCTTAAAAAAATTGGTCCTATTTATAAAGCATAAATTATTTTATAACAATTTATGAAAATACGAGTAAATTGTAATTTATAAAAGGGGTCGACTTTCCCTCTCCTGTTGTAAAAACATAATTCTAGAAAAGTAAAAATGATCTGAACTGGGCTACTTTAAAAAAGGAAAACCAGAGAAAGCTACTGAAAATTTGAGTTATGCTCATAAATGACTAAATTGGACCATTTCGTCCAAGTTTAAATTTGAGCTTTTGAACCTACTATTATAGGTCATTTAGCCAAATCAATATTTTATATAAAATTAGAAATTTTTTAATATTTTAAATAAATCATTCACTTGTAGAAAGATCAGATTATCCTTACTCTCATTTTAGTCAAATACTTGTCCAGTTTTATATCTTACGTATAAGATTAGTTCATACCAAAGATATTGATGACGCAACAACTTTTGGGGTATCACGAATGATTAACACTGGCTTTGTATAAACGATGTACCTAGATCACAACACAAACGATAAGCACTGTTAAATATCAAGCCGGGATTGATTTCGCCTCAGGTTGTCGGCTGTGAAAGTAAAATCCTTAAGGTTTGATAACCGAGATATAAAACATAGAATGTCTTATTGTGTTTGTGTGTTAGGATTTAGATAATATGACTTACCTTGCCAAATAGGACAAGTGAGATTATATATAGTAGAGAGAGAAAGACCAGTTGGATGAATCTCAGCCCTTGAAGATATTTATCTTGACATAGGACACATGTACACGCCTGTTTGAATCGTACAATAAAGCAAAGAGTACTGTAGAATAATGTCTCTGATTGGACGAGGATATGGGGGGCAGACGACAGTCGGCACCTTAACGCGCGTTATAGGCATCCGAGCCTCCATTGAATTCAATAGTGACAAGCATGTTAGCTGGTGTCAAAGCTCGTAAGGAATTGTGTCCTACAAGCTTGGTATTAATCGGGAGTCTGGTATGAGACCGCGGTTAACGTGGAATGGGAAGGCTCGGTTAACGCGGATTGGGAAGACGGGGTATTAGGAGTGCCACGCCATATATTGCATTTGAACCAGAACAAGATTGGGCCCGGTTTGAAGGGTACGGGCTTATCAGATATATGAGTTATCTTTTCACTTTTTTTCCCTCAGTTTTTAAGAAATAAATAAGAAAAACTTTAAAATTTTATTAAAACTGGTTCTAATACTTTAAGACAAATCTTATAAAGGGCAAATCCCGGTGCGTCAAGCGCTCCCCGCCAAGCGGGGGTTGGGAGAGGGAACCATTTGCTAGAGCCTTCCCCTGACAATTGCCAAGAGGCTGTTCGCCAAGGTTCGAACCCGTGACCTTATGGTCACCAAAGGAGCAACTTAACCGTTGCGCCAAGGCTCGCCCTCTAAGACAAATCTTATATCAAAAGTATAATAGTTATTTTTCACATTTTGTTAAAAAATCATTAAAAAGGTCTTATATTTAATTAATATTATACTTAGAGGTCGTTTGGTAGGCGGTATTGACATAGGATAACTTAGACTGGGATTATTAAGCCGAGTTAATTGGCGTTTGGTTGATAATAATCCATCGGTATTAATTAGCCGCATTATCAGGATAAGGGCGTTATCCTCTCACTAATTATCCCAGATAAAAGGTAGTATTATTAATCCCCTCCTTAAAAAACACCCGGATTAATTCTCTTTCTCAAATATACCTCGTCCAAAAAAATATAAAAATTAGACGGTAAACCCTAGAGCCTAAATACATCGTCATCTTCTTTGATCCAATTTGTAAATCAATTTCTGTAAATTAATCCAATTGCCCTTCAATTGGTTGTAGATTTGATCATTTTAGACAAGTTTCAGGAGCTTTATCAAGGTCTGCAATCTATGTAACGTCTTATAGATTCATCAGCGATGTCGGTTAGTTCGTCGGCAGTGTGCAGGTCACCGGCGCGTGGGGTGAAATCGCACAGAGCAGCCAACAACAATGATCGAATACCTATGTCACCGCCATTAAAACCGGTGCGAGGCGAAATGCGAGTGAATCTGTGGTGGTGGTGGACAGTCTATGAAGAGAGAAGTGGCAGTCTATGAATTGATGTTGTTGGTAGTGTGACAATGGGAACAAAGTAAAATGTATGAAGGTGATGAGCTCTAGAATCAGGCAATTAAGAGCTTCTTGAGTGGAAGGTGGGATGATGAATGCGAGAATAACCCCAAAATTACGATCGTTAAGTGGCTCACCTTTCATGTCTTCTTCTTCCCTTTCCCCTTTTTTTTCAAATTTTTTTAGTATATTTGATTTGAAACTAAATTAGATGTTCATAACACTTTCATGATCTAAATTTACTATAGTTTTATTCAATTGATCTATAGCAATTTGGAGTAGTGGACAAAAACATGAATTGATTTTAGGATTTTATATGGTTGTTTAGGGGGTATTGTTGGAAAATGAAAAATTATGTCGTGTCAAGATAGGATTTAAGTATGTTAATCCGATTTCTACCAAACATCATATTATTTTTGAAATTAGGATTATTATTACCTTCACTAATAATGAGGGGATTAATAATTCCCTCATTATTAATACTGCTAATTCTTATCCGGCAACCAAACGAGTCCTTAAAGTATAAAACTAGTTCGACTTTTATACTTGAAGTATAAAAGTCATTTTTTCACATTTTAAATAAAAAATTAAAATAAAAAGTCTTATATTTTATTAAAATTGTCTCTTATAGTTTAACTATCAGAGTAATATTAGGTCTAATAATTTAGTTATATGACCTATCGATATTACAATATAGGTGGAATCTAACCGCCACACGAAGAGTGGCTAAGATTTAATCTTGCAAAAGACAAACAACGGCTCTGATTGAATCTACGGATCTCCTTACTACAGCAGTTACCAGCGGTTATGACCTCTACTCCCAAAACGATTTTTTCTCAAAATATTCAATTTTAAAAAAATATATTTCAAAATAACAATCCTTCAAAACTACTGACCAAAATGACCCATTTTTTGAAACTCGCTACACGGTATAGCGAGTTTATAATATTTTTTTTCGTTTAAACTTGCTAAACCATTTAGCGAGTTTAAATTTTAATATTAAAAAAAATTAAATTTGAACTTGCTAATTGAATTAGCGAGTTCTAAGTTTCTTTTCTTCCGTGTGAACACAATCACATTACTAATTCATTCTCCGTCTCGCTTTAAATTACAAAATAAAAATATAAAAATTATGTTTTAATAAGGAAAACTAAAAAATAAATTTGAACTCGCTAGCGTGTTCTAAATTTCTTTTCTTCTATGTGAACACAACCAAATTACTAATTCATTCTCCATCTCGCTTTAAATTACAAAATAAAAATATAAAAATTATGTTTTAATAAAGAAAACTATAAGAAATGTAATTTTTTCCGTCTAAAATAATTACTTAAAAAAATGTACTATTATAAAAAAAATTATTTCTTTCATATAAAAAATGAATATTACTTTCGACTCAAAATGTATAACAAAAAAATAATACTACATTTTTGTCCAAAAAATTGAACATTACTTCCTTCATCCCAAAAAATAATTCTTTTTTAAAATGTTCATTGAGACGAAGGAAGCAATGTTCATTTTTTTTTATGTAGAAAGTAGTATTAATTTTGGGACGAAAGTAATATTCATTTTTGAAATGAAGGAATTTTTTTTAAAGAAGTAGAATTTCTTTCTATGTAAAAAAAATTGAACATTTCTTCCTTCGTCTCAATGAACATTTTAAAAAAGAATTATGTAGTATGCAGTACGTTTTGAAGTTAAATATTTTAGAACTGCTGCTCAAAAAATCTTTTCTTTGTTATATCCTTGCTACATGTTGTGCTTTTATATTTCTTACATCTCACATGAATTGTGTAGTATGCAGTACGTTTTGAAGTTAAATATTTTAAATATTTAAATTTATAATGTGTGTCGGTTCTACGGCTGACATAACCCTCGATTCTCTCTTTTCACAGGAACCCTCGATTGCCACTCAAGAGTATATCTAGGAATCTTTTTCAACATACGCCTGCGGAGGAAGAGTATGAGTAGGAGAAGAAGATTAATGATATCTTCCAAAATGAAACTCATCCAGGTGCATCTCCACCTTCTCTTTTTATGCGTATACATACCTACACATGTTTTTTTTTTGGTAAAACACCTCTCTGTTCTTTCCAATTGTTAATCTTGATGTTTGTTAGTTTCATCAGTTTAATTAATTTATTTATTTTTGTGGGGTGTGGGGTGGAAATTCTGTGTTTTCTATTTCTATATCTTTCTAAAAAACCTCTTTGTTCTTTTTTTCGGCTTCTATCCATGTTTGATTTCTTATTTTAAAAAAATGAAATTACATGGAAACAATTGCATATACAGGTGTCTAATCCTACATATTTGATTAGTTTGAAGTCAAGCGTTCAAGGTTTCCTGATTTTAGAAACTGAAGGGATCATGAGAAGAGATATTCTCATTCGTTTATTTCGTTGAACCTATATTTATAATGTGCGTCGGTTCTACGGCTGGCATAACCCTCGATTCTCTCTTTTCACAGGAACCCTCGATTGCCACTCAAGAGTATATCTAGGAATTTTTTTCAACATACGCCTGCGGAGGAGGAGTATGAGTAGGAGAAGAAGATTAATGATATCTTCCAAAATGAAACTCATCCAGGTGCATCTCCACCTTCTCTTTTTATACGTATACATATCTACACAAGTTTTTTTTTTGGTAAAACACCTCTCTGTTCTTTCCAATTGTTAATCTTGATGTTTGTTAGTTTCATCAGTTTAATTTATTTATTTATTTTTGTGGGGTGTGGGGTGTGGGGGTGGGAATTCTGTGCTTTCTATTTCTATATCTTTCTGAAGAATATCACGATATCTCCTACGAGATTTCCCATTATCACCATCAAATCATTGCAGAGATTATTGTATATATTTTCATTCCTTAATTTCTGGATCTTGATTAGTATACATACCACTAATTCCGTTACCTAGCTTGTATATAGGTTGACTTGTATTCATTCAACTATGAGAGACATAATACACAATTCTCTCTTGATGCAAATTCCATCATGGCATCAGAGCTGATTCTGATCTAAAAGGCTTTCGCATATTTTTTTCTTTTTCACGTTAATCATCACCATGACTGAGGACGGTGGTCAGAAGGCAGCAGGCAATACCTCCGGTGGAGTCACGGTGGATGTTATGTCTCCCTACTACATCGCGGCTTCGGATAGTCCGAATATCGTGTTCGTTAGTGACCTCCTTCGAGATGGGAATTACGCAGACTGGGCTGATGAGATGAGCAACGCCCTATTTGCGAAAAACAAGTTTGGATTCGTTGATGGTTCGATTCCAACCCCAGAAGGAGGTGCTGCAGATTTACACTTATGGAGACGTGCAACGCTATGGTCAAAGGGTGGTTGCATAGCTCCATGGCGAAGGACATTCGCAACAATGTCAAGCACGCCACGACGGCTCAAGAAGTCTGGGACGATCTTCGTGAGCGCTTCGAAAACGTGAGCGCACCAAGGGCATACGAGTTGAAACGAGAAATAACACTTACCCGGCAGGAGAAGCTTTCAGTGTCATCATATTACACCAAACTCAAGGGACTTTGGGACGAAATACAATCTATTTCACCCACTCCGAAATGCAAGTGTGGCAAATGCAGTTGTGACATCTCAAAACAATTTGCGGAGATAAGGGAAAAGGAGAGGTTGTACGAATTCTTAATGGGCCTAGATGACAGCTTTGGTACAATCAAGACGCAGATTTTAAGCACTCAGCCGGCAATGCCTTTGGGCACAGCTTATCACCTTGTCTCGGAGGATGAAAGGCAAAAGCAAATTACTAGCGCTGGAAAAATAAGCATAGAGGCAAAGCGGCCTTTCCGCATAAGCAAATGGACCACAAAGAAAGTAGGGAAGAAGTCAAGGTTGGACAGCGAGAGAAGCCAAGGTGCACACACTGCGGAAAATTCTATCACACGATAGAAAACTGCTATGAAATTATTGGCTATCCAGATGGGCGAAGAAAGAGCAATCGAGACACTGAGAAAGGGGGAGATAATCGCAAGCAGTGGAAAGGCACAGGAAAGACGGCGCACTTAGCAAGCAGCGAAGACAGCCCCATTCCAGGATTGTCAGCAAGGAATTTCGCCAAGTTAGCCCAGTACCTGAACCTTGACTCCAACGCTAAAAATGGCGAACAAAGCGAAAATTCTCCTACTGCTAACATGGCTGGTAAGATGATTGATGCCACACCCTAGATCATTGATTCCGAAGCAAGTGAACATATCACCTGTGATAGATCAATTCTATTAAATCAAAGGGTATCCGAAAAGGAGTTGCCTGTCAAAATTCCAAAGGGTGATTCTATACCCGTTAAGGGTGTTGGTAGCACTTGCCTACCAAATGGGTTAAAAGTTGATAATGTCCTAAACATACCTGATTTCAAGTGCAATTTGATTTCTGTTAGCAAGTTAACCAAAGAAGCAAACTGTGCACTCATATTTTTTTTGGACTTTTGTGTCATGCAGGACTTATCTTCGAGGACACTGACTGGAATGGGTAAGCGCATCAATGGTCTTTACTACATGGAGCCGGTTGCTAAGGAAGGTATGGCTTTAACGGCTACAGTGGATACTAGTGTTTGGCACAGAAGATTAGGACATACATCTACTTTGAAGTCCCCTTATTTTTATAGTCTTTGTGGTAGTACAATAAAGGATGAGAAGCATTGTGATTCTTGTTTGAGAGCCAAGTTGACACGGCTTCCCTTCCCGATTAGTAGCATTCAATCAAAATCTTGTTTTGACCTTCTTCATTGTGATATATGGGGGGATATAAAACTTCATCTTTTTCTGGTGCTCATTACTTATTATCCATTGTTGATGATTTTAGTAGGGGTGTGTGGGTCTATCTCATGAAATTTAAGTCTGAGGTTAATCGTTATCTCACTGCATTTTGTAATATGATACATACTCAATTTGGGAAAAGAGTCAAATGCATACGTAGTGATAATGGACCTGAATTTCAGTCTAAACAAATGATAGACTACTACATTGAGCATGGTATGGTTCTTGAGACATCTTGCACCGATACACCACAACAAAATGGGGTAGTTGAACGAAAACATAGGCATATATTAGAAGTGGCCAGGGCACTTCGTTTTGAGGCCGGACTACCGGTGAAATTTTGGGGAGAATGCGTGTTAACAGCCACTTACATCATAAACCGACTACCTTCTACAGTTCTTAAGAACAAAACACCCTACAAATCTTATTTCAAAAGAAACCCAATTATGAGCACCTCCGTTCTTTTGGTTGTCTTGTTTATGCTAAGGATAATAAGAAAGGGGGAGATAAATTCGGCATTCGAGGTAGGCCGTGCGTATTTGTGGGGTACCCACATGCACAAAAGGGTTATCGTGTGTTCGATCTTGAGACGAGACAAATTTACACCTCTCGTGATGTTAAATTCATTGAAACAATTTTTCCTTTTAAGAAAATTATATCTCAGTCAAACATAGAGCCAAACATGGATGAAGTAGTTCATCAGCGAGATATTGTTTGGGAAGAGGATTTTTCGTCTGCCATTAACCCTTCTCATGCAGCCACTGATGTGGATATGGACTTGGGACACGAACCAAAATTTGTGGATCCTTGTGTGCCGAGAAATATGGAGGATCAGCCTCACATTTTGACAGAAACAGTAGGTGAAGAACCTGAGCAACAGGCTCCTTCTCATCGAAGTGATCGGGTTAGACACCAACCCAAACATCTGGAGCATTATGTGGTCGATTTACTGAGCTCCATAGACCATGCGCCTCCCATTGCCAACTCAGTGCACTCGAAGGTATATCCTTTATCCGACTTTGTATCTTATGATAAATTCTCTGCTCATCATAAATCTTTTTTGGCGGCCATCACCTCTCATGATGAGCCAAAGTTTTATTACCAGGCAGTTAAACATGAACAGTGGTGTGAGGCTATGAAGAAAGAAATCAAAGCTTTGGAAGAGAATGGTACATGGACACTTGAGACACTACCTCCCGGGAAAAAGGCAGTCGACTTAAAGTGGGTGTACAAGATAAAGTAAAAACCAAATGGTGATATTGAGCGTTACAAGGCGCATTTGGTTGCCAAGGGTTTCACGCAAGTCGAGGGCATTGATTTTCATGAAACATTTGCCCCCGTTGCTAAGTTGGTAACGATGCGGAGTTTACTAGCTGTGGCTGTAAAGAAAGATTGGGCTATTCACCAACTCGACGTTAACAATGCCTTTCTTCATGGCGACTTGAAAGAGGATGTCTACATGAAATTGCCACAAGGTTTTACTAAAGATGGAGATACTCGCGTATGTAAATTACGCAAGTCGCTTTACGGTCTTCGTTAAGCATCTAGAAATTGGTACCAGAAGTTTACCCGGGCTTTACTCAATGTTGGTTTTCGACAGTCTCGGGCGAATCATTCCCTGTTTGTTTTTAAACAAAAGGGCACTTATGTTGCCTGTCTCATTTACGTGGACGACGTTGTTTTGGTTGGCAACGATGAGTCCAAGATTACAAGTGTGAAGGATTATTAGCATCAAGAGTTTAGCATAAAAGATCTTGGTCCACTAAAATATTTCTTGGGGATCGAAGTTGCGAGATCTTTCGAAGGAATTGATCTTAGCCAACGGAAATACACGTTGGACATCTTGGAGGAGAGTGGCTTACAAGGTAGGCGGCCTAGTGATTTTCCTATGGAACCAAACTCACGGTTTACAGCTGATGATGGCAGTCCACTTGTAGATGCAGCTCAATACAGAAGACTGATTGGTCGACTACTCTACTTGACAGTTACTTGACCCGATATCCAGTTCTCAGTCAATCTTTTGAGCCAATTTCTTTCTGCACCCCGTCGCAGTCATATGAGTGCAGCCATGCGTATCATACGATTCCTCAAGAAGACGGCTGGACAAGGCATCTTCTTACCATCTAATGGAGATTTGACACTCGAGGCTTATTGCGATGCTGACTGGGGTGGCTGCCCCATGACACGACGTTCTTGTACGGGGTATTTTATGTCCTTAGGAGGTGCTCCCATCTCTTGGCGTACCAAGCAACAGTCGGTAGTCTCCCGCTCCTCGGCTGAGGCCGAATATAGGGCTATGGCCACAACCGTTAGTGAAGTTGTATGGCTCAGGTGGCTCCTTCAAGATAATGAGGCGCCACAACTTCAAGCTACTGCCCTTTTCTGCGATAACCAAGCTGCACGCCACATTGCCAATAATCCAGTTTTTCATGAACGGACTAAACATGTGGAAATGGATTGCTACTTTGTTCGTGAACGAGTTGAATCTCAAGTCATTTCTCCGCGACAGATTTCTACCGAATTACAGGTAGCTGATTTATTTACCAAGGCCTTAGGCACGGCTCGTTTTCGCTTTCTCGTGGGCAAGTTGGGCATTCGCGATCTTCATGCGCCAACTTGAGGGGGAGTGAAGAATATCACGATATCTCCTACGAGATTTCCCATTATCACCATCAAATCATTGTAGAGATTATTGTATATGTTTTCATTCCTTAATTTCTGGATATTGATTAGTATACATACCACTAATTTCGTTACCTAGCTTGTATATAGGTTGACTTGTATTCATTCAACTATGAGAGACATAATACACAATTCTCTCTTGATGCAAATTCCATCACTTTCTAAAAAACCTCTTTGTTCTTTTTTCGGCTTCTATCCATGTTTGACTTCTTATTTAAAAAAACGAAATTACATGGAAGCAATTGCATATAAATGTGTCTAATCCTATATATTTGATTGGTTTGAAGTAAAGCGTTCAAGGTTTCCGGATTTTAGAAACAGAAGGGATCACGAGAAGAGATATTATCATTCGTTTATTTCGTTGAACCTATATTTATAATGTGTGTCAGTTCTACGGCTGGCATAACCCTCGATTCCCTCTTTTCACAGGAATCCTCGATTGCCACTCAAGAGTATATCTAGGAATCTTTTTCAACATAAGCCTGCGGAGGAGGAGTATGAGTAGGAGAAGAAGATTAATGATATCTTCCAAAATGAAACTCATCCAGGTGCATCTCCACCTTCTCTTTTTATGCGTATACATACCTACACAAGTTTTTTTTTTTTGGTAAAACACCTCTCTGTTCTTTCCAATTGTTAATCTTGATGTTTGTTAGTTTCATCAGTTTAATTTATTTATTTATTTTTGTGGGGTGTGGGGGTGGGAATTCTGTGATTTCTATTTCTATATCTTTCTAAAAAACCTCTTTGTTCTTTTTTCGGCTTCTATCCATGTTTGATTTCTTAATTAAAAAAACGAAATTACATGGAAACAATTGCATATACAGGTGTCTAATCCTACATATTTGATTAGTTTGAAGTAAAGCGTTCAAGGTTTCCTGATTTTAGAAACTGAAGGGATCACGAGAAGAGATATTCTCATTCGTTTATTTCGTTGAACTTATATTTTGTTTAGGCTCAACTCATTTACTTACTCATTCACTTACTGAGCTCTGATCGAAAGTTTTGCAAAATTCTAGTTGCTAATTGCTAACAACAATGTATATATATGTGTATATTTGTCCCCAACAAATGCTTTTCTCCACTTATTTTAAGCATCACCCTATACCAATTCAAGAAAACTTTTGGCATAACATTTTTCTTCATTTTGACACAATCTTATCCATTGAAGAAAAATGGTGCTGTCCAATTGAAAATGAGTAAACAAAGGGTGGTGTTAATGTTGAATGCTTTCAGTTTTTTGCCATTCTTACAGTTATATGAGATGGTTTTGTACTTTTCATCTTTATGTTTCAATAAAAATTAAAATTAGTGATTTAGTGACCTCACATATTTTGTACTACTAAATTGTTAGTGAAATATTTCATCAAGAAAAAATTTGAGTTGTGCAGTATCCTTAAACTAAATGACTTACTTCGTACTATATTGTGTTAATTGATAGGGCAGTTTCTACGTGTAAAAGAGACGCTTACTACACCATTGCAGAGAGCAGGTGATTCGGAGGTGCCAGCGTTTACTCCATAGTTGTTTAGTGAGGAAAACACAAATGCATATGTTTTAATGTGAGGTAGTGCATGCTAAATTGCTATGAGTTAAGGCCATCATTTAGGAATTGAGAAAAATTGATGTAAATAATCACTTGCTAAGTGTATTGAGAGATAGATAAGGAAGGTGGTGGTTGCTTTGTGTGAGTTTTTTCCCCCTAATCCCTTCGTCCCAAAATGATTTTCCCATTTTTTTTTCGTTACTACAAATGAATTTTAAACAATAATTTTAGGTTGATTTATTTATACAAATGCAAATCTAAAAATTATTATTGATACACCATCAACAATACTATCAATAACAAGTTTTAGATTTTCATTGGACTAATAAATAACACAAAATCTAGGAAGAAACGTGTTTCTCCATCATTTATGGAGAAACGGGTTTTTCTCACACACAAAAACACAGACACGGCTCACAATGCAATTAAACCAAGAAAATCCCAATTCCATTTCCGTCGAAGCCCTAAGCATGAAATTCAATCCAAATCTGGTGTTCCTGTTCTTTTACAACACTCACATACCACCCCCTCTCCGTTCCACTCTCCGGTCATGAGTTCGCCGGCTCTATTACGGGAATTCATCGCCGGCTCTGTTTCTCATTCTATATTTACATTCAAGGCAATATACGAAATGGATCCGAAAACGCCGGAGATCTTGCGATTAGGTTGAATTTTATTATTTTTGTGTAAATTAGAAGCGAAATTGGTTAATATTTTGGGGGATTTGTTTTCGTAGGGAACGAGCTTGTTTACTGGATTTACAAGGCTGTGCAAGGGATTGGTTGTTGTACTTGTTGGTACCGAATTGGAGTTTCTGGATATCCAGAACCTTTTGAAAGGATATCCAGAACCTTTTGAAAGGATATCCAGAAATTTATTAAATGTTTCTGGATATCAATTATAAAGCTTCTGGATATCAATTATAAAGCTTCTGGATATCCAGAACTCTTTGAAAGGATATCCAGAACCTTATGTAAGTGATATCCAGAAATTTAGAATTGGCTTCTGGATATAAGTTTTAAGGCTTCTGGATATCCATATTCAATGTTCTGGATATCCAGAACCTTTGTGAAAGTGATATCCAGATCAGAAATTTGGTCTTGGCCTTGGATTTGGTCTCAAATCTTTTACGGATATCCGTCCCAAAGCTTCTGGATATCAATCCTAAAGCTTCTGGATATCCAGAAACCCGTTTCTCCATAACTTATGGAGAAACGCGTTTCTCCCTAGACCTACTCAATTTAAAATTATTGCTCAAATTTCATTCGTAATAAGGAAAAAAAATGGAAATACCGTTATGAAACGGAGGAAGTGTTATTGTTCTAAAAATTTATATTTTATATAGATATGATTTGGGGCTTCTTTTCCTCATCGACTTTTCTTTTTTGGCATACTGTCCCGTGTCATTGACACGGGCTAGAGAGTACTAATTTTATAACAAAGAACAAAATAAAAACCGTAAATTAATTTTTCTATTTTCACTAACACAATAACTTGTACGATACAACAAAATTATCAAAAAAGATTAATTGAGAAAACATCTCAATTTCTTCCCATCAAATCATCAATCACCAACCAGCAATAAAATCACAGAACCAAATTAACATTTGATAATAACTTCACCATCTAAATTTAAAAAAAATCAAAAACCAACAACTTGAACTAGAGTTGCCCAAACGGGTCCGAATCGACGGGCCAAATCGGAATCGGACTGGCTTAAAACCGGAGGGAAACCGGACGGAAGAACCGTGAACCGGCTGACCGGCAGTTTGCCGGTCCGGTTAAGGTTCCATATTTCAAAAACCGGTGAACCGCCGGTTCTTAAACCGGAACCTGAATCGGAACCGGAACCGCCGGTTCACGAACCGGAACCGGAACCGCCAACGGCTAGTTGATCTGGTGCGTTCATTTCTTGATCCGACGGTCCCTGTTTAATGACCGTTAAATAACGATTATTTTGACTATTTAGTGACCAAAATGTAAAAAAAAAAAATTTCTTAACCGTTTTGGTCCCTAAAACGGTTTTTTTTTTTTGATCCCTAAAACGTTTTTTTTCTTTTTCTCTCAAACCTATAAATACCCTCCCCCTCCCTTCATTTTTTTCACTACTCTCTCTCAATTACTCTCTATCTCTCAATCTCTCAAATCTCTCTCTCATCTCAATCTCTCAATCTCAAATCTCTCTCTCAATAAATCTCTATTATTATCTCAAACTTGCAAAGTCTCAAACTCAAAGTCTCCATAATTTTATTTTTTTTCACCAAAAAAATGTCTTCATCTCGTGGCGGCCGTGGCGATAAGGGAAAGAATGTATCAACTTCGCATCCATTTCCCCCCCCCCCCGATGATTCTATTTGGGACAGAAGGTACCAACCAATACACCGTTTCTTGCAACCATTGCAAGCAAAAATTTGCCTTTACCCATGGAGGTGGTTATGGGACATTTAAAAGACACTTGACGTCAAGGCACCCCGACCAAGTTGGAGATGCCCAAGATCAAACACAACTACAAGGATTTACGGGATCATCACAAGGTACGTCTTCGCAATTATTTAAATTTGATAATTCAACGTATAGAAGAGAAATGGCAAAATATACTGTTGCTAAAGGATTACCCTTTAATTTTACTAATGATAGATTATGATCTCATATGGCACAACTTTGTTTAAATCCCGCGGCTAAAGAAATTAATAAAAATACAAGTACTCGTGATACTAAAGCCCAATATCTACAAGGGAAATTAACTTTAATTAATACGTTTAAAGATTTACCCCAAAAATTGTCAATATGTGCCGATATATGGAGTGACCATTGGCAAACTCATAGATATATAGGAATTACATGTCATTGGGTTGATAATAGTTGGAAATTACAAAAACGATTAATTGCATATAAATCTTTTGATACTGTTCATAATGCTCAAAATATTTGTAGCAAAATTGCTAATGTTTTGTCCGATCGAAGGTCAAGGTTGTCTCCATATAATTTAGAATATCAAATGTTGCTCGGCGATTGGCATAGAGCCGAACTACGACTTCAAGATAAAAGAAGTAGTTTCGAGGAGGAGGAGGTCTTTGATGAAGATACATCGGGAGAGAAGCCGAATGAACTACGCCGCTCTTTAGACTTTAGATTAGGTTAATTGTAATTTTATAGATTAGATTTTAGATTATGTTTATTTTTATTTTTATTTAATTGTAATAATTAGGTTGAGGTAAAGGCTCCTAAATGTCCCCCCTTATTTATAAAAGGGTAAGGTTGGTTGTCCCCCTCATTTGTAATTTTATTTTAATTAATAAAATTTAAGGGTACCGTCCCTTTTTCTTTTATATACTTTCGTTTATTTAAAAAAAAAGTTAAGTTTTTATATGACTTTTTTGCAAAAAAATTAACTTTTTTATAAACCTTAACAGAAATTGTTAAGAATTTAACTGTGTTTTTTTTTTAAGGACCGGACACTTGGGCGATCGCCCAAGTCATTCGGCCCATCTTGGGCGGCCGCCCTAGCCTTTCATTTTTTTTTTAAAGACTAGACACTTGGGCGACCGTCCAAGTCATTCGGCCCATCTTGGGCGACCGCCCAAGCCTATTCATTTTTTATTTTTATTTTTTTTGGAAATTTGCCGGTTTAAAATCGGGACCGGAACCGTACGGCCGGTTCGGAATCAGGACCGAAACCGTGACAAACCGGGCCGATTTCGGTTCAATAGGGGATGGAACCGTGAACCGCCGGTTCGGAACCGGAACCGGCGGTTTGAACCGGATGGGCATCTCTACTCGGTTAGCTTCACTAATTTCGATTAGATTTGGCCTAAACATAAGCATGGTGAATCTGAAGGGGGAGGGAGGTAGATTGAAGATCAGTAAGAGAGATTGAGATAGAGGAGAAGAAAGGTCGCCGAAAAATTGATATAAAACCTGTTTAAGATAAAAAATGGAGGCAGTCGGATCTGTCCAGATCTACGTAACATGGAGAAGCATGAATTATCGGAGAAGAAAAGCAGTTGCCGAAAATTGAAGAGAGATTGCCAGATCTAGACCAAATCGACAGGTCTGTTGTGGTAAGGAGGTTAGGAGAGGGGACTAGAGGCTGGGGGGGAAGGGACCAAAGGCGTGGACGAAGGTTGGTTGGCTAACAGAGAAGGTGAGAAAAATGGGCGAAGTTAGAGGGTTTGAAGAGAGAGATAGAGAGCACATGTGTGTTTGTTAGGGGTGTAAACGGTTCGGTTTAGTTCGGTTTGGGAAAATTTTAGAGATAAACGGCTAGTATCGGTTTGGAAAATTTTCAAACCGAGTTAAACCACAAAAAAATTTAAATCGAGCTAAGCTAAACCGCCAAGGTTCGGTTTAGCTCGATCTAAATCGCGGTTTAAAGATGGATTACGGACCAAACAACAATCTTAAAACAATCTTTAGTACCTCATTGAGCTCAACAGAAACAAATCGCAAAACCCATTTACTCTTCAAACTTCAAATTTCTTCAAATATTTGCTCAAAATTGATGATTCGAGCTTTATAATCTTGGGTAAAAAGAAGTATATGGGATGGAAATCAATATTTAGTGAGGAAGAAGGAATGATTTTGTGATTTGATGAGAGAAATTTTAGAGAGAGAGAGAGAGAGAGAGCTTGGGCCGAAAGAAATGCTAGGGTAAGGAGATTGTGGGAAAATCTCTAGCAAATTGCACTTTGACCCCTTGTTGACCATATTTTTTATAATGTAAGTTAGCTCGGTTTCATAGCTCGGTTTCATAGCTCGATTTCATAGCTCGGTTTGGCGGTTCGGTTCCATAGCTCGGTTTGGCGGTTCGGTTCTCGGTTCGACTTGGCACCCTCAAACCGCAAGCTAAACCAAACCATGCAGTTTGTAATTTTTATAAACCGAGCTAAACCACTTAAATAAAAAAACCGAGCTAAACCCCATGGTTTAGCTCGGTTCGGTCTCAAACCGTGATTTGAGCTAAACCACTTACACCCCTAGTGTTTATGTGTGTTTGTGTGTTTGCGCCGGAGGGAGAAGGATTTATTTGGTATTTTTATTTAGATTGAAGGTTATTTATGGGATCTTTCGGTCCTTGTATGAATTATTGATTTGATAAAAGGACCCTTTTAGAATTAATCCTTTAGATTTCATGTACCACACTTTGAGTCGTTAGGGCATCTACAATGGCAATATTATTTGGGGATCGATCCCCTTATTTTGTTATTCAACCATTGTGGGCAAGGGTGTCGGCTTCTAAAGAAAGGAATGAGTACTATGCAGAGTTACCATTATTATGTGGGGCCGGACAATTTATTTAGTTTTCAAGTCTTTCTCTCTCTCTCAATATTACCAATTTTTAACTTTTGCTCCTTTTTTTAATTGAGTAAGGTAGTGGGTCCATTTTAGTACTCCTAACCATTGTAGAGAAAAAGAAAAAAAGAAATGAGTTTGCTCTTTGATGATGTGGCGATGAGATGGCTTGAGATAATACCCATAATGGGTATTACCATTGGAGATGCCCTTAGATGAGCAAGATCAAGTACATGACATAGTAACTTGGAAGAAATATAGACGCCTGATTACTGACGGACAAAAAAACCATAAAAGAACGAACTCTGCCGGCAAGATTTGGTGTCGATGGGCAATGAGATAATCCAATATTATTGGAACTTGATACAAAAAAAAAAAAAAAAAACCCTAGAATAGAAGAATAGAAGAACGAGCTCCAAGTGTTTGATGAAATGCTCAAGTGGTCTTCCCCCTTTGTTGTTACGATTCAAATTGAGCGCAAACTGTTTGACACATCCTCATCAAATGAGTGTATCTTTTTTTTTTCTGCTACGCTCTTGATGAGCGTACAGTGTTCGATGAAATGCGCCAATGACATAGACTTCATATTCTTGAAAACTTTTATGAATGAGAAAGCATTTAAACTTTGGATTGGGGTAGAGTTATGGAGCAATCCAAATGAAAATTGTTTAAAAGGGCTGTCAAAATAATAAAGTTCAATCTTTTAATACTCCAAATAGTTATACAATGTTCTCAACAGTTTCTTGATCATTTTTAGCTGTTAGTGTTCTTGGGTTGCTAAGTGAATCCAGTTTTTGTAAACTAATCACATGGGGTGGGGGTGGGGAGATCGTGGAGTGTTTGCATTTTTTACTTGTTGGTTTATACATGTCCATGTGTATATGAACTAATATTATAGTAGTTCTTATATTATCTCAGGTTTTGATCAACCATTAATAATCAAGACGTTGGATGCTACTGTTCGAAAGGAATCCTGCAGTCTAAGCAAATTTGCAGGTTGAACTTTTGTTGATAAACTGAGAACTGATTCTGTTCAGGTTAGATATTATAGTATGTTCCTGTTAAATCCAACCATTACTATCAAATCTTGTGTACTACATCTTCTTCAGCTTTTCAACTCATACCTTTGACTAGCCTATGTTTGCTTCGTAATTTGTTGTGCGAGTTCTTTAACATAATTTAGCACATAAACAGTAAAAACAGGAAAATGATATCGCTTCATTTTAGTTTTTGTGGCAGGGAACAGCAGTTGAGCAGGAATGTCTGGAATTCAACAAAAAACTAGTTAAGGATCTTGTATTTACTTCGGTACATTTGTTTTCATTGAAGATGAAGCCTTGAAATAGCAAATTATAGACTGGCCGATCGCATGTTGAAAATTGGTATTGAGCAATGCTAGGGGCACACAAAAATTTCACAAAACTTTGCTCACAAAATGAGTTGACGAAATTTTATTGATTGGATCGATAGTGGATCCACTACACTCTAATTAAAAACACCAATAAAATCATTACACCTAGGATTTTGTGAGCAAGTTTTTGTGACTAATTTGTGCCCCTAGTATTATTCAATTTGCATTAGCATTTCCGAGTTCCACAGAGTGTTATTTGTTGTTGTAGTGATAGGTGCGAGGCTGTGTTAGAACAATTTTGGAGGTAGACATAGTTCAACGCACGTCTATGGATCTCTTTGCCTTTCAAGCTCAAGAAGGCTTCTATACGCTTGAGTTTTCTTTTGGTTTACAGCTGCCAATTGTGTCTGCAGGCGTCTAATATCATTCTCGCTGGCCTCCAAGTCTCTCTGAAGACGCTCTACCTTGCTCCTAGCTTCCAAACCATTCTTCTTGAGTCCATCTCTGTTAATGGCTATACACTTCAACAAACGAAAGAAAGGGAAACAGTTATTCTAAATCGAACCTATAAGTTATAAGGAGTCAATAATCAATTAAGTGTCTTACTTTAATCCTATCTTCTATATCTTCTTTTGAGCTCAAACGGTTTCTCCTTGGTTTCACAGCAGCATCAGCTACTATTTTTTCTCTAGCAGCAGCCTCTGCCTCTTTATGCTCTCGAACAAGCTGCCTCTCTTTAGCCCTTGTATTGCAGCAATGTTTCATCTGGTAATGCAATGGAGTTACCTGCTTTGGGCCATCAAGGTTGTAGAGAGCACATTCCAGATGCTTAATTTCCCTATTGTTCCATTCTATTGTGTTCCTGTAACTGCGCCATCTTGGATATGCTTGGTATCTCAACTCTGATGTAACTCTGTCTCGGTCCATCTGTTTATGATCATTAGAAACCAAGAAAAATCATTTTGTGTCCCTGTCTCAATTAAAAATTTGTAGGATAGATGAAGGTGCCAAGAAAAAAGTTTATCTAATTCACCTTTCTTTCCATTATTTCCTCACTGATCTGACTCCGAGCTTGGTTATGGATCTGATAGAGAGTTTTGGCTCCCTCGATCCTAGCTTTCAGCATGCCAGCATCCTCTCTCATGATGTCATCTTCAAGAGGTCTATGTATGACATTTATCTCTTCTGTCTCCATACTTTTTTTCTGATCAAATTGCAGGAACTGACACAAAGAAGTTGATCAAAGAGATAGGAGGGAATGATGAGTTTTAAGCTGTTCTAGATCTGTAAATATTTATAGAAAGGTAGACAAATATTAAGACCTGGAATCCTACTTGTTTAAAAAATTGGAAACCCAAGCCGGCAAGCTAAAAGACTCTTGCCCAGCACACTAAAGTCAACTCTTGAATGTCTATTTGCAGATGTTAGACTTATTCATGTTAAAAAACTGTCGATCAAGTTTTGATGAAATGTCAACTCTGATATGATTTGTGTTTGTTTTCTTCTTTCTCATCCTCTTTGAAATTGACAAAACGTATGTTGTAAATAGTATTGCCAACACTAAAAGTGATACTTTCACACCAATCCAAGAAAAACAAAAATAATTGAGATTATTATAGCATCGGAAATATAACACACACAAGAGAGTAGATTTTTCTCAAGTTATATAAATATAACTTGAGGGTGCCCTAATGGCAAAACCTTTCTTATAAATATACTTTCGTTAAAATGTCGAAAAGTTCCCTAATAAATTTCAATCAATAGATCAATGTAACGACTACTCTAGAATACACTCTATGTATGAACACTCTATCTCCCACAAAGAAACACTCTAAGAAAGAGTTAATCACTTTAACCCACTGGTGTTGGATAGAATATTGCCAACAGATGGGACAACACTACGGGACTGTGTTCTATCTTGTGCAAATCTCAACTATGGACTGGGTGATTTGAAGTTGTAAGATGCTTGCACTTATATATGCTTAGAACTTAGAGCCACTCAATCTCAGCAGATTTCAACCATGTGATAGACTGCTCTTTGCCTATCTTGTAGTTTTCATCTGAGCCCTCTTTAGAAGATACCTCAAGTGAGGCGCTTGATTCTTTATCAACTATTTCAATTGGGTCATCAAGAGTATTTGAAGCTGCACCTCTTGTCCTTAACAAGGTCTTGAGCCTCTCTGATTGACGCTGGCAAGAAGATTGAGCCCTAGAGGGAGCATCAACTGATTTTCGCTTCCTTGTCTTCTTAGGAAGAGCCAGAGTGAGTTCCTGAGGTTGTGGACTCAGGAAGGACCATTGAAACAGGAGTGGGAGGAGGATTCGATACAACCAAATCAAGGATTGGTGTTGCGGACAGTGTTGCCGCATGTGATGTCTCCATGGGAATGGCAACACTGGCTGGAGCTATGGGGGGAAATGCCCATGGGGGATGGATTTTGGGAATTGCTTGAAGGGCTGGCCATGGAAGAATTTGGGAAGAATGGAGATGAATTTGAACGATTGTTTTAGAGAGAGAGAGAGAGAGAGAGTGACAGAAGAAAGAAATTGACGGTGAAGAGGAGTTAATTAAGGGAGGTAGGGTTGAGAAAATAGGGATCGATTAGATTTTGATTTGAAACATTCCACTATCGGTTATCTCTTTAATTTTAAAAATCTCTTTTATTAATAAAATTTTGTAACAAACTCTAAATAAAAAGAGGAACAACCCTATCCCAACTTCTCACATGAAATCCGGTTACATTGTAATTTTTTAGTTTTTTTTTTTAATAATATAAAGGCAACAACTAAAAGTAATTAAAGAATAATTCAAAAATTTTGGATTTTCATATTTGAGAATCAAGTTCAAATCAATTTGAACTTCAAAATAATAGAAAATTCGTAATTACTTTTAGCTAACTAAAATTTAGGGATTTTTGTTAAAAACCTTTGTAAGTAGACTTTTTGAAATTCAAAATTTAATTAATAAAAATCCGAAAATAAAAAGAAGAAATAAAAAATAAATGTAGCACATACTAATGTGTTGCTAGTAATGTTGGGTAACACATAAGACAACACAATTGAATAAGACCCCTTTGATATTTAACAAAATATATAAACTTTTTAATTATCAATACTTAGGCAATTTTTACTAGACTTTACACTCATTTTATTTATAAGGAAGCATCGTATTAGCGAGCTCCGTGTCCCGAATATTTATTAAAGTGTAAAGCTATATATATTAAGTTCTATACATTTCAAGTAGGGTACATTGCATTAGCGAGCACCATGTCCTTAATACTAAGTATAAAACCAATACATTATACACCCGTTTGGCAAGGAAGAATCGTCGCAGCGAACCCCGTGCCCCGAGTTACTTTATGAGTATTTCAAACAATATTTGCCTATTAAATATCAACCATATAATTAGTGACTTATCACTTTAAGCACAAAGGGGAACTTACTAATGTGTTATCCTAAGTGTACATCCATACTAGAACAAAAAAGTCAGCAAATGCCACACTTAGGGTTTAAAGACATAAGAAGAAAGCATATATAATAATTTTTTATTTATTTATTGGTACACAGTGTTGCTATCTGTGTTGGAACATAGATGGCAACACTTCGAGACAGCAGTTAAACAAAACAAAGACCAAGAGATCTTTTCAAGCTTGAAAATCTCTCATGGTCAAGAGCTTTAGTCAAAATGTCAGCAAGTTGATGTTTGGTATCAATATGTTCTATTTGGATTAATTCCTTTTCAACTAAATCTCTTAAGAAATGGTGGCATATATCAATGTGTTTAGTGCGAGAGTGTTGTATCGGGTTTTTGGAAATATTTATTGCACTTAAATTGTCACAGTACATATATGTTTTAACCATATTAATTGTGAACAACAACTCCCAGCTGCTACATATTCATATTCAGCAATCGAGAGAGAGACACAGTTTTGCTTGCGACTATACCATGACACTAGGTTATTACCTAAGAAAAAACAACCCCCACTGGTACTTATTCTATCATACATATCCCCTGCCCAATCCGAGTCACTAAAACCAACTAAGTTGGTATTAGTGTCTTTAGTAAACCAAATTCCTAAGTCACTAGTCCCGGATACATATTTAATGATTTTCTTGACAGCGTTTAGGTGAGAAATTTTAGGATTAGATTGATATCTAGCACACACGCACCTACGCTGAACATGATGTCGGGACGACTGGCAGTAAGATAAAGAAGACTAGCTATCATGGATCGATAAAGAGTTGGATCAACGTCCTCCCCTCATTGGTCCTTTCCCATCTTAAGTGTCGACCCCATAGGTATTTTTGAACTCTTGGCACTCTCCAATCCGAACCATTTTACCAAACTTCTTGCATGCTTGCTTTGAGAAACAAAGATCCCATCATTTGACTGTTTTACCCGCAATCATAAGAAAAAATTTACTTTACCTATCACACTCATCTCAAAAGTTGATGTCATAGCCTCCACAAAATTTTGCAAACACGTTTTAGATGTGGATCCATAAACTATGTCATCAACATAGATTTGAGCAATGACAAGTTCTTTTCCAGCCTTAGAATGAACAATGTCCTATCGACTTCGCCTCTAACAAATCTATATTAAATTAGGAAATTTGTTAAACGTCAATACCATGCACGTGGAGCTTGTTTCAAGCCATATAAGGCTTTCTCAAGTTTATATACATGATTTGGATGGAATGGATCTTCAAAATCCTTAGGTTGCTCAACATAAATCTCTTTATCTAAGTATCCATTCAAGAAAGCCGCTTTAACATCCATTTGGTGTAATGTGATTTTAAGGTAACATGCTATAGCTAGGAGAAGTTTTATTGACTTAATTCTAGCCACAGGTGCAAAGGTCTCGTCATAATCGATTCCTTCCACTTGTGTATGGCCTTAAGACACAAGACGAGCTTTGTTACGAATAATATTACCCAATTCATCAGATTTTTTTTAAAAATCCATTTAGTTCCAATTATATTAGTATGTAAAGGACGAGGAACCAAACACCAAACATTGTTACAGGTAAATTGTTCAAGTTCTTCTTGCATAGATTGAATCCAAAAATTGTCTTTTAAAGCTTCAACCACATTTTTAGGCTCAAGAACAGAAACAAAACAGGAGTGTTTTACCTTGGAGTATGTGGTGGACATACACATACACGCATACCTTACCATATCTCTATAGTTAACCGACTTCTTATTTCTTGTTCGAATCCCCTCATGATTAACCTCGCCAATTACCTGAGTAGTGGGATGGTTATTCCTAACTCTTGTTGGGGGATCTCTCCTAGCCTGTTGATATACCACATCATCTTCTTCTTCTTAGACATTATTTTTCAGCGCCTGTTCTGGAATCGTGCATTGTCTCAGGTGATGCCGTGTCAGCGGCAACACTAGGGGCAACATATGAATCTGTAGCTGCATCATTATGTGAAACAACTTCTGTTTCAGCAACTTCTCCAGCTTCTTCCAGCAACATCAAAGGCACATCTTCAGCTAATTCATCTGTGATACTCAAAAAGTCGTTAAAAAATATTTACCGATTCTTGAATAATTTTCAATCTTAAGTTACAAAATCAGTAAGCACGACTGTATTGAGAGTATCCTAGAAAGATGGCTTTATCACTCTTTGAATCAAGTTTTTCTAAGTAGTCCCGGTCATTTAAAACATAACACAAACACCCAAACGCCCAAACACATTAAAATAGTGTACGGTAGGTTTCTTTCCATTTAAAATCTCATAGGGTGTCATGGTAGTATCAGGTCTTAAGAAAAATCTATTTGAATTGTGACATGTCGTGCTTAAAGCTTCAGCCCAAAATCTTTTAGAAATTTTCTTTGAAATTAACATTACACGGGTCTAATAAAGTCCTATTTTTCCTTTCGGCCACACCATTTTGTTGTGGGGTTTTGGGTGCCAAGAACTAATGGTGTATTCCTTTTTTATTAAAAAATTTAGGAAAATAAATATTATCAAATTCTTTACCATGATCAGACCTTATCCGAAAAATAGCTGAACAAAACATGTTTTTGATTTTGGAGTGTATGTTTTTAAATTTATCAAAAGTTTCAGATTTTTCTCTTAAAAAATAGACCCATGTAAACCTAAAAAATTATTCACTATTACATAAATATACTTCTTACCTCCCATACTTTCTACCTCAATTGGACTGAATAAGTCCATGTGCAAAAGATTAAAACAATGTATTGTTCCTGAGTGTTGTTCACTGTGTTGTCCAGTACTGTGAGGAACACGAGTCTGTTTACCTTTTTGGCAGTCACCACACACCACGGTATTCTTGAGATTGAGGTTGGGAACACATTTGCAACACTAAGTTTGACAATCTTCTCAATATTTATGTAATGAGCATGTCCTAACTTTTGATGCCATTAGGATGTGTCATCCATTTTAGCCGAATTGCACACTTGTTTTTTACCAACAAGATAGCAATTATCATTCGATCTTGTTCTTGTCATAACACAAACGTTAGTATTATAAAAAACTTCAGAAGTATCCTTATTGAATTTTACCTCCAAATTGTCATCACATAATTGGCTAATGCTAATTATATTAGCAACTGATCCATCTACATGTAAAACATTTTTAAGAGAGGAAATCCGGTGACACTAAGTGTTCCTTTTCATATTATATTACTCTTGCCTCCACCTCTATAGGTTACTGAGCCTCCGTGGATATATTGGTATTACTTCAAGAAAGATCTTGTTCCTGTCATATGACGTGAACAATCACTATAAAAGTACCAAGCACCAGAAACATTAGTCCTTAAAGCAGCATAAATAACATTACATTTCAGATTAGCTTTGGGAAACCAAATTTTTATTTCTGAATTTCTGTTTTTCTGACCATCTGTGTTGTCTCGAGTGTTGTCTTGAGAGTTTGGCAACACTAGGCAACATTTGATAACTGGACTTTTTCTTTTGAAGAGTAAAACATTGCGATTTGTTATGTCCAGGAATGTGACAATACTCACACACAAATGAATAGTCAGAAATTTCACTAGAAGAACTACCTTTTTCCTTAATATGTTTTTTTAAAAAACTAGTCTTAGTTTCCTCATTTCACAAGGAGAAGTAATTTTTTCTAGTGATTCTTGGAACCCAATACCTGCTTTGAGAGGCTTACTCAAGTTAAGTATCTCATCCAACTTTGAAGAACCCGTGTTGAGCTTCTTGAAGGTTGTTTCGGCTAGCTTAAGTTTGGACTTGAATTTATCAAGTTTTGCATCCTTCTTAGTGAGTTGAACCTCTAGCCGAGTCATACAATCCTTAAGCTCCTGGTTCTCCTTGGTCAAGAACACCACCATCTTGTTCTCCTTTTTCCATTATATGAGAAGCGACTCATAGAGTTTTTTTAATTCATCAATGAACTCATCCTTACTAAACTCTTCCTTACTAAGCTCATCCTCCAATGAATTTCCTGCATCAAAACTAACAGAACTATGATGGCATACAGGATTAGAAGGACTTAATGAATTATTGATGTATCCCATGATGAAGATGTATCCCAAGATGAAGCAAGTTTGGGACAGACCTGGGCAGATGGATCTGCAAGTCGCTCGACGGAGTTGAACAACGGGGCACGACTCGTGCTTCCAAGCAAGACTCGTGCCAAGAACCTGCACGACTGATTTGAACCTCACGATTCGTGTAACGAGTAACAAAGCTTGGAACGACTCGTGAGGAATTGCACGACTCGTGCTCGACGCGTTTTCAGAGATTGAGACTGATTTTGTTTCCCGTTTTGAAGTGTTTTAATTAGGATTGTTATCTTTTCCTTTTCCAAGTTGTTTAGGGTTTTGTTTAGAGTATAAATACTCTCTTTCATTGTTTTTTTAGAATACATTGAATTATTGAATTAAATTGAATTGCTTTACAATTGAAGGTTTTTACCTTGAAGCTTTTAGCTTGTTCCTTGAATTTCCTAGGAGATTCTTGACTGAGTCTTAATTGACTTAATAGGTCTTAACTGATCTACAGAAGATTATCATCATCTTGGTGGTTCTCTTGTTCAAACCCTAGTTCATTGATTTGAATTGAGTCAAGTAGTTGTTCAATCAATTATTTGCCTATCCTTTTTATTATTCCGCTGCAACACATTACATCAGTTGGTATCAGACGAAGGACGATCCAAGGAAGAATATCTACCAAGAAAGACGGCCAATAATGGTGAAAACAACAACGATAATGCTATTCTAGCGGCTATTCTGGAGATGCAACGACAAAACAATGAAATTATTCGTCAATCTGCTGCAACTCAAGAACGACTCGTGGCGGCTATGGAGCGTTTGCAAGTTGGTGGTGGTAATAACAACAATAGAGGTCGAGGTGGCAACAACAATAATCCTGGCGGTGACGACGATGGTTCAGTTCATGGTGATGACGACGTTTTCGCCGCACCTCCGGTGGAACAACATCGACCAAAGATAAGGGCTAATATTCCTACTTTTAATGGTGAGTTATCTATCGATGACTTTTTAGATTGGATTAATGAAGTTGATAAGTTTTTCAATTTAATGCAAGTTGAGAATGTTAGAAAAGTCCCTTATGTTGCTTATAAATTGAGGGGTGGTGCTGCTGCATGGTGGGATCAATTTTGTAAAAAAAGGTTGCGTGATAGGTTGCCTCAGATTCATACTTGGGATGAGATGAAAGAGGCATTAAAAGATAGATTTATACCTGATGATTATGTGCAACGCTTATTTTCTAAATTTCAGAATTGCACCTAAGGTAGTCGTAACGTTAAGGAATATGTGCATGATTTTTATGCTCAGTCGGCCCGTAACGACTTGGTTGAATCTGATTCCCAAGAAATCTCTAGGTTTGTTGATGGTCTTCTGGTTGATATTAAGAATAGGGTGGAATTATTTACCAACTTCTCTTTAACTGATGCTATTTCAAGGACAGAAAAGGTTGAGAAACAATTGGTTTCAGCTTTTCAACCTCAACCTACTTTCAAGAAGGGGGGTAATTCGTCTTTTGCTATTAGCCCTATTCATTCTTCAGTTTCTCCATCCACAGTCGAACAGCCTACGACACAAGCTTCAGGTTCTAAGGCAGTTGAGGTAGCTAGAACACCTGCTCCTGTTGTTCAAGCTCCTAAGAATGCTAACCCTTATGCTAAGAATTTTGGTAATAAATGTTTTAAATGCGGGGAGGCTGGACATATTTCTAGTTGTTGTCATCTTCGTAAGAATTCTAATTTGGTAACTAATGTTGATGATGAAGATGTATTGGTAGAGTACACTCATGATCCTAATGCTGAGGATGAGGATGAAGAACATCATGAATCTTTTGCAATTCAGAAGATTGGGTTGGTTAATCCTGAAGAGGAGATTGGTCTTGAACGAAATAACATTTTTCGCACGAAAGGTATGGTTAATAATGTTGTGGTTCATTTAATTATTGACAGTGGAAGTAGTGAAAACTTGGTGGCACGTAGTTTTGTGGAGAAATCGTCACTTGCAGTTAAGAAACATCCACACCCTTATATTGTCGGTTGGATTAATGGTGGGGGCACTCTGAAGGTAAAAGAACAATGCATCGTCCCTCTTTCCATCGGGGCTTATAAGGATAATATTACTTGTGATATTGTGGATATGAGTGCTTGTCAACTTTTACTTGGTCGACCTTGGCATTTTGATGTTAATTCTATCCATAGTGGTCGGGAGAATGTGATTCGTTTTGAGAAGGATGGCGTTCGATTTTCTCTATGTCCATTAAAGGCTAAAGAGGTTATCTCTTGCAATAAACCGAGGAAGAGGAAATGGATTATTTCCTTTTGTATGTCACGATATGTCTTTTCAGGTTCACTGACCGGTCCTGTGGTAAGTTCAAGGCCATCGACACCTACAAAGTTGATCGCGGGGAGGAAGGGGCTGAAGGTCAACAATGGAGGGTCAAAAGCGACGAAATCATGTTCTTTTTATAAAGGCCAGAATTCGGAGACGAATTCTTTTGAAGTGGGGGTGAATGATGTATCCCATGATGAAGATGTATCCCAAGATGAAGCAAGTTTGGGACAGACCTGGGCAGATGGATCTGCAAGTCGCGCGACGGAGTTGAACAACGGGGCACGACTCGTGCTTCCAAGCACGACTCGTTCCAAGAACCTGCATGACTGATTTGAACCTCACGATTCGTGTAACGAGTAACAAAGCTTGGAATGACTCGCGAGGAATTGCACGACTCGTGCTCGACGCGTTTTCAGAGATTGAGACTGATTTTGTTTCCCGTTTTGAAGTGTTTTAATTAGGATTGTTATCTTTTCCTTTTCCAAGTTGTTTAGGGTTTTGTTTAGATTATAAATACTCTCTTTCATTGTTTTTTTAGAATACATTGAATTATTGAATTAAATTGAATTGCTTTGCAATTGAAGGTTTTTACCTTGAAGCTTTTAGCTTGTTCCTTGAATTTCCTAGGAGATTCTTGACTGGGTCTTAATTGACTTAATAGGTCTTAACTGATCTGCAGAAGATTATCATTGTTTTGGTAGAAAAAACAATAGTACTGAATCTTAACTTTGACAAGTGTATGGATTCAAACAACAAGGAGGGGACTATGGAATTCGACTAAATGGAACAAAGACAAGAAAAGAAAGAATGACACCACGATTTGTTAACGAGAAAAACCTTAGAGGTGATAACCTCTTTGGAAAAAACCCCGGGAGTTAGGTCTCCAACCTTAAAAGTTTCACTATAATAATTGAGTTACAACTGCGGAAGATGTGGAGAGGATTACAAAAGAGATGTGCGTAGTGTGTGTGAGAATGAGCATGTGTTTTTCCGTCTCCATTTCCCCTTAAATATAAGTAAGTATGAACGGGTAAAAGTTGTTCCTACAATCTCGGGATCCAATCTTATCTTCTCAACGTCCGTGAGACCAAGTCATCTTTGCCGTTGAAGATGTGTTGAACGTGCTTGGAAAATATCCCGTATTCTTCTCTCTTATTTACTGGAAAATAATAATAAAGATATTAAGAAAAATTAAATAAGTAAATATTAAACAATACTTACAGTGGAATAGCATCTTATCATGCAGGAGCAACTGAAGATGTCACCATGTTGAAAAATACCCACAACAATTTGTCCCCAAAAATATTTGGCTATCTTGGCAACTGAAGAGGCAAATGTTTTTCTCCCAATAAATGCTCAACTGCCAGCTTGCATGATGGGACGGATAAGGATATGTGGCGGTTAAAAAGGAAAGGAAAGGGTCTTGATAGGAAGAAGTAACCGTAATTCTCGGTAACCCTCGTTATCATCAAATCTTCTTCGAATTCTATCCAAACGTCTCCTTCTATATTATGGTGAGAGTAGCCTAAAGGGTGCGGTTTTTATCCCTCTTTCTCAAGTCCATAGTTACGACGTTCTTCAAAAAAAGTGAGTCAGAATCAACGTGTCCTTGAATTGGCGACTCTACTATGTCCGTACTAACATATATCCTTATATGCAGTGACTCAATCCGGTTTTACGACGAATGATATTGTGGCCAAATACAAAGGCAAGATGAAAGCGGGAGAGATCATACCTGAGGCGGGAAATAAGGTGACCTCGAAAAGAAGGAGGGTGGATCATATTTCCAGCGTAGAAAAGCAAACTTGGAATGAAGAGGTGTTGGAGAATCAGGTAAGAGTTGATTTGGATCTTAGTGCACTGATCCCCTTTTATTTTAGTAAAATGTCCTTTTACTTGTTGATATCAGATTGTCTCGATGGCTAAATTAATGTCCAAAAAAATCAGGATATGGAGGGAAAAATGTGATACCTTTGATATGAGTAGGGTTGAATACGAGAAGGATTTGAAAGAAGCTGCAAGGATACTGAGGGAAAAGGGATTGGAGATCAGGGACAAAAATGAAGAGATTTTAAAATGGCGGTCCAGGCTTGCATGTGTCGATATCAAACATGCAAGAGAAATGGAAGCACTTCGAGATGATTTGGTAAATGAAACTGCGAAAGCAGTTTTCGAAACTAGAATCCAAATGATTGAGGAATATCGGTCAGGAAAGCATGTGAACTGGGATTTGAATGACGAAAAAACAGCCTTACAGCGGGTCCATGATGAAAAGGCGAATGAGGCCTCCAAGGACCTTGAACAGGTTGATGATGCCCATGACAGCAACACGGAATGACTTTCAGGATGGGAAGCACAAAGAGTGGGATGCTGAAGAAGGAACAGCAGAGGTTGGAGAAGTTACTCCCAAAGCAACACCTGAGGCGGATGCCATCTGAAAAAGGTAAAATAAGAATGTTCTGGTTTTTTGCTGGTATTACTGGGGTAGAATCCCAAAGACAATTTTAATTTTGTTTGGTTATGTAATAGGTCCATAAGGACCGAAGACAATTTCTTTTATGTGTTGGGTTGGTCCAACACTTTTGCGTTTTAACTTTGGCAGTTTGGATGTTGGTTTAACTTTTTAGGGATGTTCTTATGGTAACTTTAGTTTAGTTATGGTTTAGTAATTTTCAAGCATGTCAAGGCTTGTTTTATTTTGGATGAAATTTTTCTTTGTATGGTCATTTGTTATGCTCGTAAGGTGACATGATAGTATGTCAAAGCAGTAGATACTTAAGATGACACGTACATGTCATAACCATAAGAATAAAACATGAGATCAATCATTTAACTGAGTGGGAATGGGTAAGCTATATGAGTTTACCCATATAGGCCCACCCCACACCTCAATTAAAGAGATAACTTGCGCTCCAGACGAAGGTGTGGTAACCTAACATCTTAAGAAAGAGGTAATTAACTCTTTAAACCTTAGAAGGGATTGTGTACCTTTACTTGAGAAGAGATGGCCAGTCTCTGACGGAGGAGAATTCGTTGTCCTTCTGACTTTGCGTACTTTCGACCCCATTTACGTATGTCAACACCTCATAAGACAGAGACATGTTAAAAATGGACGTCAACTATGTTGACGCCTCTCCACAAGTTGTGTTAGCGACATCTTGATTTGTAAAGAAGTAAGAAAACAGTAAATAGGGAAATGAAAGGTTACAGATAAATAAAGGATTGTCCATACCTGGGATGAGATGAGTTTAAGGGGGCATTATTTAGATGTAATACCTTTTAAGGTGAATGGCGTTCCAACTCCGTGGTATCATTTGGCCATCCAAGGTTGACAGACGATATGCTCCTTTCCCGGCCTGTGCATCTATTAGGTAGGGTCCTTCCCACTTTGGGGCGAGCTTGCCTGCATTAAGCTCCTTTGTATTTTGGAATGCCTTTCGTAGAACTAAGTCTCCTACCTGAAACCTTCTAACCCTTACGTTTTTGTTGTAAGATCTGGCTATCTTTTGTTGATATGCTGCCATCCGAACTTTGGCCATGTCCCTTAGTTCGTCTACGCTATCCAAGTCATATGTCAAAATGTCTTTATTATGTTCAGATGTCAACAGAATTTGTACCGTAGGTACAAGTACTTCTGCTGGAATAACTGATTATGTTCCAAATACAAGTGAATAGGGGGTCTGACCAGTAGCGTTCTTAGATGTCGTCCTGTCAGCCCATAGAACCATTGGTAACTCTTCTGCCCATCGTCCTTTCTTCTGGTTTAGTCTCTTTTTTAAGTTGCTTATGATTATTTTGTTGCTGGATTCTGCCTGTCCATTGGCTTGAGGGTGAACAGGTGAAGATGTCACCATCTTGACTCCCCAATTCTTCAAGAAATCTTGGGTTTTCCTACTAATGAATTGGGAGCCATTATCACAAATTATCTCTGAAGGTATCCCAAATCGGCTGAATATATTTCTTTTGATGAAAGAGATAACTTCTCTGTCACGAACTTGTACGTACGCCTCAGCTTCTACCCATTTAGAAAAATAGTCCGTCATGGCTAGTAGAAATACTCTTCCTCCTGGTGCCCTGGGTAATTTTCCTACGATGTCCATTCCCCAAACCATAAACGGCCATGGCGACAGGATAGGATGCAGTAGTTCAGCTGGCTGGTGCAGGATGTCCCCATGTCGTTGACAGGAGTCACATTTCTTTGCATAGTCTGCGGCGTCTCTTCTCATTGTGGGCCAAAAATAGCCCATCCTAAGAGCCTTAGTATGCAGACTTCTGCCCCCGGTATGATTTCCACACTGTTCTTCATGCAGCTCTTTGAGAACCGGATGGGCTCGGTCTGCTTCTAGACATCTTAAGTAGTGACCTGCAGCAGATTTTCTAAACAAAAGGTTATCCCCTGAAGGCTCTAGCATTTTTCTCCTCGGCTGGGATCGTATCGTCTAAGAGATACTTGATAATAGGAGCTGTCCAAGAAGTTGCTGCTGGAGGGGAAGGTATGTCGACATCTAGAATGAGCAGTGAAGAAGACGATCAATTCTTTGGGATGTCAACATGTACAATTGGGATACTTGTCTGTGAAATGCTTTTGAAAGCTGAACCTAAGTTTGCCAGAGCATCTGCTTGAGAATTTTCCTCACGTGGAATCTGCTCCAAAGTAAATGTTTTGAATTTGGACGCCAGAATTTTAACAACATCCAAATATGTTGTCAACTTTGCATTTTTTGCTATGTAGGATCCGTTGTAATGGTTAACAATTAGCAAAGAATCCATAAACACCCGGATATGCTTGACATCTAGGTCCTGGGCCGCTGTTAAACCTGCAATTAATGCCTCATATTCTGCTTCATTATTAGTGGCCTTGAAACTGCAACTGATGGATTGTGGTATTATATCCCCTTGTGGTGATTTTAGTACAACTCCAAGACCTGTACCTCTCATGTTAGAAGCACCATCTGTGTAGAGAGTCTAGATCTTCAGGCTGTCGTCATCTTGAAGTTGCTGAACCTCCAATTCCACCTCTTGTTGCATGGTTGGACTAAAGTCAGCCACAAAATCGGCTAGAGCTTGAGATTTTATTGTTGTTCTGGGCTCATATTTAATGTCGTATGTGCTTAATTGTACATACCACTTTGCCATTCGACCTGACATCTCTGGTTTTCTCATAACATTCTTAATAGGATAGTTAGTGCGTACAATTATAGTATGTGTTTTAAAATAGTGCCTTAATTTAATAGAAGCAGTTATTAAAGCTAAAATTAACTTCTGTAAATGAGAATACCTGGTCTCTGCATCTAAAAGTGTCTTACTTATATAGTAGATGGGTTGCTGACTACCATCTCGTTCTGTCACCAAGACTGCACTTACAGCGCCTTCTGATACTGCTAGGTAGATGTAAAGATGTTCCTCCTCCTGAGGCTTGGCCAATAATGGAGGTGTCGACAGGTAAGTTTTGAGATCCTGAAATGCTTCTTCATGTTGGTTCTCCCACTGGAACTTCTTGTTCTTCCTTAGGATGTCATAGAAAGGTTTGCATCGATCCGAGGATTTTGAAATGAACCTGGTGAGTGCGGCAATCTTTCCTGTCAATCTTTGGACGTCCTTGACAGATTGAGGTGATGACAGGTTGATAATAGCACGTATTTGTTCTGGGGCAGCTTCAATGCCTCTTTTAGTAACCATATAACCCAAAAACTTCCCTGCCTTCATTCCAAAGTTGCATTTAGCTGGATTAAGTTTCATATTGAAACAATCTAAGATGTCGAAGGCTTGAGATAGGTTGCTTATGTGATCTTCGGCTTTCTTGGATTTTACTACCATGTCGTCAATATATACTTCCATTGTGTCCCCAATCTGATCTTTGAACATTTTGTTGACGAGCCTCTGATATGTTGCACCTGCATTTTTTAGTCCAAAGGGCATAGCAATTAGTCCAAAGGGCATAGCAATATAACAATAAATACCTGTGGGCGTTATGAAGGCGGTGTCCTCCTGGTCAGATGGTTCCATCTGGATTTGTTGGAATCCTGAGGAAGCGTCCATGAAGGTGAGGAGCTCATGTCCGGAGGTGGCATCAACTAATGAATCTATGTGAGGCAAAGGGAAAGGATCTTTTGGACAGGCTTTATTTAAGTCGGTGAAGTCAACGCAGACTCGCCATTTCCCATTCTTCTTCTCAACCACAACCACGTTTGCTAACCATCTTGGATAATCTACCTCTCGGATCATGTTGGCTTTGAGTAAGCGCTCTACTTCTTCCTTGATGATCTGATTTCTTGTTTCTGCAAACTTCCTACGTTTCTGGTGCACGGGTTTAAAACTAGGATCTATGTTAAGTTTGTGAGTGATGACATCTTTGCTGATGCCGGTCATGTCATCATGTCTCCAAGCAAAACTCTTTATTCTGCTTCTTAATAGGTCCACAAGCTTTTCTTCTATATCTGATGGGATGTCACTGCCAATAAGTACCTTGTGTTTTGGTAGAAAAAACAATAGAGTTGAATCTTAACTTTGTTTAGTGTGTGGATTGAACAATAAGGAGGGGACTATGGAATTCGAATATATGGAACAAAAGCAAGAAAAATAAATAATGACACCACGATTTGTTAACGAGGAAAACCTTAGAGGTGATAACCTCTTTGGAAAAAACCCCGGGAGTTAGGTCTCCAACCTTAAAAGTTTCACTATGATGATTATGAGTACAACTTTGGAAGAGAATGGAGAGGATTACAATCAGTTCGTGCGTAGAGTGTGTGTGCATCTGAGCCTTCACTACCAGAAAAAGGTCATTTAGCGACGGAAATTTCCGCCGCTAAAATTATATTTCCGTCGCTAAAATAAATCACCGACGGAAAAATTCCGTCGGTGGTCCGCCGCTACCAGCTCGTCGCAGTGCTCCGACGGGTCAATTTCCGCCGCTATTTTTTTCTTTTACCGACGGAATTAATTCCGCCGGTGAATTAATGGTTTCGGTGATCGGAAAATTCATTTGCTATATTAATTTAATTTAATTAAATTTTCATTTCGTGACGGAAATTTAAAATCATTTGTAATAAAAATTAATTTAATTAAATTAATTTCAGCGGCGGGAAATTTCCGTCAAGTAATAAAATTTAAATTAAAATTAAATTATTTCAATGGAATTTCATCATTGAAATTATTTAATTTTAATTTAAATTTTATTACGGCGACGGAAATTTCCGCCGTTGAAATTAAAAATTAAATAAAAATTAAATGATTATAGCGGCGGAAATTCCGTCATGAAATTAATTTATTTAATTAATTTTAATTTCAGCATTAATTTCAAATGACGGAAAATTCCGTCGGCGATTCCGAAATAAATTTAAAAAAAATAATTTAAAATATCAATAAACCAAAATTTTTTGTACACGATATAACATTTCAATTTATAAAACTAAAACTATAAAAACTAAAATTCAAATATCGGCGTACCAAATAAAAACTAAATACCACCGTACCAATTCGGGAGGGGGAGGGGGAGAGGAGGAGGGGGAGGGGGAGAGGGGGAGGGGAGAGGGGGAGGGGGAGAGGGGGAGGGGGAGCGGGGGAGAGGCGGGGAGGGGCTCCGCGGGTATCGAAATGTCTCAAATGTTTACAAACAAGTATAAATTAATACAAAAATGTCTAAAAATGTCTAAAAATGTCCGCAATCAACACGGGGAGGCGGGAAATTACCACGGGAGTCTTGGCCGAGATGAGCCATCAACGGCGCCAATTGTCTTTGAGTCTCTCGCATCTTTGTCTACGAATCTGCGCATGACGTCGATCGTTCTCCTCCTGCATCTGCGTACGAGCTGCCAAAGCATCCGCAAGCTTTGCCCGCTCGCGTTTCTCCTCCTCCAACGCAGCCTCCAGAGTGTCGACCCTCGGATCATGAAACGTGGGTTGGGCTACATTTCGCCGACGGCCGGTCGGCGTCGACGGGCATTGCCGCCCGTAATCCCCCATCCCTAACACTCGGGCTCCTCTCCTTGGATGTCCCCGAGAGGTGACCTCTGCCAAACATCGAGCACGAAGGGGACGGGCTCGCGGGAGGCGTTCCTTCGGGAACAACGGCGGCTTGATATGCGGCTGAAAAATAAAACAAACAATTATAATCATATACACAATGTAAGGTACATAAATAAATTTACATATTCAAAATCAAGTCATTTAATGGTAGTTTACTTACAAAGGCGATGCAGATCGATCGTCAACCCATTGCGGAGGTTGATCGGCGCCGTAGAATTCCGAATATGGGTGCTAGCGTAAACATCCACAAAAGTGATATTCGGACCATACTCCCTTTCCTATAAATAAAATAAGCGAGATTATTACTTTGAAATTGTATATATAAATGCAACATTTAAACTGATTTAAAAGCATGCATACACTACATTTACACTAAAACTATGGATTTCATAGCATCAACATTGGCTCCCAGCTAACATACGTACATAAACCTATTTAAAAGCATCCATACACTACTACATTTAAATTAACATACATACCATGCGGTCGTGATGCTCGGCGACCGTGAGCGTCCCCCCGGTATGCAACGCTGCCGACCCGAGGAGCCTGCTCTATTGGCCTTGGCCTGTTCCGATCTGACCTTCGCCGCAGGCGACCCCCAATATTCGCAAAATTGACCAAACACCTCATCGGTCATAAAAGTAGGACACAAGGGCTGTTGTCCCGCCGCGAGCCGAGCAGTATAATAATTTTTCTTCGTGGTACCTATAAAAAATATGAATATCTTGTAAACATATAATGATGACATTATAAAATTAAAAGAGTATAATCATTGTTAATTAAACTAATTAAGGATAGATAAATATGTTACAAATAAAATCCTTAAACGGCTTGTGAGCCTTTGCTCAAAGAAAACAAATCTAGCCGTCGCCTCGGCCGATGTCTGGATCCCAATAATATTTAGCCTACAACATATAATGATAACATTACAAAACTAAAAGAGTATAATCATTATTAATTATAACATTTTAATAACAAACTAACATTTAAGTTTTAAATAAAAACCATTAACACATTACCTTAAACTCATCCCACGCATCCTCCTTCTGCCTCTGTGGCAATTTTTTCCAGTTGGGCCAAAACTCGGTCATTTTCCGAGACCGCCAAGATGTGCCCGATCTTAGTGCCGGTGGTGGGGTATCCACCTACAAACCTGCCAAGTATATTTATACAATAACATTTTAACTTAAATAATGAATTATATATAAAGCAAAAAGGAACCAACTTATATCAAATTAATGAAGAGTTACTTCTTCGGTCATAAAGTGATGAGATCCGCACATATATCCTCCCTCGAGAATCGACGGTAGTCTGAGTACCGGCCCCAGAGGTGGAGCTAGTACTACTGTGTGAGGGGTCAACACCATCGCTACCGGATCGGGACGGTTGCGTCCCAGTAATCAAAGTGTAAATGGGCTTGGTCCTCTTACCCTTGCCCTTTCTACTAGAACTCATCTCGTATTACGGTAAAAATATTAAAATATACAACTTTAACAATAGGAAACAATATATTCACAATACATCTAAAACTTTAAAGTTCTAATAATCTAAAGCATTCACAATACATATAAAACTTTAAACTATTAATAATATAAAGCATTCACAATACATATAAAACTTTAAAGTTCTAATAATCTAAAGCATTCACAATATATATAAAACGACGGATATTAAAAATAATCTAAAGCATTCACAATACATATGAAACTTTAAAGTTCTAATAATCTAAAGCATTCACAATACATATAAAACTTTAAAGTTCTAATAATCTAAAGCATTCACAATACAATTTTAAACTTTAAACTATTATTAATCTTCGTCCCCATCATCATCACTGGACTCTGAATTACTACAAAACTCGAGTTCTTCATCTTCGTCTTCGGACTACGATGAATCAAACTACGGTTCCTCTTCCTCTTCCTCTTCCTCTTCCTCTTCCTCTTCCTCTTCCTCTTCCTCTTCCTCTGATTCATCAATATCAATGTGCGCGAGATGACCCGAACGAGGCGGGGAGTTGGCAAATTCACCGGTAAGATATCCTCCTCGGGTTCATCAACATTTTGAGGAATATGAGTGACATCATCTAATGGATGATTAGGTGATGAAACGTTAGGTGGCACTGGCATTTCATCCGCTTGATAGGGTGTTTCTAATGACGACTCTGTAGTTGTCGACGAGGGTAGGTTGTCAATCATGCTCCTAGCCTTGGTCATCCAAATGTCACAATCCGTCGGGTCGCGGACGAGGGTAGGGAGTCATGTTTGAGCAAAGGATTTTTTTAATATAGGTTTTCAGCCTCTTATGTCTCTAAGAATCTCAAACATCACGATGTCTTGTGGGTGCTTGTTTACTCTTCCTTTGGTGATATACGGTCACAAGTAAAAACAAGATAACGGTATAACACTAGTGAAGAGAAAACGAAATTTCCTCAATTTTTCAATCTCCACCTTCCATTTACCCAAGATCACGATTGAGAATCTTCCTCATGAGCTGATGAAAGGCTTTGGCGGTGTTGCCCTCAATCTCACGGTTGCACATGCCTCAATCTCACGGTTGCACATGCGAAGCAACCGTGAGATTGAAGGGCAGCACCGCCAGCTTTCAAGCTCGTGAGGAAGATTGCACTGTCGGGATCTCGAGTAAATGGAAGGTGGAGATTAAAAAAATTGGAGGAAAGTTACGTTTTCTCTTCACTGGTGTTATCTTTGTTACCTTGTTTTTACTTGTGCCCGTATAACACCGGTGAAGAGTAAACTGTTGGCAGCGACAAGAACATGGGCGTGATGTTTGAGATCCTTAGAGAGAAGAGAACAGTGGCTGTAAAAACTCTTATTAAACAGAAAATCCTTTGCTTCAAACCGACAGAACTTATTTGCTCTATCTTTCTTGATCAAAGATGGACGGATTTTGATAGTGGGTGAGAAAGGCTCTCATCTTATTTATATTTTAAGATGTTAACCACCAACCACAATACCAGGGGTGCATCTAGGGTGCAGGATTGATATCGCAGGCGCAAACCACCCGATATTACATCACCGTCCGCGATACCGTCAATCGCCCAAAATGGGATCTAGAACCACTAAGGTAGTGTGCGGTTGAATATGTTACATTATTGATACATTCACCCCCTTTCCTCCCCTTTGACTTTAAAAGACTTGAAAATTAGATATTTAGTAACTTATCTAATTGTTGCATATGTAATATGTTATGTTTACTAAATATGTAACATGTTATATTTACTAAATATAACATGTTACACCAGGTGGAAAATATCAAGTCTATTGCACAAGCATTTGGCCCAAAGATTGAAACTTTAAAAGTAGATTTACTATTATAATTAATCAGAAAACAAGAAAATCCCCAACTAGCTAGGTTTTTGTATCTTCTACAAAGCGAAGTTGGGGATTTTCTTATTTTACGATTAATTGCTAAATCTACTTTCAAAGTTTCAATCTTTGGACCTAATGCTTGTGCAAAAAAACTTGAGATTTTCCACTCATTATAACCCCATGGTAGTGGTTGTACGTGATAGTAGTGGGGTGGAAAATATCAAGTTTGCACAAGCATTTGGCCCAAAGATTGAAACTTTGAAAGTAGATTTATTATTATAATAATTAATCAAAGTTTCAATCTTTGGGCCTAACGCTGTGCAAAAAACTTGAGATTTTCCACTCCAAAGATAACCCCAATGGTAGTGGTTGTACGTGATAGTAGTGGGGTGGAAAATATCAAGTTTGCACAAGCATTTGGCCCAAAGATTGAAACTTTGAAAGTAGATTTATTATTATAATAATTAATCAAAGTTTCAATCTTTGAGGCCTAACGCTGTGCAAAAAACTTGAGATTTTCCACTCCAGCATAACCCATGGTAGTGGTTGTACGTGATAGTAGTGGGGTGGAAAATATCAAGTTTGCACAAGCATTTGGCCCAAAGATTGAAACTTTGAAAGTAGATTTATTATTATAATAATTAATCAAAGTTTCAATCTTTGGGCCTAACGCTTGTGCAAAAAACTTGAGATTTTCCACTCCAGCATAACCCCATGGTAGTGGTTGTACGTGATAGTAGTGGGGTTGGCTTCTATCCCATCCCGAAATACACGCATGAATTGCAAATATCACTTTGTCTACTTGCTTTATAATCGAAAATCAATAAATTTTGACAAAGATAACCCCATGGTCTCCAAGTGCACGACGTAGACTAGGTCAATCAAACACTATCGATTATAATCGACAGGTGTAATCAACCATATATGTCTAGTATACACTCAGAGAACAATAGGATTAATGCAACCGAAATATTTCAACTATCGACAATTCAAGCAATTTTAATAGACAATAATGATATTTATATATATACATATATGTATATTTTTATTTTTATTTTTATTAAATATAACATGTTACATATTTGATTATGAGTACGATTATTTATCGTTTTCTTTATAGTGGCATATGTTTTCTTCTATTCGTTAATATTACTAACATATGTTTTCTTCTATTCGTTAATATTACTAAATATGTAACAAACTAGGATACGAAACTGTATCCTAATTTGTTTCATATAAGGTGCATCTAGGGTACCAGGATTGATATCAGGCGCTCAAACGTAGGCGACATAATCACCGTCCGCGATGCCGTCAATCGCCCCAAAATGAGATCTAGAACTAGATGTTCCTAAACTATTTCATCCACAGTTTTCTTACTTATTTGTTTGTAATTGAAGCAAATAATACTAAGTTTACACCTTGTCTAATTCCTCCAATTAGTGGGATTAGGGTATCAACCACACTCACATTCCAGTTGTTAAACAACAAATGACATCACAATGGGCGCCCAAAGCACGGAAATGCTTATTCAAGGTTACCGATCAAATGAAGTCATCCATCCTACAAAGCTCACCCCAGCTCAACAGGAGCAGCAATCATGATTCTCAAATACCATCTTTCACACCAGCAGTTAAATTTTGTAACCAATCATTTGGGGAAGGGGGGGGAGCAAGTCATTTAACCATATAAAGGAAAGGTTCCCAGCACTAAAGCTAAAAGCTAAAAGAAATCAAAACAATCTGAAAAGAACATCCGTTGAATATATCCAACAAAGGAAAGGTTCCCAGCACTAAAGCTAAAAGAAATAAAAATGAAAGCAGAAAATTCCTTGTCAAAGCGCCTACGAGTGGTTGATATAAATGGGGTCTTTCTACAAGTAGTTAAAGCGTTAAAACACCTTAATTTACAGCTAAACCTAGTAAGAGACTGACCACCAGTAGCCACTTAAAAAGGTAACTATATGTATAATGTAAGTAATATTGGTCTAACTATTTGCATGCAAGTAATAGATTAAGTCATTAATCAATAAAAAAACCAATTTAAAAATAAAACACTACAGGTCAATATAAGACAAATTAAAACTAATATTTTGAATACATTTATAATGTTTTAGGTTCTAAAAAATCAATCATTGTAATATTGAGTAATTATCGAAAACAGTGTTTATTTGATACCCAAAAATACTTTTGGGTAGAAAATTAAATACTCCCTCCGTCCCAAAATAAATATCATATTTGATTTGATTTGTCAAGGTTTTAAATGCAAGCTATCATAATCAAGACTCAATTTTTGAACATTCATTTCATTAGATAGAGAGAAAAAATAAACAGTAACATATAGTCCATGGGTGTAAAGCTCAGGGATTTAATTTTGTTCTTCCAATTCCATATCCAAAGCTTGGAATTGGAGTTGCCAAACACATCCTAGCTTTCTTACTAACAGAGTTGTAATTCCAATTTGTACAAACTTGGATTCATTGATATCACAAATTTCAAGACTCGTCTCATTACATAATTTCTACCATGCAATTAAAGCAAACCATCTGTAGGTAAAAGAGTTCAAATTTTTTAATTCAAAACATGGATAAAAATCCCAGGTCATTATATTCAAGACTCGGTTTTGCAAACATAAACATCCATCAATTTAATCGAGAAACACAGATAAAAAAAAAATCACAGACAGATTAAAAAAAAATGAGTATTTATAATCGAGAAATCGAAACAAATTCGGATATTCGAGAAACACAGATTGTCTAATTTGCATTTGGGTTTTCACCACCAATTTAATCGAGAAACACAGATTAAAAAAAAAAATCACAGACAGATTCAAGACGGCGTGAGAAATCGAAACAAATTCATATTCACAACAAATTAACACACTATCCTCGAATTAGAACTACTTATTTGAAAGAAATCGAAACATTTACCTTGATTTGATTTGATTAGAGCAAGAGAGAGAAACACGGTGGAGAGGCGGCGGACGGATCCAGACGGCGTGAGAGCTCGAGCGGACGGTGGAGAGGTTGAGAGGTGGACGGCGACGGACGGCGACGGCGGCGACAGTGGAGAGGTGGACGGACGGCGAGGGACGCTTCTTCTTCTTCTTCTTCTAGGTCGAGGTCGCACAGAGAGATAGCGGGAAGAGAGAGAGGGAAATTTGAGGCGTAATTGATATCTGAGGGATAAATTAAGTATTTATAATTTCCACCAGCGACGGAATATTCCGCCGCTAAATATTAATTATAGCGGCGGAAATTAAATTCCGACGCTATAATTAATATATAGCGGCGGAATATTCCGTCGGCGATAAATTCGACGCTAAACTATACGTACGCTCACCTGGATCGATGACATGGCACTCTCACCGACGGAAATTTCCGCCGTGATTTTAAATTCAGCGACGGAAATTTCCGCCGCTATTATTAATAAATATAATTGTTTTCATTATATTTTTGAAAAAATAAATAAATCATTAATATTTATTAATTTTAATTTAATAAATATCATTATTTTTATTTATATAAAAATAAATAAATCATAAATATTAATTAATTTTAATTTTATAATGGCATTATTTTTATTTATATAAAATATGAAAGTTATTTTAAATTACTCTCAAAAAAATAAATATGAGTCAATAAATATTATTTTTGAAAAATTTTTAATTTAATAAATATCATTATTTTTATTTATATAAAAATAAATAAATCATAAATATTTATGATATTTTTGAAAAAATAAATAAATCATAAATATTAATTAATTATAATTTTATAATGCCATTATTTTTATTTATATAAAATATGAAAGTTATTTTAAATTACTCTCAAAAAAATAAATATGAGTCAATAAATATTATTTTTGAAAAATTTTTAATTTAATAAATATCATTATTTTTATTTATATAAAAATAAATAAATCATAAATATTTATGATATTTTTGAAAAAATAAATAAATCATAAATATTAATTAATTTTAATTTTATAATGCCATTATTTTTATTTATATAAAATATGAAAGTTATTTTAAATTACTCTCAAAAAAATAAATATGAGTCAATAAATATTATTTTTGAAAAATTTTTAATTTAATAAATATCATTATTTTTATTTATATAAAAATAAATAAATCATAAATATTTATGATATTTTTGAAAAAATAAATAAATCATAAATATTAATTAATTTTAATTTTATAATGCCATTATTTTTATACCCTATACCCTATACCCCTATACCATATACCCTATACACTATACCCTATACCCTATACCCTATACCCTATACCCTATACCATATACACTATACCCTATACCCTATACCATATACCCTATGCCACTATACCCTATACCACTATACCCACATACCCTATACCCTATGCCACATATCCCTATGCCACTATACCACATACCCTATACCCTATACCCTATGCCCTATACCACATACCCTATACCCACATACCCTATACCCTATACCACATACCCTATACCCTATACACTATGCCTATGCCACTATACCCTATGCCACATACCCTATACCCTATACCCTATACCTATGCCCTATACCACATACCACTATACCACATACCTATACCACTATACCCTATACCTATGCCACATACCCTATACCCTATACCCTATACCCTATACCACTATACCCTATGCCTATACCCTATGCCACATACCCTATACCCTATACCCTATACCACTATACCCTATACCCTATGCCACTATACCCTATACCCTATGCCCTATACCCTATATCCTATACACTATACCTATACCCTATACCACATGCCACATACCACATACCCTATACTATACCACATATCCTATACCACATACCCTATACCCTATGCCCTATGCCCTATACCCTATACCCTATACCCTATACCCTATATCCTATACCCTATACCCTATACCCTATACCCCTATACCCTATATCCTATACACTATACACTATACCCTATACCCTATACCCTATACCCTATACCCTATACACTATACCCTATACCCCTATACCCTATATCCTATACCCTATACCCTATACCCTATACCCTATACCCTATACCCTATACCCTATACACTATACCCTATACCCTATACCCTATACCCTATACCCCTATACCCTATATCCTATACCCTATATCCTATACCCTATATCCTATACCCTATATGGTTTAGGGTTTAGGGGTTAGGAGCTTCATCGGCTTCTCGTGTGGGAATGTCATCACCCTTTCGCTTGAACTTTGGGTGCTCTTTCTGTTGTAGTACAAAGACTATGTCTCCAGTAAGAGTGTCAGGAGCTTCATCGGCTTCTCGTGTGGGAATGTAATTTTCTGTCCATTTTGCATACCCTTCTCCACAACCACTTCCAAGACCTTCTTCTCCTGTACAATGCAAGGCCCTAGAGGGTGTGCTGCCTCCTAAGCCTTCATCGCAGATGACAGATATGGAGCTTGATGATGAGTGCGAGGAGACAACCCTTCACGATGTCAACATTGAAGCTTACGATGTAGATGATGACATGCACGGTGGTGGGGGCCAGAGAGTACAGGTGTGCTCGGCGGTAATGATGTGGGTCTTTGTTTTACGGATATCTTAGTTATGACTTATGAGACAATAATCTCCAGTGTTGTCTAATAGTTGGTTAGTTCCTTGTTTTGGACTAATCTTGTTTTTGTTTTATTTTGGATACTCCTCGACCTACCCATTCCATAACTTAACCCCGAACCCTCAAATCTCTTTAAAATCAAAAAGGTTTTTCTTATTGTTTTCCTAAATAAATGATAAGTGGAGAAATTAAAATTTAAATTCTTTGTCGAAACAAAAACGTACATGAATGTTCGTTCAAAACAAAAAAAAAAAGAACATGATGACGCCACAACTTTCGGGATCTCACAAGGATGAATAGCGGCTTGATGAATGTGGTACTTATAATGGCATTAAAAATTAAAATTAATAAATATTTATGATTTATTTATTTTTTCAAAAATATCATAAATATTTATGATATTTTAATGTTTTTTAGTTTGTTATTTTGTTAATTAGTTCTAAAAATAAACAAAAATTACATTTTGTTATCAGCAACGGAATTTTCCGTCGCTGATAAATAAAAAAAATATTAAATTATCAGCGGCGGAAATATTCCGTCGGTGTTTAATAAAAAAAAAAAACATTTAATTTCACCGTCGGAAATATTCCGTCGGTGTAATATTTCAAAAAGAAAAATAAAAAATATTTTAATTTCACCGTCGGAATATTTCCGACGCTGATAAATAAAAAATAAAAAAATGATATATTTTCACCGGCGGAATATTTCCGTCGCTGATAAAGATTTAGCGGCGGAATATTCCGTCGGTAAATCAACCGCCAAATTAGCGGCGGAAATAAACGAATATTCGAGGAATACTCGTTTTAGCGGCGGAATTTAGCGGCGGAATTAAATTCCGTCGCTAAATTTGACGCCAAAAATTTTCCGACGCTAAAGCCTATATTCCGCCGCTATTTAGCGACGGAATCTGTCCGTCGCTGATAATTCCGTCGCTAAATGACCTGTTTCTGGTAGTGCTTAGTGTGTTCCATCTCCATTTCCCCTTAAATATAAATAAGTATGAAGGAGTCAAATACGGTTCCTACAATCTCGGGATATAAGCTTATCCTTTCAACCTCCGTGAGACCAAGTCGCCACTAGCCGTTGAAGGTATGTTGAACGTCTTTGGAGAATATCCCGCATTTCTTCTCTCTTAATTACTTTGGAAAATAAGAATAAATATATTAGGAAATATTAAATAAGTAAATATTAAAACAATACTTACGGTGGAATGACATCTTGATATGCGGGATCAGCGAAGATGTCACCATCTTTGAAAAATACCCACAACAATTTGTCCCCAAAAACATTTGGCTATGTAGGCAACTGAAGAGGCAAAATGTTTTTCATTCCAATTAAATGCCCAACCGCCAGTTCTCCTTGATAGGACGGTTTAGGGATACGAGGCGGTTTAGAAAGGAAGAGTCTATATAGGAACTAGTAACCGCAATTCCGGATAACCATCAAATCTTCTCTCAATTCTTATCTAGATCGACGTCTCCTACTATATTACGGTGAGAGTAACCCCAAGAGCGCGGTTGTTATCCCTTCTCCTTCAATACATAGTTGCGACGTTCTCCAAAAAAGTGAGCCGAGAATCAATGTGTTTATTGAATTTGCGATTCTAAAAATCCTTGCTAACATATATCCTTACATGCGGTGACTCGATCCGGCTTCACGACGAGTGATATTGTAGCCAAATACAAAGGCAAGATGAAAGCGGAAGAGAACATACCAGAGACGGATAAGATTACTCCGAAAAGAATAAGGGTAGAACAGATCTCCGGTGTGGAGAAACAAATTTGAAAAGAAGACGTGTTGGAGAATCAGGTAAGAATTAATTTGGGTCACTAGTACATTGATCCTCTTTTATTTTAGTAAAATGCCTCTTTTTGTTTGTTGATGACAGATTGTCTCGATGGCTAAGTTAATGTCCAAAGAAATCAGGATATGGAGGGAAAAATGCGATACCTTTGATATGAGTAGGGTTGAATATGAGAAGGATTTGAAAGAAGCTGCAAGGATAATAAGGGAAAAGGGTTTGGAAATCAGAGACAAGAACGAAGAGATACTAAAATGGCGGTCCAGGCTTGCGAGTGTCGACATCGGTCATGAAAGGGAAATGGAAGCATTTCGGGATGACACAGTGCATGAGGCGCAAAAGCGGTTTTCGAAACTAGGATCCAAATGATTGAAGAATATCGGGCGGGAGAGCATGTGAATTGGAACTGAACGATGAGAAAACGGCTTTGCGGCGGATCCATGACGAAAAGGCGAACGAAGTCTCCAAGGATCTTGAGCAGATTGATGATGATCATGACAGCGACATGGGATGACTCTTAGGATGGGAAAAAGAGTAAGATGCTTAATAAGAAAGAGCAGAAGTTTGGAGAAGTTACTCCTAATGCAACACCTGCGGCAGAAGCCACCTAAAAAAGAAGGTAAAACAACTTTGTTCTTGGTCTTTTGATGATGTTACTGGGGTGGAATCCCTTAAAACAATTTTTATTTTCGTTTGGTTATGTAATGGGTCCATAAGGACCAAAGACAATTTCCTTTACGTGTTGGGTTGGTCCAACACTTTTGCACTTTAAGTTTAGTAGTTTGGATGCTTTTATGATAACTTTATGGTTTAATGATTTTCAAGCGTGTCAAGGCTTGCTATATTTTGGATAAAATTTTTCTTTGGATGATCCTTTGTTATGCTCATAAGGTGACATGATAGTATGTCAAAACGGTAGGTACTTAAGATGACATGTATATGCCATAACCCGTAGATAGTTTAGATGACACGTATATGTCATAACCATAAGAATAATACGTAAGATCAATCATTTAGCGAGTGGGAATGGGTAAGCTATATGAGTTTACCCATATAGGCCCACCCCACACCTCAATTAAAGAGATAACTTGCGCTCCAGGCGAAGGTGTGGTAACCTAACATCTTAAGAAAGAGGTAATTAACTCTTTAAACCTTAGAAGGGATTGTGTACCTTTACTTAAGAAGAGATGGCCGGTCTCGAACGGAGGAGAATTCGCTGTTCTTCGCGTGCTTTTGACATGTCCCCATGTAAATGTGTTAATACCTCATAAGACAAAAACATGTTAAAACGGACGCCAACTAAGGTTGACGTCTCTCCACAAAGTACGTTAGCGATATCTTGTTTTGTAAAGAATTAAAAAGGTACATAGGAAAAAGAAAGGTTGCAAAAAATTAAAAGACAATCCATACACGGAAAAGATGAGTTCATGGGAATTTTGTTTAAATGTAATACCTTTTAAGATGAATGGCGTTCCAACTTCGCGGTATCATTTGGCCATCCAAGGTTGCCGGGCGATATGCTCCTTTCCCGGCTTGTGCATCTATTAGGTAGGGTCCTTCCCATTTTGGGGCAAGCTTGCTGCATTGGGCTCCTTTGTATTTTGGAATGCCTTTCGTAGGACTAAGTCTCCTACTTGAAACCTTCTAATCCTTACGTTTTTGTTATAAGATCTGGCTACCCTTTGTTGATATCTTGCCATACGAACTTTGGCCATGTCCCTCGGTTCGTCCACGGTATATAAGTCATGTATCAAGATATCTTTGTTATGTTCATACGTCAACAAGCTGTATCGCGGTAGGTACAAGGACCTGGCTGGGATAAGCGATTCGGTTCCAAATACAAGTGAATAGGGGTTTGACCGGTAGCGTTCTTAGATGTCGTTACGTCGGCCCATAGAACCATTGGTAATTCTTACGCCCATCATCCTTTCTTACGGTTCGAGTCTCTTTTTAAGTTGCTTATGATTATTTTGTTGCTAGATTACCTTGTCCATTGGCTTGAGGGTGAACGGTGAAGATGTCACCATCTTGACTCCCCAAGATGTCAAGAAATCTTGGGTTCTCTTACTAATGAATTGAGAGCCGTTGTCACAAATTATTTCGATGGTATTCCAAATCGAGTGAATATGTTTCTTTTGATAAAAGATATAACTTCTTTGTCACGAACTTGTACATATGCCTCGGCTTCTACCCATTTAGAAAAGTAGTCTGTCATAGCCAATAGAAATACTCTTCCACCTAGTGCCATGGGCAATTTTCCTACTATGTCCATTCCCCAAACCATAAACGGCCATGGTGACGGGATAGGATGTAGTAGCTCGGCCAGGTTGGTGCGGGATGTCCCCATGTCGTTGACAGGAATCACATTTCTTTGCGTAGTTGACGGCGTCTTTTCTCATTGTGGGCCAAAAATAGCCCATTCTAAGAGCCTTGGTATGTAGACTCCTGCCCCGGTATGATTTCCACATTCTCCTTCGTGCGGCTCCTTGAGAACCCGATGGGCTCTATACGCTTCTAGACATCTTAAGTAGTGACTGCAGCAGATTTTCTAAACAAGAGGTTATCAATAAGTAAATATTTAGATACTCTTACCACTGAATGCTCTAGCATTTTTCTCCTCATTGGGATCGTATCATCTAAGAGATACTTGATAATAGGAGTTGTCCAAGAAGTTCTTCTTTGGAGGAAGGTATGTCGACATCTAGAGAGAACATCTCAAGATGATCAATTCTTTGGGATGTCAATATGCACAATTGGGATCTTGGTTTGTGAAATGCTTTTGAAGGTGAACCCAAGTTTGCGGAGCATACGCTTGAGAATTTTCTTCTCGTGGGATTTGTTATAAGGAAAATGATTTGAATTTGGCCGAAAGAATTTTTACGATTTCCAAATATGTCGTCATCTTAGCATTTTTCGCTACGTAGGATCCGTTGTAGTGGTTAACAATTAGCAAGGAATCCATGAACACCCGGATATGCTTGACATCTAAGTCTGGGAACAGCTGTTAAACCTGCAATTAGTGCCTCATATTCTGCTTCATTGTTGGTAGCCTTGAAGCTGGCCCGATGGATTGTGGTATTATGTCCTCTTGTGGCGATTTTAGTACAACTTCTAAGACATGTACCTCTCATGTTAGAAGCACCGTACGTGTAGAGAGTCCAAATTTTTAGGATGTCATCATCTTGAAGTTCTTTGTACTTCCAATTCAACTTCTTGTTGCGGGGTTGGGTGAAATCGCCCACAAAATCAGCTAGGGCTTGGGATTTTATTGCGGTTACGGGCTCATATTTGATGTCGTATGTGCTTACTTGTACGAGACCATTTCGCAATTCGACACGACATCTCTGGTTTTCTCATAACATTCTTAATAGGATAGTTAGTGCGTACAATTATAGTATGTGTTTCAAAGTAGTGCCTTAATTTAATAGAAGCAGTTATCAAAGCTAGAATTAATTTTTGTAAATGAGAATACCTGGTCTCCGAATCTAGGAGTGTCTTACTTATATAGTAGATGGGCTGCTGATTACCATCTCGTTACGTCACCAAGGCTGCACTTACGGCACCTTCGGATCTGCCAGAGGTAGATGTAAAGATGTTCCTCCTCTTGAGGTTTGGCCAATAATGGAGGTGTTGACGGGTAAGTTTTGAGCTCTGAAAGGCTTCTTCATGTTGGTCCTCCCATTGGAACTTATTGTTCTTCCTCAAGATGTCGTAGAAAGGTTTGCATCGATCTGAGGATTTTGAAATGAATCTGGTAAGTGCAGCAATCTTTCCCGTCAACCTTTGGACGTCCTTGACAGATTGAGGTGATGACAGGTTAATAATAGCACGTATCTGTTCTGGGGCGGCTTCAATGCCTCTTTTAGTAACCATGTAACCCAAGAACTTCCCGGCCTTCATTCCAAAGTTGCATTTAGCTGGATTTAGTTTCATATTGAAACAGTCCAAGATGTCAAAGGCTTGAGAGAGGTTGCTTATGTGATCTTCGGCTTTCTTGGACTTTACCACCATGTCGTCGATGTATACCTCCATTGTGTCCCCAATCTGATCTTTAAACATCTTGTTGACGAGCCTTTGATACGTTGCACCTGCATTTTTTAGTCCAAAAGGCATGACAATATAACAATAAATACATGTGGGTGTTATGAAGGCGGTGTCCTCTTGGTCAGATGGTTCCATCTGAATTTGTTGAAATCCTGAGGATGCATCCATGAATGTGAGGAGTTCATGTCCGGAGGTGGCATCAACTAACGAATCTATATGTGGCAAAGGGAAGGGATCTTTTGGACAGGCTTTATTCAGGTCGGTGAAGTCGACACAAACTCGCCATTTCCCGTTTCTCTTTTCTACCACAACCACGTTTGCTAACCACCTTGGATAATCGACCTCTCGTATCATGTTGGCTTTGAGTAGGCGCTCTACCTCTTCCTTGATGATCTGGTTTCTGGTTTCTGCAAACTTCCTACGTTTCTGGTGTACTGGTTTGAAGCTAGGATCTACGTTAAGTTTGTGAGTGATGACATCTTTGCTAATGCCTGTCATATCATCGTGTTTCCAAGCAAAACTCTTTATTCTGCTTCTTAATAGCTCCACCAGCTTCTCTTCTATATCTGCCGGGATGTCAGTGCCAATAAGTACCTTGATGTCCGGGTTGGAAGAGTCTAGCAATACTTCTTTCACATCATCCTCCCTAGCTTCCAGGACTTCACGTACTTTGCTCGGTAATTGCTATGCTTGTTTTGGAGATGTTGACGCCTTCATTGATGTTTTATAACATTCCTTGGCCACGTGTTGATCCTTTGTAAATCTTAGCGACACCCCAAGGTGTTGGAAACTTCACACACTGATGGTATGTGGAGGGTACAGCCTTCATTCTATGAATCCACGGTCTTCCCAGGATGACATTGTAGGATGTTGCACAATCAATTACGCAGAACCGTTCCATGGTGTTGAGGCCCTTTGAGTATATTGGAAGCTTTATCTCTCCCACCGTTTCTTTGACTTCACCACTGAAGCCTACCAAGATGCGAGGACTTCTTAATGATCTCCGATTACGGGATGTTCATTTCCTTAAGAGTGCCCAACATAATAAGATTTACAGAGCTACCCCCATCAACTAGTATGCGCCGGATTGTACAATTGGCGATCTGCAAGGAAATAACTAGACCGTCGTGATGGGGTTCCAGCAAGTTATCTTGACCACTTTCATCAAAGGTGATTGGATCCCGGCAGGGTGTCGACATCCTGGGTTTGTCTTTTACGGCTTCTCCTCTTTTGACTCTTTAGCATGTCGTTTCTTTGCCGAGAATAGGATGTGCCACATATTTACGAACCTCACGATAAAATTGATCACCTTCGTTGATCTTTGGGGAGAAACTGGTCTTTCGGCTTCATGAGGAGCTTCCGCATTTTCAGCCTTCTTCTTCCTAGATCCCAGCAACTCCTTAAGATGTCCTTTCGAGAGAAAGTAACTGATCTCCTTCCTTAGTGCGATGCAATCTTCAGTAACATGTCCAAAGTCTTCATGGTAAGCGCACCATTTTGATTTGTCACGCCATCCTGTGGCTTTGTCCGTCTTCTTTGGCCATCGGCTTTGTCCCCAAGGTTGCCCATTGCACTGAGTATACTGAAATGTCAACGGAAAAACAATAATCGAAATGTTAGGCACATTATCGTTATCTTCATCCTCACCGTCTATTGAATTAATTTTGCTAGTGTCAATTCTCGGATAAGGATTGGAACGGTGGTTCTGCGATGGGACGATTCGGTCTTTACGTCGGGGTTGTCATATGTCGACATCTTGGATGAGGACTTCGATCTTCGCAGCTCGTCTTCCTCCCGAGTCTTATGAATCTCACTGCCTGCTCCCGACTTCTTCCAACCGCTTACAAGGAGTCATCACCAAATCTTGATAATACTTGTGAATCTTTCTTGACCCCATTTTGAATGCTTACGTGGTGTCGACATGTCAAGATTGGGAATTTCTAGCACTTCCTTATTGAGCAATTGGACAAAATCCTTTAGAGTTTCATTAGGGCTTTGGGTCACATTGTAGAGATCACTTGTCAACCTTTCAAATTGTCATTTGCATGAGAATTGGTTATAGAACATGTTGATAAGGCTGGGCGTAAGAACCAATTGAACCTAGAGGTTTCCTAATCAACCATTTGAGGGTTGGTCCAGACAAGGTTGATCCAAATCCCCTGCATAAGCAGGCCTCCCGGAATTGAAGAGGAATATGAATTACGTCCATCTTTTCTTGATAGTGTGCAACATGCTCCTCGGGGTCCGTGGTGCCGTCGTACAACTTCATAGATGGTACACTTTGAAACGCTTTGGGATGTCAACATTAGCAATTCTTTGGGACAAACCGGGATTGATTGTAGCAGTTTTGAGTCGCGAGGTTGGATTGGAGGAGTTACGCACGGCACGTTCATTATCGGCTCTACGAGATTCTACGCATCTGTTTGGCTAGTGGGTTTCTGCAAAAGGGTCGATCATAGGAATACGATTGAAATTATTATTATTAAAAAGATTATTTAGCAAACCGAGTTGTCCGTAGTAGTCGTGACGGTAGTGTTGTCAATGAATGGAATGAACGGGGTGAATCTGCGGAAGATGGCGTCGATGGGGTGTCCCCAGGGCAAGGATGTCGACATCATTAAGGATGTCGGCGGATGAGTTTGAGGAGGACTGCCCATTGGGATGAATTCACTGCGAAATGTAGATCCTCCGGTGTTGTCAAAGTTGAGAACCCTTGCACGCGGTGGTGATATGTTGTCAAGCCGAGACGCGATGAGGCTGATCTTTACGCATCTTAATCATGAAATTGGTAAGCACCTTCGAGTTCTTTGTCTTCTTTGGTCCAACCTTTGATTTAACACAGTCGGGATACTCCGGATGTCGGCATCTACATTGGAAGAGGTTGTTCCCTTTTGTGGAGTCTTCGTAAGTTGAGTTTCTTGAGGTCCGGTTTGAGGAGGTGGCGGTAACAGTGGTTCTACCTCACGATCTTTGGAGCAACGGCGGGACTCTTGCTTGGCGGCGGATACATTGGTGGGTGCAGACATAATGAACTTGCTTAGGAAATGATCCAAATAACCGATAAACCACGAGGCCCCTCGGTGGGCGCCAAATTGTTTTGGTAGAAAAAACAATAGAGTTGAATCTTAACTTTGTTTAGTGTGTGGATTGAACAATAAGGAGGGGACTATGGAATTCGACTATATGGAACAAAAGCAAGAAAAAGAAATAATGACACCACGATTTGTTAACGAGGAAAACCTTGGAGGTGATAACCTCTTTGGAAAAAACCCCGGGAGTTAGGTCTCCAACCTTAAAAGTTTCACTATGATGATTATGAGTACAACTTTGGAAGAGAATGGAGAGGATTACAATCAGTTCGTGCGTAGAGTGTGTGTGCGTCTGAGCCTTAGTGTGTTCCATCTCCATTTCCCCTTAAATATAAATAAGTATGAAGGAGTCAAATACGGTTCCTACAATCTCGGGATATAAGCTTATCCTTTCAATCTCCGTGAGACCAAGTCTCCCTAGCCGTTGAAGGTATGTTGAACGTGCTGGAGAATATCCCGCATTTCTTCTCTCTTAATTACTGGAAAATAAGAATAAATATATTAGGAAATATTAAATAAGTAAATATTAAAACAATATTTACAGTGGAATGACATCTTGATATGCAGGATCAACTGAAGATGTCACCATGCTGAAAAATACCCACAACACCTTGATGTCCGGATTGGAAGGATCTAGTAATACTTCTTTCACATCGTTCTCTCTAGCCTCCAGGACTTCACGTACTTTCCTCTGTAATTGCTATGCTTGTTTCGGAGATGCCGACGCCTTCATTGAAGTCTTATAACATTCTTTGGCCACCTGCTGATCACTGTATATTTTGGCGACACCCCAAGGTGTAGGGAACTTCACGCACTGATGGTAAGTGGATGGTAAAACCTTCATCCCATGAATCCACGGTCTTCCAAGAATGACATTGTAGGATGTTGCACAATCGATTACACATAACTGCTCCATGGTGTTGAGGCCCTTTGAGTAGATTGGAAGCTTTATTTCCCCCACCGTTTCTTTGACTTCACCACTGAAGCCTACCAATACTGAGGATTTCTTGATGATCTCCGATTCTGGGATGTTCATTTCCTTGAGGGTACTCAACATAATGAGATTGACAGAGCTACCCCCATCAACCAGGATGCGCCGGATTGTACAATTAGCGATCTGCAAGGAAATAACTAGGCCGTCGTGATGGGGTTCCAGCAAGTTATCTCGATCACTCTCATCAAAGGTGATTGGATCCTGGCAGGGTGTCGACATCATAGGTTGTCTTTCTGGTTTCTCCTCTTTTGACTCCTTAGCATGTCGCTTTGCGGCAGAATAGGATGTGCCACATATTTCTGAACCTCCACTAATGAAATTGATCACCTTTGTTGATGCTGGGGGAGAAGCTGGTCTTTCGACTTCATGAGGAGCTTCCGCACTTTCAGCCTTCTTCTTTACGGATCCCAAAGAACACCTTAAGATGTCCCTTCGAGAGCAAATAACTGATCTCCTTTCTTAGTGCAATGCAATCTTCAGTAACATGCCCAAAGTCTTCATGGTAAGCGCACCATTTTGATTTGTCACGCCATCCCGTGGTCTTATCCGTCTTCTTTGGCCATCTGGCTTTGTCCCCCAGGTTGCCCATTGCACAGAGTACACCTGAAATGTCAACAGAAAAACAATAATCAGAAATGTTAGGCACATTATCACTATCTTCATCCTCACCGTCTATTGAATTAATTTTGCTAGTATCAATTCTCGGATAAGGGTTGGAATGGTTGTTCCTGCGATGGGATGATTCGGTCTTCTGTCGGGGGTGGTCATATGTCGACAACTTGGGCGAGGATTTTGATCTTCGCAGCTCATCTTCCTCCAATCTTATGAATCTCAATGCCCTGCTCCTGACTTCTTCCAACCGCTTACAAGGAGTCATCACCAAATCTTGATAATACTGTGAATCTTTCTTCAGTCCCATTTTGAATGCTTCTGTGGCTGTCGACATATCGAGATTGGGAATTTCAAGCACTTCCTTATTGAACCGGTGGACATATTCTTTTAGAGTCTCATTAGGCTGCTGGGTCACATTGTAGAGGTCACTCGTCAGTTTCTCAAATTGTCGACTGCTCGAGAATTGGTTATAGAACATGTTGATAAGCTGTGCGTATGAACCAATTGATCCCAGGGGTTGTCTGATCAGCCATTTGAGAGCTGGTCCAACCAAGGTCGATCCAAATCCCCTGCATAAGCAGGCCTCCCAGAATTGAAGCGGAATATGGATTATGTCCATCTTTTCTTGATAGTGAGCAACATGCTCCTCTGGGTCTGTGGTGCCGTCATACAACTTTATAGATGGTACATTGAAACGCTTCGGAATGTCGACATTTGCAATTGCTGGGACAAACCGGGATTGATTGTAGCATTTCTGAGTCACTGGTTGGATTGGAGGAGTTATGCCTGACACGTTCATTATCAGCTCCCTGAGATCCTGCATCTGTTTGGCTAGTGGGTTTCCTGCAAAAGGGTCAGCCATAGGAATACGATTGAAATTATTATGATTGAAAATATTATTTAGCAAACCAGAGTTGTCTGTGGTAGTTGTGACAGTGGTGTTGTCAATGAATGGGATGAACCGAGTGAATCCTGCGGAAGGTGGCGTCATTGGGGTGTCCCCGGGCAAAGATGTTGACATCGTTAAGGATGTCGGCTGATGAGTTTGAGGCGGACTACCCATTGGGATAAATTCACTCTGAAGCGTAGATCCTTCGGTGTTGTCGAAGTTGAGGTTCCTTGCACACAATGGTGATATGTTGTCAAGCCGAGATGTGATGAACTGTTGATCTTTCTGCATCTTAATCATGGAATTGGCCAGCACCTTCGAGTTGCTGTCTTGCTGGTCCAGACTCTGATTCAATCTAGTCAGGATACTCCGGATGTCGGCATCTACATTGGAAGAGGTTGCTTCCTTTTGTGGAGTCTTTGTAGGTTGAGTTTGCTGAGGTCCGGTCTGAGGAGGTGGCGGCAACAAGCTGGTTCTTCCTCCTGATGATGGAGTGACGGCGGGACTCTTGCCGGCGGCGGACACATTGGGAGGTGCAGACATAATGAATTCGCTTAGGAAATGATCCAAATAACCGATAAACCACGAGGCCCCTCGGTGGGCGCCAAATTGTTTTGGTAGAAAAAACAATAGTACTGAATCTTAACTTTGACAAGTGTATGGATTCAAACAACAAGGAGGGGACTATGGAATTCGACTAAATGGAACAAAGACAAGAAAAGAAAGAATGACACCACGATTTGTTAACGAGGAAAACCTTAGAGGTGATAACCTCTTTGGAAAAAACCCCGGGAGTTAGGTCTCCAACATTAAAAGTTTCACTATAATAATTGAGTTACAACTGCAGAAGATGTGGAGAGGATTACAAAAGAGATGTGCGTAGTGTGTGTGAGAATGAGCATGTGTTTTTCCGTCTCCATTTCCCCTTAAATATAAGTAAGTATGAACGGGTAAAAGTTGTTCCTACAATCTCGGGATCCAATCTTATCTTCTCAACGTCCGTGAGACCAAGTCATCTTTGCCGTTGAAGATGTGTTGAACGTGCTTGGAAAATATCCCGTATTCTTCTCTCTTATTTACTGGAAAATAATAATAAAGATATTAAGAAAAATTAAATAAGTAAATATTAAACAATACTTACAGTGGAATAACATCTTGTCATGCAGGAGCAACTGAAGATGTCACCATGCTGAAAAATACCCACAACAATCATCATCTTGGTGATTCTCTTTTTCAAACCCTAGTTCATTGATTTGAATTGGGTCAAGTAGTTGTTCAATCAATTATTTGCCTATTCTTTTTATTATTCCGCTGCAACACATTGCATCAATTATACTTGCTAAGTGTTGTGTCATGTGTTGTTATGTGTTGAACAACACTTGAGGCAACACATCCTGAATTTGACGAAGAAGGCTCCTCCACCGTGGCTAACATTACCACTTGCTCAAGTTCTTCACCTTTTTCAGTACCTTCCTCCTCTTCATCACTAAGAGACACCCACAGATTTTTACCCGCCTTTCTCAAGGTGTTTGCACATTCATTGGCATAGTGACCCCAACCGGAACAAGCATGACATTGAATGGATTCAATGTATTTGGGATCAGATCTAGACTTCTCTGAAGATGCTCTCCTTAGTAATGTATATCTTTAATTCAAAGGAATGGTTTTCTTGGGCATGGAACTATGCACCTTGGATTGTTGTTCCTTTACTCTAACCTGCACATTGTTAAACTTTCTAAGCATGAAATTATATTTCTTAGCAAGTAAGGCCACACTAGTATTCTCATCTAATTTCTCGAAGACTTCATCTCCTTCATCCACAATCGTGTCCGAAGATTGAATTTTTAAGGCAATATTTTTGCCTTTTGAAGCTTCGATTTGTTCATTAAGATTCAATTCAAAAAATTTCAAGATGCTCATCAAGGAATTAATATTCATATTTGAAAGATTATGAGCCTTTTCAATAGCCCAAACTTTAATGTTAAAACGCTCGGGGAAGAGTACGAATAGCTTTTGAAACAAGTTGGTTGTTAGTAAAAGGTTCTCCTAATACTTGACACTCATTTGCAATATCAATCAACTTTTAAAAATATGAAAAAATATCTTCATTTTTACCCATTCTTAATCTTTCAAATCTACTAGTGGTCAGACCTCTAAGCTTTGTTTCACGCACACTGCCATCACCTTCACAAAATCTTTGTAAAGTATCCCAAGCATCCTTTGCAGTGAGACTATTTTGAATAAGTTTAAACATATACATATAACCCATTCATAAATGGCATTAAGTGCCTTTCCATTGAAACTAGCTAGATTATTCTTTTCATTAGTCCATTCGGATTCAGGTTTGACTTGAACGTCACCATCATCATCCGGAGGTAGCAATGGCACAGAGTAACCATTTGTTACATATCGCCAAGCCCGAATATCAATAAATTTGATATGCGAACGAAGACGGATCTTCCGATAAGCATAATTCGACCCATCTAGAACAGGAAGCTTCTTTTGATTAGGATTAGCGGGATCATAAGCCATGACTACTGGATCAAAAAACTTAGTACATAAAGTAGTAGACTTTGATACCAATTGAAATTTTCAATGGCTTAAGAAAGGAGAAAAACAAAACGTGTGTTGTCAATAGTATTGGCAACACTAAGAACAACACTTTCACACCAATCCAAGAAAAACGAAAATAATTGAGATAATTATAGCAGCGAAAATATAACACACACAAGAGCGTAGATTTTTCTCAAGTTATATAAATATAACTTGAGGGTAAGACCTTTCTTATAAATATGCTTTCGTTATAAGGCCGAAAAGTTTCCTAATGATTTTCAATCAATAGCTTAATGGAACGACTACTCTAGAATATACTCTATATATGAACACTCTATCTCACACACATAAACACTCTAAGAATGAGAGCTAATCACTTTAACTCACTGGTGTTGGATAGAGTGTTGCCAACACATGGGACAACACTCCTAGACTGCGTTCTATCTTGTGTAAATCTCAACTATGGATTGGGTGATTTAAAGTTGTAAGATGCTTGCACTTATATAGGCTTTTTGAATTTGGAGTCTACTCAATCTCGCCAGATTTCAGCCATGTGAGAGAAGTGGAACCACCTTTCCACTTTTAGCTCCAACTTCCTTGATTGTAGGAAGATTTGGTCTTCCCTTGCTTCACTGCTTGTACATCTGTGTTTTTTCAGCCTTGTACACGTTATCTCTTCAGTCCTCCATGTAGATAAGAGTCTAACCAACTTTACTTGATCTCCACTTTTACACATAAATAAGGATTTATGTGTAACTTCCTTTTTTTTACTCAATTGTCACGTTTTGTACAGCTACTAGGAACTATTCAAATACATTTCTAACAAACTAACAACAAACATGAAAACAATTAACAATCACTCTATAATTTATGAATAACATGTAGTAACTATCCTCATTTTAAACTGCCAACACGATGGCAACACATGAGGCAACACCAGTGACAACACAGGAGACAACACCAATGCCAGCACCGGTGTTAACACTAACACTCTGCGTGATCTTGGGTTGTTTCTTTGAAGGTTCTTGGGATTCTAAATGATTAGAAAGTAAATTAATAATTACACACAAACACATTCTTGGTCTCTGATTTGCTCAGTTGTTTATTGTACTTATTTATATGCGTGTAATATATTTGGCTATTGGTCAATATTCTTCCATGAAGAAGCTTGATGCTGCTTCTCTTGTTCTGCAGTTAGAAGGAAAATCCCAACTTTTCCAGACCTTTCATTAGTTATGTCCTCGACTATAGGTATCTCAATCTGCCTGAAAGGAATATTATACTGAAAGTTGTATTTATCATTGTCAAATCTGCTGATCAAATTTAGTCGATTCTCTGGTTCCTCTGTTCGTAGCAAATTGCTTCTTGAAGGCCCGTGTTAATCCCCTTAGGAAAGCCTATGTCTTTGGATTTCTGTTGATATCATTTCTTTTGTTTTTCCATGACAGTGTACGAGATGCTGCTGATCACCCCATCTGAGTTAGATGATGAAGATGCAACTTGACTTTTTATGATGAACACCGGAAGTCTTCTGTCATTACACAGATTGTTTTCTCTTTCATGTGCAATTATGTACAATATGTAATCCTGAATGATTTTTCATCTACTTTTTAATATTTGTTTATGATTTGTCCATGACAATATTTGACATTCATCATCTATCTGCATAATGTTCGTTCTGCATTTGCATTATGTAGATACATAATTCAACATGCATGCTTGTGTGACGCGTAATCTCTTTGCCTTCTGAGTTGAAGAATGCTTCTGTATGTATCATCTTTCTTTTGATTTATACCTGCCAAAATTTCTCTCCAAGCGTGTAATGTCATTATCAATAGCCTCAAATTTTCGCCAAATATGATTCATCTTGATCCTGTTCTCCATATTTTTCTTCTTTAGTATTTCTCTCGCAGCAGCTATGCACTTCAGTCAGAGAAACAAATGCAGAACTGTTGGTAACATCAATCCTCTAAAGTAGAGGCAAGTTATCAGTAATTCAAGAAATTTCTTACTTTAATTCTGTTTTCTATAGCTTCTTTTGATTTCAAGTGAGTAGTAATCTTTGCTTTCGCAGCAGCATCAACTACTAGCTTTTCTCTGGCTTCTTTTTCCACTTTTATCTCTTGAACAAGCGATTTCTCTTTAGCAATTGTCTTGCAACCATGTTGTATCCGGTAATGTAACAAAGTTATCTGTCTCGAGAATTTCATGGACAAAGCAAATGAGAGAGCGTAAAATAAAGAAATAGCTGTACAAAGTTGAGACCTTTAAGACTATACTTGTTCATCAAGCTCTTCAACAGGGGAAAGGAGCCTGCTTGCTTCCCATCCTGTTTGTCTCTTTATGCCATAGATGTCGTATAGAGCATGTTGAAGATGTACAATTGCTACATCCTCTTTGTAACTAAAAGAATATTGACTTGATCTGTATTTGTCTAGATCCATCTGTTCATGATCATTAGTCAAAATTATGGGTAGAAATAAATCATTCCCCTTTGTTTTAATCTAAAAGCGACGGAGTAACGGAAATGAAATTTATGTACAGATTAAACTTCCACAATAGTTCTTCAACATAAGTTACCTTTCTTTTCATTATTTTTTCATGGATTCGAGCACTGGCCTGATTATGGATTTTATATAGTGTCTCAGCTGCCTGGATTTTGGCTTTGATTGTTTGCTCATTTTTTGTCAAGATATCATCTTTCCTCTCTAGGTCAAGTTTGCCGTCGCTAAACCAACTTTTTCTTTCTTCTTCAACGGGCGTATGCTTGATGTCCATCTCAGCTTTCATATCCATGCTTTTAATTGGGAGAATTGAATGAAGAAATTAGGCCAAAGATAAAGAGGAGGAAAAGGATGAAATGCAGAGACTTGAGAGAAATATTAGATATGAACACTCAAGCAAAGCGACCTAAATTGCAAGAAACTTTCTCCCCACGCCTAAGTCAACTTATTCTAATACTCATTCAATCTCTCTCTCTCCCCCCCCCTCTTTTCTAGTAAATTTATTAATGTTTAAAAAGTGTCAATCGAAAAGTCAACTCCAATATGATTTATACTCCCTCCGTCCCGCTAGATGTTATCCTTTTTACTCTTTTCTCCCTTACCTCACTTTTCATGTTCACAACACTTACTCCACTAATACTTTTTTTTTAATCCTCGTATCTAAAACAGTTTTGTAACTTTTAGTGACACGCAGGGAGTATTTGTTTTATGCTTCCTCATCCTCAGGCATGTTCTTGGGTTGTTTCATTGAAGGTTCTTGGGTTGTAAATGATTCCAAAAATAAATAAATAATTAGGCACATGCACTCAGAAGCTTGGTTTCTGATTTGCTTCATAATTTTATTATTTTACTGTACTTATTTACTTTCTTTTCTGCAATAATAATAGTTATTCAGAGTTAAATATGTAAAAATGAATTAAGTCAATGCTCTTCCAAGAAGCTTGATATTACAAGGGAAAACCAACCTTCTCCGCATCATACTTGCATTGCAGCTTCTCTTGCTAAGGTTAGATTTTTGAAGCATTATGTTCTGTTATATTTTCCATTCATATCATTTACTAAATCTTTCTTTTGCCTATAAGACTACAGAGCAACTTTTCTTGCTCTGTTGTCCAGTTTTAGCTTCATAGAATCTTCATATTCTCATTTCTATTGTTTATCTTAGGTTATTGGCTTATTTGAGGATTAAAATCCTAGATCTGAACTAATGAGAAACCAGATTTTAGTTCTCGGTTTGTGGACCCTGCTAGAGTTGTTCGTCTCATGCTATGCTCGTTATGAGGCCTTTGCATTCCCTCGTGATCCATCAGTAGTCTATACTTACAGTAGGTCGGCTGAGATTGAGAACCAATGCAGTCCTTTTCTATCGTCAGCTTCCGAGTTAAAACCTGACGATTGTAGAGGTGAAAAACATAAAAATGAGCTTTCTTTCTACCATGGAGATTGGGAGCAGGAGTATACTGGAGCATCCCTTATTCCCTTCAATGACAGGGACATGCCAGGGGGTGGTCCTTCGCTCATTTCTCCTTGGAAAGTGGTGAGCTTTGAGGTGACGGATGTGAATTCTGTTCATCAATCCAAAACCACGGTCAGTCTTAGCGGGATCCTGTCCATTGGCATTACTCGAAATAGCACATTTCTCAAGGAACCAATCTTGCCGTTCATTATGAGACCAGGCATGTCTGCTCTCAGAGTGGATGTTGAAGGAGTTTATTTTGAAACAGAAGAAAATGGAGGAGAGCGCGTGGTTTGTTTGTTGGGGAATGCAACTCTGCCTTCAAGGAAATTCTTTGATGATTCCACGGATATGATGGCAAACTATTTTGATGCTGCTTACGACACGGAGCCTGTGATATCTCAAAGTGGCCAAATATTGCTTCTTCTTACGTATCCTCGAACTTTCAATGTATCTAGTAGAGAAATACGTGGTGAAATGACGAGTCTGAGCAAAGACGACTTTTCAACATACTTTGACAAAGTTCACATATCATCTCAGTTGGGTAGTTTCTCAAAGTATCAGTTTAGCTCCAGAAATCTCAGCTCAAGACCGTACGACCCTTATCCACTACACGATAAAATGTTGGAAGATGGTGCTGTCATATTCAGTAGTTGTGAATTTTGTAAGGTTCTGAAACGTTTCCAAGGTGAGGCATACCACATTGTGCCGCATTGGAAGCTTGGTGGAAAGTACGATCAGCTCCAAAATGAGTTCGGTCCTTTTCTGCTCGGTAAGGAGATTAAGGCTATTAGCTCTAGTTACAAGAATCTGAGGATCAGTATGCAGAACATCATTTGTGAAGAAGAAGCTAGTCAAGGCGATACGAAGATTGCAAGGGTTTCTGCTGTGCTGAGGCTATTACCTGCAACAATAGAACCATATGTAGCAGCACGAAGGACAGGTCTTTCTGAATTGACTCTTTCCGTTGAGGGAACGTGGAGATCCTCACTAGGACAACTTTGCATGGTTGGCTGTCGTGGTTCAGAATTGGCTCAATGTGATACTCAGATCTTACTGTATTTTCCTCGTTTGATATCCATCAACCAGAAGAATATGATATTTGGGAGCATCTCGAGTTTAAAAAACGAAATCGACTCATACACACCGATTTTGTTTGGTTTCGGGATGTACTCTGTTATATTTCGCCATAATTGGTACATCAGAGCTTATTTATCATACAATTACTCCAAAATCGAGCAGGCCATTGCTTTTCGTGAGAGAAGCCAACTAGGTACATTGATGGCCACTGTTAAACAGTCACTACTGAGATACCCATCCCTTGGAGAGGGAGCGGGCCTACTTGATCGCTTAGATCGTTTCTCAAGTGATCTTCGCTTTAGGTCCGTTGTAGGTCCGGAGACTTCGTTTCAGCTTGAGGTTCTGTCTATAGGTCCTTTACTCGGTCCACTTGACCTTCCGGGCTATTCAAATAATACTTCTGTTGGTACGCATCCTGACATTTCCAAGTCCGATATCCTGAACATTTCATTGACCCTCATGTTTACAGAAGCGCCTGTCAAAGTGAAAGAAGAGTGTTGCAATCACCTCTCGAAGCTGCGGTTGGAGGGTCTATATGATCCACGTGTTGGTACATTATACTTAGTTGGCTGCAGGAATGTTTTGATAGAGCGTATAGATATTGAGGGGGGACTGGATTGTTTGATTGAAGTGAAAGTTGAGTACTCTTCTGAAACAACTCGATGGTTGATAAATCCAACAGCAAAGATTACCTTCGCCAGCCGAAGGAGCGAAAAAGATCCTCTCTATTTTACCCCAATAACCCTCCATACATTTAGGATTCATGACAGAAATCATGAAGAATCTGAAAATTTACGTATAATTTTTGAAAGAGGCCTTCGAGTTGTACTGCTCCTGGTATCTGTTGCACTCATATGGAGCCAACTCTGCTACATGAAGAAAAACGCAGACCTAGTTCCTTATGTATCTCTTGTCATGCTGTGCGTACAACTTTTCGGGTATGGCTCAAGTTTGATTAGCGACAAGGAGATTCTAATCAAGTCAAGGGAAACCAAATATTACAGAGACCGAATGTACGATCTTCATGACTACAAATTGTTCGTTAAAGGCCCAGGTAACACTGATAAACTTCTTGTTCTAGCTGCTTTGATACTCACTGCTAGAGTTTTCCAGCTGGTGTTAAGAGCTCGAGCAGCACTGCGTGCTCAAGGGGGCTCAAAATTTGGGGATGTGCCTAGTGAAGTGCGGGTCCTACTGATTTCCTTGGTTGTCTTTGTAGTCTTTTCTCTTTTTTCGCTCCTCGACTATTGGTATCTCATTCCGCCAGGAGAGGATATTGTACTGAAAGTAGTTTTTATGATTTCCAAATTCGCTGATCGAGTTTGTTCAGTTCCAGCAGAATTTCTGGCTCCTCAATTGATAGCAACTTACTTGTCGAAGACCCGTGTTAAACCCTTGAGGAAAGCCTACTTCATTGGCTTTCTGTCGATATCATTTCTTCAGCTTTTCTATGACCGTGTACAAGATCTGAGTTAGAAGATGAAGCTGCTACTTGGCTTTCGATTCAGAGTTTGGCAACCTGGTCCCCATAGTTGCATGAAGATCTGAATGATTTCATCACTCTCCTTGTTATGTGATGGTCAGTCCTACCCTCTCCCCCCCCCCCATCACATTTTAATTATGCTATTTATTTCACTAAAGTTTAGACGGTGTTAAGATTTGCTTCAGGACTGCTTGTTTGTTTTCTTACTCAGTTTTAGTCAATAATCAGTTTATTTAAAGTCAATAAAATCCTAGTCTTTAGACTATTGTTGAAGTCCTAGTCTCTAGGATATTGGTAGCATTATCTCATATCAGGATTCTAGAGTTGTTACCTGATTTCTAGGGATATTTTATCTTTTTAGTTGAGCTAGTTGCACTATAAATGTAATGCATCAGAATGAATAAATCATCCTCAGTTGTTGCATCAATCAGTTCTCTTTTCTATTCTGCACTTCAATTAAATTTAGTTCTCTATTTTCTGTTCTTCTTGTCTTTTCAAAATAACAATTGGTATCAGAGCAATATTCTTACGGGACCTGTGAGTAGCTATGGAGTCAGAAACTAGTTTTCCCAATTTTTCTCAAGTTGCTCCACCTCTTCTTAATGGAGAGGAGTACCAGCTTTGGGCTGTTAGAATGGAAACTTATTTGGAGGCTTTGGATCTATGGGAAGTTGTTGAAGAAGATTATGAAGTTGTTATGCCGCCAACTAATCCGACGATAGCACAGATGAAAAGCCACAAGGAGAAGAAGACCAGAAAATCAAAGGCCAAATCAGCACTGTTTGCTGGTGTTTCAACAACAATTTTCACAAGGATAATGACTCTCAAATCAGCCAAAGACATCTGGGAGTTTGAAGACAGAATATGCAGGAGATGAAAGAATACGAGGAATGAAAGTGCTCAATCTTTATAAGGGAATTTGAGCTGCAGAGGATGAAGGATGCTGAGACAATCAAACAATATACCGACAGACTGCTTGGTATTGCCAACAAGGTAAGGCTTCTTGGCACTAAGTTTGATGATTCAAGAATTGTTGAAAAAATTCTTGTTACGGTGCCTGAAAAATATGAAGCCTTAATAACCACCTTGGAAAATACTAAAGATTTGTCTAAGATCACCTTGGCAGAACTTTTAAATGCTTTTCAGGCTCAAGAACAAAGGAGACTTATGAGACAAGAGTCTATCGTTGAAGGAGCTCTGTCAGTGAAACACCAAAGTTCTGGGAGTAGTTCAAGTGGTCGCACTCAAAGCAAAGGTGGGAGCTCAAAGAGAAACTTCCCTCCTTGCGAACATTGTGGCAAGATGGGTCATCCTCCTTTCAAGTGCTGGAGAAGGCCTGATGCTAAGTGCAAAAAATGCAATCAGCTTGGACATGAAGCAGTGATTTGCAAAAGCAAATTTCAGAAAGAAGAGGAAGAAGAGGAAGAAGCAAATATAGCTGATTAAGATGAAGAAGATCAGATATTCGTAACGAGTTGTTTTTCTACAAAAGTCTCCTCAGAGAGTTGGCTCATTGACAGTGGTTGTACAAATCATATGACATTTGACAAAACTCTTTTCAAGGAGTTAAAGCCTACTGCAATGACAAAAGTCAGGATAGGCAATGGTGGCTATATCGCTGCAAAAGAAAAAGGAACAATTGCAATGACAACCAGCTCAGGTACAAAAATTATTTCAGACATTCTTTATGTACCTGATGTTGATCAAAATTGCTCAGTGTTGGCCAGCTATTAGAAAAAGGATTCAAGGTTTCCTTTGAAGACGAGTATTGTCACATTTATGATGCTGCTGGAAAGGAAATTTTATGTGTCAGAGTGAAAGGGAGAAGCTTCTTATTTGATCCTACAGAGGAGTGTGCAACTTATTCTACTGATGTTAGCACCACAGAAATTTGGCATAAGAGACTTGGGCATTGTCATCTTCAACGAATGCTTAAGATGAAGAATGATGAAGTAGCAAGAGGTTTACCGGCTTTGACTACTACTGGACACCTACCGAATTGTCATGCTTGTCAATTTGGTAAGCAAAGTAGGAAACCATTTCCTAAATCATCTTGGAGAGCAACAGAGAAGCTGCAATTGGTTCATACAAATGTTGGAGGACCTCAAAGAATGCCATCACTTCAAGGCAGCAGGTACTACATTCTTTTCATCAATGATTATACGACAATGTGTTGGATTTATTTTCTGAAGTTTAAGTCTAAAGTTGCTGGAGTATTTTGGAAGTTTAAAAAGAGTGGAAAATTTAAGTGGCTGCAAAATCAAAACTTTAAGGTCTGATAATGGAAAGGAGTACACATCTGCTGAATTTAACACGTTTTGTGAGGAAGCTGGTATAAAACATCAGCTCACAGCTCCTTACACTCCACAACAAAATGGAGTGAGTGAAAGGAAGAATAGGTATGTCGTGGAGATGGCTAGATGCATGCTACATGAAAAGGGATTGCCAAAGAGTTTCTGGGCAGAGGCAGCAAATACAGCGGTTTTTCTACAAAATCGACTTCCAAGTGTGGCTATAAAAGACAAAACTCCATTTGAACTTTGGTATGGGTATATACCTTCACTAAGTTTTCTGTAAGTATTTGGTAGTTTGTGTTTTGTTGATGTTCCACAGGTGAAGAGGGATAAGCTTGACAAAAAATCAATTCCAGGAATTTTTATTGGCTACAACACAATTTCTAAAGCCTACAAAGTATATCATCCTCAAACAGAGAAAATGGTGATTACTAGAGATGTTGACTACTTCGAGGATGATCAATGGGAATGGAAGACTTCAGAAAGAACCAATACACCTTTGGAAGAATATAGAAGAAATTATTTTGAAGAGGAGACAACAGAAGAGCTGGAAGATGAAATGGTGGATGATCAGCCGGTTAGAGGAACAAGATCACTTTTAGACATTTATCAAAGATGCAATGTAGCATTATGTGAACATGCTGATCATGAAGAAGCTCTTAAAGATCCAAAGTGGAAGAAAGCAATGGAGGAGGAGATGTCAATGACTTGGAAGTTAATCAGCAAACCAGAAGGCATAAAGATTATTGGAGTAAAGTGGGTGTACCGAACGAAGCTAAATGCTGATAATTCCATCAACAAATACAAAGCAAGGCTTGTTGTGAAAGGTATGCTCAGATTTATGGTGTTGATTACTCTGAAACGTTCTCTCCTGTTGCGAGACTAGATACGATCAGATTGTTATTAGACATTTCAGCACAAAAGGGCTGGAAAGTGTTTCAACTAGACGTTAAATCAGCTTTTCTAAATGGTTTTCTACAGGAAGAAATTTATGTAGAACAACCGGAAGGTTTTGTTGTGCGAGGTGAAGAAGATAAGGTTTATTTGCTAAAAAAGGCTCTTTACGGCCTAAAACAAGCTCCAAAAGCTTGGTACAGCAGGATTGATGAACATTTGTTGAGCTTGGCTTCACAAGAAGCTTGTCCGAAGCCACTCTTTATGTTAAACAAAAGAGTAGTTATGTTCTAATTGTATCTTTGTATGTTGATGACCTTTTGGTGACAGGAGATAATGCGCAGATGATTGAAGATTTTAAACAAGAAATGATGCAGGTCTTTGAGATGATAGACCTTGGTCTTATGACTTACTTTCTTGATTTGGAGGTCCAGTGATAGGCTAAAGTCGCACGCCTACAAATTAACCAAAGACTTGGCCACAATAATGTAGCTAGAGCAAGTCCAGGATCGAACACGAAGAACGGTTATAAGTTCGCACAATTGTCACTTGACAAGATTGGGGGGTCTAAGATTGATTTTGATTACTTCCTAAGACGGGAATAAAAACTAGATTGTAAACAAATAAAGGAAAACACATTGGATTGATTAATATCCCCGTCTATCATTCAAATATCATCGGTCAATTCTTTTCAATTTTATCTTATTCACTCGATCACGAGATGTATTTCAATCTCTATCTCTTTCTTTAAAATTAGTTAATAGTAGTGACACACTCACTAATAACCCTAATCAATATTCAAACTTAACTAACACAGTCTAGATTTAAAATACCAATTGATTAACGATTTAAGAGATGAAGATCGAGAACACTTTCTAATATTATTTCAATTAGATAATTGTTTATTTTCTCTTACTTCACAATCCACCATGACACATGCATGGACTATAAAGATGCTACTTGTGAAACCCTAAATTGACACAATCTTAGGAGATTCTAGCAATAAATTAATAATAAGGATTTAACAATCGGCCTAATTGCAAAACTCTAGAAATCAATCAAGAACAAGAGAAAATATAAATAGGATAAAAGAGATGAAAAGAAATAAACCCAATTGAAATCAAGAACGGTTCCAATAATTAAATCCAAAGCAAAGAAAATTAGTTCTCCATGGAAAATAATAAATCTCTAAAAGAAAGTAAAAGTTGGAACCCTAATAATATTTTATAAGGAAGTATTTATACTCCACCCTAAAAACCTAAAACCAAAAGGAAAAGAAAAAAAGAAAATAAAAAAAACTTCCAAACATAATTGCACGCGGCGGTGACATCACTCGTGGCACGACTCGTGAGTAATTTTCCACTCGTGCTGACGACAAGCACGAGTCATGTAAAGAGAGCATTAGTCATGCCTTTTCTTGGTCCAAAATTCCTTGGATTCGATTCGCAGTTGCACTTTGGTCACTGTACTTTTCTCTTTTGCACTTTGGTCACTGTACTTTTCTCTTTTGCACTTTGGTCATCATACTTTCCAGATTTGCAGTTTGGTCCCTGGATTTCTCAGATTTCTGCCAAACAGTCCTCAGCTTCACAATCTTGATCCCTTTTAGGCTTGACTTTTGCTTCTTGAAAATATTACATCTGAATATGAAACAAAACAACTCAAATACCCTCGGGTTACAATAAAATCTCATTTAACATACTATCCCAAAATTACATCAAAACTAAACTAAATACATCAAAATAGGAATAATATATCTAGGAAAATAGGGAATTACTGATATGACATAATTATACTATCTAATTCCTATGTTTTTCGTCCTTATAATTCTTTATTTTCATGTATTTAGTATAGGTTTGATATAATTTGAGTGAATTATGTATTGAGAGGATTAGTGAGATTTTATTGTAATCCGAGGGTATTTGAGTAGTTTTATTTCATAGTCGGATGTAATATTCTCAAGAAGCAAAAGTCAAAGCAAAAAGGGGATCAAGATTGTGAAGATGAAGACTGTTTTGCAGAAAACTGGAAACTTGAAGGACTAAACTGCAAAGCTGGAAACTTGAGTGACTAAAGTGCAACTGTGGCGAAACGAATTTTGGACCAAGAAAGAAAAAAGCACGAGTGGTGCAAATAGGCACGAGTCGTTCTTGGATTCAGCACGAGAGAATTTTTTTACACGAGTCGTGCTACGACTTGTCCCGTTGATGACGTCACCCTGGCGTGTCTGCTTGGAAACTTTTTTTCTTTTTCTTTATTTTCTTTTATTTTGTTCCTGGCGTGGTGTGTTATTTTTAGGAAAGCTTTTTATTTTTCCTTTTTCTTTTCCTTTTTAATTTAGGTTTTTAGGGTGGAAGTATATATACTTCCTTTTAGAACAATTTGAGGGTTCCAACTTTTATTTTTCTTTGAGAGATTTATTATTGTTCATGGAGAACTAAACCCTTTTGCTTTGGATTAATTATTGGAACCGTTCTTGAATGCAATTGAGGTTCATTTATTTTCATCCCTTTATCCTATTTATATTTTCTTCTGTTCTTGATTGATTAAATTGATTTCTAGGATTTTGCAATTAGGCCGATTGTTAAATCTTGATTCTTGATTTATTGCTAGAATCCCCTAAGATTGTGTCAATTTAGGATTTCACAAGTAGCAACTTTATAGTCCATGCATGTGTCATGGTGGATTGTGAAGTAGGAGAAAATAAACAAGTATCTAATTGAAACAACATTAGAACGTGTTCTCGATCTTAATCTCTTAAATCGGTAATCAATTGGTATTGTAAATCTAGACTGTGTCAGTTAGGTTTAAATATTGATTAGGGTTATTAGTGAGTGTGTCACTGCTATTAACTAATATCAAAGGAAGAGATAGAGATTGAAATACATCTCGTGATCGAGTGAATAGGATAAAATTGAAAAGAGTTGGCCGATGATATTTGAATGATAGATGGGGATAATAATTAATCCAAAGTGCTTTTCCTTAATTGTTTACAACCTAGTTTTTGATTCCCGTCTTAGGAATTAATACAAATTAAGCTTAGACCCCCAATCTTGTCAAGTGACAATTGTGCAAACAGATTGCCGTTCTTCGAGTTCGATCCTGGACTTGCTCTAGCTACATTATTGTGGCCAAGTCTTTGGTTAATTTGTAGGCGTGCGACTTTAGCCTATCAATTACATATAATATAATCCACCACATCATCCAGCAAAGAAATAATGAAGTTTTCATTTACCAAAAGAAGTATGCAAAAGAAATTTTGAAGAAATTTCAAATGGAGGAGTGCAAAGCAATAAGTACACCAATGGGTCAAAAAGAAAAGCTCAGCAAAGAAGATGGTGCCAATAAAGTGGATGAATGCTATTACAGAAGTTTGGTAGCAAAGAAGATGGTGCCAATAAAGTGGATGAATGCTATTACAGAAGTTTGGTTGGCTGCTTAATGTATCTCACAGCAACGAGGCCTGATATTCAATTTGTTGTAAGTCTCTTATCTCGTTTATGCATTGTGCTAGTGAAGTGCATTTAAGAGCAGCAAAAAGAGTCTTAAGGTTTATCAAAGGCACTATTGATTGTGGTGTCAAGTTTGAGAAGAGTTTAGACTTCAAGTTGAGTGGTTTTTCTGATAGTGATTGGGCTGGTTCAGTTGATGACATCAAAAGTACCTCTGGTTATTGTTTCAGCCTAGGCTCAGGTGTTTTTTCATGGTGTTCAAGGAAACAAGAGATTGTAGCACAATCCACTGCAGAAGCAAAGTTTATTGCTGCAACTGCAGCAACAAATCAAGCTCTATGGCTGAGGAAAGTTCTATCTGACATACATATGGAGCAAAATGAAAGTACAAAGATTCTTGTTGATAATCAAGCAGCAATTGCAATTTCTCGAAATCCGGTATTTCATGGAAAAACAAAACACTTCAACATCAAGCTTTACTTCTTGAGGGAAGTGCAACAGAGTGGAAAAGTGGCACTTGCTTATTGCAAGTCGGAAGCTCAACTAGCAGATTTGTTCACCAAGCCACTTTCAGCTGGTAAGTTTGAGTTATTAAGGAAGATGATCGGAGTTTGCAGTACCTAAAGCAAGGAGGAGTGTTAAGATTTGCTTCAGGACTGCTTGTTTGTTTTCTTACTCAGTTTTAGTCAATAATCAGTTCTCTTTTCTATTCTGCACTTCAATTAAATTTAGTTCTCTATTTTCTGTTCCTCTTGTCTTTTCAAAATAACGGGGCAATGCCCTTTTCGATTTAAAAAAAGAAGAAGAATTATTTCATCACTAATGGCGTTGAGATCTAATATAGTGATCTTGCTGAAGACTTCATTGTTACACAACTTATCTTGCTGTTTACAGACGGGTATGTATGTTATGTAATCCATGAATGTCATTCATCCTCAATTATGTGATGTATGTTCTGCAATTCTATAGCATATAAACAGGTGCGGATCTAGCCTATGAGATGGGGGTGCAAGTGCACCCGCTTAAATTCCAAATTCATTAGAAAAAAATCTACTTTTAAAATTTATATGCAAATTATGTATATATATTTATACATAGTGCCACCATTAAACATGTAGTATTCATGGTTCAGTGGAAAAGGTGTATGTTTTTTACTGAGAGTTCTTGGGTTCCCTAGATCTGCCACCGCATATAAAGATGCATAAGTCAACACACGTTTGTGTACCAAACTCCGTGAGTTAACTACTAATCGTGCAGGATGCGTGATCTCTTAGACTTCTAAGTTGAAGAATGCTTCTGTAAACATCGTCTTTCTTTTGATCTACAGCTTCCAATTTTCTGTGCAACCTTGTAATGGCATTATCGATGGCGTCCATTTTCTTCCAAAGATGATTGTTCTTCCTCTCATGTTCCAGGTCAGTCTTCTTTAGTATTTCTCTTTCAGCTGCTATGCACTTCAGTAAGAGAAGAAATGCAGATGTGTTAGTAAACATCAAACCTCTAAACTATAAGTTACATCTCAATAATATCTAAGTATTGTACTTTAATTCTGTCTTCTATAGCTTCTTTTGAGCCCAAATGAGTACTCATCTCTGCTTTCATAGCAGCATCAGGCACTAGCTTTTCTCGTGCTTCTTTTGCCTTTTTTATCTCACGAATGAGTTGTTTCTCTTTAGCGGTTCTATTGCAACCATGTTGCATCCGGTAATGCAATGAAGTTATCTGTTTTGAGGATGTCAAGGATAAAGAGAAAGTGAGAACGGAAACCAAAGAAACCCGTTTAAGAATGTTGAGACTGTATTACCTTTTCATCAAGCTCTTCAAGCGGTGAATGCAGCCTACTAGCTCCTGCTTTGGTTAAGTTCTTTACTCCATAAAGGTCGTACAGAGCACACTCAAGTTGTGCAATTTCCATATCTCTTGATGTTACATCATGTTCGTAAAAATACAAATATTTACAAGATTCGTATTTGTTTCGAGTCACCTGTTCAAGATCATTAGCCAAAGATTACGTGTATGTATAAAAGAAAGTGAAAACTACCTCATGATGTTTTTATTATAGCTATATGATCTACCTTTCTTTCCATTATTTTCTCAAAGATTTGGTCACTGGCTTGTTTATGGAACCGGTACAGAGTCTCAGCTTCCTGGATCTTGGCTAGTATTCTTTCATCATTTGTCATTGTCTTGGCGTTTCTCTCTAGCTCAAGTTTGGCATGGATAAACAAATCTTTTCTTTCCTCTTCAATGGGCGTCTGATCGATATTGATCTCTTCTTCGATCTCCATGTCTTTACCAGATCAAATCGGGAGAATTGAATGAAAAATTAGGTCAAAGAGAGAGGAGCCAGAGGCTGAAATATAGAAACATAGGAGAATTATTCTATATGAAGACCTTGTAAAAAGTAGTCCCTGCTCTAGCTAAATGGCAAGACACTTGCTTCCCACGCTAAAGTCAACTCATTCCAATGCCGAGTCTTTTCTAAAAAAAAATATTTTAAGTCCTTGTGGGCCCGCCCTTCCCTAAACCCCATACGTAGTAGGAGCTCTTGTCGCACCAGATTGGCCTTTTCTATTTCATGTTTTAATTATTAAATACTAGTTATCACCTCAGTTTCCAGGAAGCACATGGGTATGAGGCATATTCTTATAATGAATCTGATTCAAGTTATGTTAATATTGAAATGCTTGTTTTTGGTCAACTTTGTGTTAGCAAAAACTATTCTAAGTTTCTTTTGTCTCTTCCCCAGAAATCAAAAACCAAGCTGCCCAGATCCCCAACTGAACTTCGATGGAGGTTTTCACAGCACTTTGAGCACAACCCATCTTTCAGGTTAGAGTGAAAATCTCAGTTTCTTATCACACTTCAAACCTCGATAGCAAAAACTATTCTAAGCTTCTTTTGTTCTGCATATCCATTTATGTTTTTTTATATCTTGCTTCGTTTTGTTTGGGGTATCAAGTTGGGGTTTGAATAGAAATATCTGACTTTGAAACTTATTATATGTAATGACGATTCAACCTATTGTTCTTGTTCTCTGCACTCTGGTAGAGTTTCTTCTTTTATCCAACTTCACTACATCTTTCGACAACTCTGCATCCTTTGATGAAAACCCACTAATCTACACATACAATCGCTTGTCCGAGATTCAAAAGGAATGCGCCTCCTTCCTATCTTCAGCTTCTGAGTTGAAACTAGATGACAGTAGAGGGTATATGCTTGAACAAAAACTCTTATTCTATAACGGAGAGTGGGAGCAGGAGAGTGGCGATTTTTCTCCCTTGATCCCTTATGAAGATACAGATATGTCATTGGAAAGTATGTTCCCAGTTGCTCCCCTAAAGTTGGTAAGCTTCGAGGTCAAACATGTCAGTACTGTTCACCAGTCTAAAAAGGCAATCAGTTTTCAAGGCCTTATGCGTATAGGCCAAGCACGAAATAGCTCGTTGATTTATGATGCCTACTATAATTTCCACATGTCTTCCGGAATGTCAGTCCTCAAAATCTTCTTTGAAGGAGTTTATCTCGAGAATGCAGGAGAGAGTATGGTGTGTATGTTGGGGAATACAACACTGCCCTTTCTGATTGGCGATACTGATCCTTCTGGTAGGATAAGGAAAGTTAGTTCCTTGAGCAACCATGAACCTAATCTTTTCCAAGATGATCACATTCTTTTAGTTCTTCGGTACCCCAAAACATTCAACTTGACAAGAAGGTCAATTCAAGGAGAAATGAGAAGTTTGAATGACGAAAGAAGTTTTAAGTACTTTGATCCGGTTCACATATCATCTCAGTTGAGTAGACTCTCAAAATACAAGTTTAGCTCCGGAGAGCTCAAGTCAAGAACATGTGATCCGTACCCGTATCAAGACAACATGGTTGAAGATGGCGCCAATGTGTTTGATGGCTCCGAATTCTGCAGGAATCTAAAAGCATTTTCATACGATGGGTTTAACATTGTGCCAAACTGGAAGTACATTGGCAAGCGTGGCTTTCGTAATAGAATAGGCCCTTTCCTGATTGAAGGAAGGCACAGGGATCTTGATTGGAGTTACGATAATGTTCGAATGATTATGCAGAATCTCTTGTGTGAAAGGGATGATACAGAAGAAATCGAGCCCAAAAATGCAAGGGTTGCTGCTGTCTTTAGAGTATTTCCTTCAGCCATGGATCCAAGTACTTCAGATACAAGGAACAGTCTTTCAGCAATGACACTATCTGCAGAGGGAACGTGGGATTCCTCCACGGGACAGCTTTGCATGGTTGGTTGTCTTGGCATTGCAGATTCGGGCTTAGATGGATGCAGTTCTCAGATTTCAATCTACTTTCCACGTTCATTTTCCATCAAGCAAAGGAGTGTAATAGTCGGGAGCATATCCAGCACCGTAAATGAAGAAGATCCATACGTGCCCATTCTGTTTGGAGTTTCTATCCAACCTCTCCGTTTCAGTTTTAACCAACCACGATACATTATGTCTTTCCTGTCGTACAATTACTCAAAAACTGAACTTGCTTGTGCTTTCCGAGAGAGAAACCAACCAAACAAGTTGATAGCCACTATCAAGAAATCTCTCCTGACATATCCAGCCCTCCAAGATGCAGAACAAAAACAACTAGCTCAATTAGACTCCCTCGCTCATAACCTCTATGTTGGTGGCTTTTCGGTCCCTTATCCTCCACAGTTTAGCCGTAAACCAGAAATTTTCGTTACAATTGAGGTATCCTCATTGGGACATTTACTTGGAGGGTATACCGAATGGTTGTACAATGAAAAATTTCCGGTCAGTGCTCAACTTGAAGTCCCCAGGTCTGCAGTTTTAAATGTCTCACTTTCTCTCATGTTCACCGAAGCAGCCCTGAAGTCAGAGAAGTCATATAAGAACATATCAGGGTTATTTCTGGAGGGCTTGTACGACCCTCTTTTAGGTGAAATGTACTTAATTGGTTGCAGGAATGTTAAGGTTGAAAGTACTAACACCGAGATGGAGAGAGGTATGGATTGTTCAATCGAAGTGAACATCTTGTACCCATCTGCAACATTTAGGTGGTTGAAAAATCCGTCTGCAAAGATCACCATCGCCAGTAAAAGGAGCAAGGATGACCCCCTCTGCTTCACAACAGTAAAGTTGCAGACCTTTATGACTCGTAATCGTGAAGAATTTGAACTATTTCGCAAAGTTGTTGATGAAATTCTTCGGAACCTGTTACTTTTTGTTGCAAACATGATCATTCTGCATCAACTCGTTCACATCAAAAACAATGTGAATGCTGCTCCTTATATATCTTTGACCATGCTCGCTTTTCAGGCCATTGGCTACATACTTCCACTAATCAGCCATTCAAATATTCTGTTTGAGACAAAAGACTTTACCACCAAACTGTATAATCTCTATGGAAATGAGCGATTGCAGGGTCTTGATTACAGCAGTAAGATCCTTTCACTGACTTGCTTGATACTAACAGCACTGGTTTCACAGAAGGTATCAGAATCTAGAAAAAGTCCTTCCAAACTAAAAAGGGTAACTCGTGAAAGAAAGGTGGTTTTCATTATGTTGACAATGCTGATAATTGGATTTGTGATATTGCTTCTAGTTCGTGGCAATCTAAGTGCATATACTTCAGTTACAGCTGAGCTCAAGGAATTTGTGGCATTTGTTCAGAACTTCTTTCTTCTTCCTCAGATCATTGGCAACTTGCTTTGGCAGATCCGTGTTAAGTCACTTACAGAAGTGTACTACTTTGGTTTCACGTTGATAAGGGTTCTTGCACTTGTCTATGGCTACATAAGAGATCCAATTATAGATCCTTACTCTATGAAGGATGTTGAGTTCATGAGCTTGGGTTCGAGTTCAGCATCAAGAATTGGCCATGTTGTTGCTCTTGTTGCTATGATCTTGCTGGCTGCTCGAGTCCATGTTCAACAGAATTTGAGCCAGCAGAAATTTCTTTAAGTCATGTGGGCCCAGCTCTTTCCCAGATATCACGCATGGTGGGAGCTCGTGTATCATCAGGTTGTTGTTTTTTACGCTATGCTGACTTTTATTTTGGGATTAAACCTTTCCCCAATTTACCTGTTTCTTATGTTTATGTAGAATTTGGAGTTTGGGCTTAAACGTTTGCTGTAATGATCGGAGAGAAAATCAAATGCAATCTCCCTGACAAATTTTCCAAGATTCTTTGCGATTAAACTGCAATTCTTGGCTGAACCCATGACTGGAAATCTGATCCAAGCATGTGATTACAGCTCATAACAGGTCATTAAACATTCTAATTAGCTCTGATTAACTATTCGTTGGCAGGCAAAAGAGAAAACAAGTTTAAACCTAAAGATAACTGTCGGTCAAAAGGTTATAAATTAGGCTGTAGGCGAAAGAAGAAACAAGTTTAAACTTGAAGATAAGTCTCACAAATAAAAGTAAAACACTCTGTCTCGAAAAGTTAGTCTCATGTCCGATTAAACTGGTCAAATGCGGGTCTATTGTTTGGAGGAAGTAAATAGTAGGTTCATGACAAACACGGGTCTATTGCTTGGAAGGATTATCCTAACTGCTGGACTACAAACGCTTGCTGCCCAAGGTGACAATCTTAATTGAATATCTCAAAATGTTTTACATTAAGATTCTTGATTTGTTTAATCTTAATCCCACGTGTCTAAAGTCAAACATGAGATTAGATCTATCGAAGACTAAGTTTAGAGTTAGTTCCTTGCACCTTCCTCCATTGACTACCAAGTCTGAAAATCATTGAACTTGAAAGTATCACCTTCATTTTTAGAATTTCATGAAGATAATAAGTCTTTTTGATTTATCAGTGATTTCTTTTCATATTCAGGGGTTATTTACTTCACTCAGAATGAGAACTCCGTCTCTGAAGCCTCGTATGCAGATGCAGGCAATATGGTTTCTAGTTTCCATCTTCAGCGTTGCTAGTTCTCTCAACATCCTTGACAATCCTTCAATAGTGTACACCTACGTTCGTACTCCTGAACTCAAAAAGCAATGTGCTTCCATTCTCTCATCAGCTTCTGAGTTGGAGCCTGACGACAATAGAGGTGGCAGAATGAAGAGAGAGCTGTTCTTCGAGAACGGAGACTGGGATCAAGAACCTGCAGGTGCTTCCCCATTGATGCCATTCAAGGCAAGTAATAATAATTATTTTGGCCATGGGGCTCCAAAGAAACTAGTTTCATTCTGGGTTGTAGATGTTAATCCAGTCCGCCAAGTCAAAGATGCAGTCAGTATCAGTGCAATGATAGAAATTGGCATAACGAGCAGTAGGTCAGTGTCAGATGGTCATTATGATTGGTCTCCGAGGTTTTATGAGCAGGAAGGGATTTCTAGAATGACAATTCCTTTTCAAGGAATATATGTCGAGTCAAACGAGAACAGCGGGCAGCTGTCAATGTGCTTGTTAGGAAATGCAACAATGCCTACTTTGAATAAGGAATCTGATTCGTGGGAACCTGAGAAGCTGTATGGTTATAACTCTGATCAGCGTTCTACTACCCTTGTAGCAGACAATCAAATCTTGCTTCTTCTTCATTACCCGAAAACTTTCTCTTTGACCCGTAGAGCTATTCGTGGAGAAATGAGAAGCTTGAACCAGAGATGGAACCTCACTTACTTTGATGAGGTACACATTTCTTCTTCAGGACAAAGTTCCAGATATGAGTTTGGCTCAGGGGGACTTCTGGAACGTGCCTGCAGTCCCTATCCTTATCGCGATGAGTTAGTTGATGGAGAAGTCGAGAATATGTTCAAAGGAGATGAGTTTTGTGAGAAGCTAAAAAATCATATTTCGAACGAGGCGTTCATCCTTGCTCCTAATTTGAAGTATATTGGCTCAAAAGATTATAACTTGAAACTAGGATCATTTCTTCTTGGAGGACAAATTGAAGAAAGTAATAGTATTTTCGAAAATTACAGGCTAATGATAAAGGATGTCCAGTGTGAGTTGGGAGATGATGAAAACGGGACCAAAGGTATGAAGGTATCTGCTATATTTAGAGCATTTGAGGCACAAGAATATCAGTTCAGGGAAAAACAATGGACGGGTCTTTCTGGTGCAACAATTTCTGCAGAAGGTACATTTCGTTCTTCACACGGACAGCTCTGTATGGCAGGTTGCCAAGGCCTGCTTGATTCTCCTGCCAAGAGATGCAGTACTCGTATCTGCTTGTACCTTCCTCTCGTGTTCTCAATCACTCAAATGAGCATGGCATTTGGGACCATATCCAGCATCAACGAATCTGTTTCCTTGGTGTTCGAGAAAGATTCGACTGTTAAAAAGTTCCTCGACAAGTATGAATGGAAAAGAAATATGGACTGGTCGTACAACTACACTAAGACGATCCAGGCAAGCCAGTTCAGAACTAGAAGCAACCCCTCCAAATTGACAACCCTCCTCAAAAAGTTGTTTCTTCGATATCCATCCTTAAAGGGTAATCACATTGCAAATTACTCATCGCTCTCAGATCTTCTCTCGGTCAAAGTTTGTTCCGTTCCGCTCACTTTTCCAAATGCAAGAACATCAAAGACTTATGCTGAAATAGACATCCTCTCTCTTGGATCATTGTTTGGACGCTACTGGTCAAGGCCAAGTCAAAACGTAAGATTTCAAGAACAAGTCAACTCCAGTACTGATACCATAGAAATTTCAGGTCAGATCAGCATTACTAGTAGAGGGTTTTTCAACATTTCATTGTTCTTGGAGGGTTTATATGATCCTGTCGTTGGGGAGATGTATCTAATTGGTTGCAGGGATGTCCGAGCCTTGACTGCTAAACTAAGCTACAATGGCACAAACCTTGAAAGGGGGATGGATTGCGAGATTGAAGTCAAAGTCAAGTATCCTCCTAGAAATGCACGTTGGCTACTAAACCCAAATGTCAGAATCTCTATCAACAGCAAGAGGAGCAAGAAGGATCCGCTCCACTTTGGTAGTATTAATATGCGTACCTTTCTTCTTTCTTACAAGAAGAAAGTGAACGATGTGCTATTTAGACAACATTTTGAGGAAATCCTTCGTGTCCTACTTCTTTTAGTTGCGATTTTGTCCACTCTAAGCCAAATTTGTTATACTCAAAAAGTAGTATATGGACTTTCCCCTGCTTATACATCTATATACATGCTTAGCATTCACGCTCTTTTCTACAGTGTTCCCTTGATCACGGGAGATGAAGTTCTGTTCAAGTGGAAAGTGTTTTCTAATCAAAGTTACGAGAATTTCCAACGGTGGGACCTACTTGATTCGGTCATCAAAACTCTTCTTCTGGTAGCATTGATTATGACTCTAAAACTTTCTCAGAAAGTCTGGGGATCGCGAAGTCAACAGCCTGGTCAATCTCTTGCTGCACAAAGAACCCCAGACGAGAAGCTGGTTATACTTGTTTCATTTACCATTCATGCATTAGGTTTCTTCGTTTTTCGTGCTTGCTATATGTATGCGAGTCAAAGTCAAACATCAGGAAATCTACTCCGAGAACTGTGGACTTATTGGGGAATAGTTCAAGATTTTTTCTTAATCCCAGAGATTGTTGCCCTTGTGGTGTGGCGCGTAAAAGGTAAAGTAAAGCCACTGAGAAAGCTATATTACATGGGTTTTACAGCTATCAGAGTCGTGATTCACATCTACGACTACTTGCGGGACCCGATTCCGAGTCCTCGAGAAGATGACTACGAGTTTGAGTACTTGGGGGGTGTCGAGTTTTATGCTAAGCTTGGACATGTTATGGTTGCTGCTATTTCAATTGCACTTGCAGTGATTTTGTATGTTCAGCAGAGATTTCCTAACAAGTCCCAGCAGTTTGTGCTGGCGAAGAAGCTTGACGAGTGCGAGGACCCATCTCTCGAGGCTGGTTTGTATCAGAAACTGCTCTCGGAATGAGTTCTTAAGCTTCTTGTCAGAAGCTAATGTTTTGGGGAAGTGTCTGTAGCTTTCATCTGATGTTGTAAGTTAGAAGGTGTTGATGTGTTTTTTTCTCTACCTACCTTTTTTTATTATAATAACGATATTCAATCTAATTTTCATTTTGTTTAACCTTTTTTTTTTTAGTTATTAATGGGAAGGAAGAAACTGCCATATCATACGATGTTAACACATGAGCCTACTAAACCAAGTTAATGGTGAAAAAATATGTTGTGTGTGAAGAAAATTGTGTATTTTTCTTATATGAATCGTTTGACAAAGATTATTGTGGGTTCATGTTTCACTCCATATGAACATTGAAATTGTATATCAAGATGTCCAATTTGAGATTTGATGAGAAAGATATGATAGCTCAAAGTTGATGGTTTGAAAGTGTAAATTTTAGAATTTAACTTCACTATGGATATCCTATGATTCCTAGATTAATGAAGGATTAATAGGGATCATTACCTTGGGATTAGGGGTTACAAAGTGTGGAATTAAACCCCATGAATAAAGGGTAATGACTCTCATATTAATACAAGAATTAATTGAGAATTTATCACATGGTTATTGAAGCTATAACTAGAGAAATCCACAACAAATGAAAACAACTTTTTACATCAATCTTTCTTCTCTCCCTTTGCAATTTGTTATTTTTCTTTCTTTGGCCTCCTAGAATAGTATACAATGGTATGGTGATTTTGTCCAAGCATTGCTTCAATTCGCCGGAGATTCTAGTTTGCAAGAATAGTCCGATTCGTCCGTTTTATCCTTGGAGGCGAACGTCCAAAACAACCTCAAGCACAACTCGGTAAGGGGGCGAATTTGTCTTAAGGAGAGTGTGTTACACAGGACTCGGACAACATCAAGACGATAAACCTATGGTTTTCTCTTTGTTTAATTTTACATTGTAAATTGTATTTTAATATATTGTAATTCTTTTCTCTTATTGTGCTTATTGTAAGATTTTGTCTAACAATCTTAAGACAAATTTCCTATTTGAGAAAGGATTACAAATTGAGAAATCCGGTGGAGCGGCGGCCACGGGAGAAAAGATAGAAAACGATGGAAGAGATGGATGGAAGAAAATTCCAGCAAGTTTTTTGCAATGACCAGCTGTGGTAAAATTGCAATTTCCAATTCGTTAACCGTTGGATCGAGATCAAATTTGGTGAGTAAGTTCTAAACTCATATAAGAACAATATGGACAGCGGAGATCGAAATATTTTATGTGGAGATGAAGATAAAATTTTTGGAACAGAACAGTTTATGAAAAAAAAATTGAACATATAATGAACTAACAGAAGAACATCAATGATGTTTCGACGATTGTGTAAAATAGTTGTGGCGACACCACTAGTAGTATGATGAATAATTGTGTTAAAATAATGAACCAGTTGTTGGGTGTCAAAAAAAAAGATTGGTTTTAAGACCGAATATTGCCGAACCGACACTTACCGAAGCCGAAAACCGACTACACCGAACCGAGCTAAAATCGAGTGGTGGCGGTTTGTTAAAATTAGAAACCGAATACTTTTGGTTCGTTAACGGTTTTAGCCTAAAACCGAGCCAAACCGTACCGAGCACACCCCTATTGAAATGAGTTGTTAAATTCTATTATTGTTATTAGTGACAAAGTCACAAAGATAAAAACAATAGACCTTGAAAGAAGTTGAATTATATTATTGTGAACATTGACAAATGTTACAAGAACTAAAATCATAGGGCTTCTTGGAAGAAGTTGTTAAAATCTATTGGAAAATATGTGAATAATGTCATAAATAATCATCACTCGGAGTAAGGGGCTACTGATGAACCCGAATTTTATATATATATTCATACACTTATACACATATATACAGTATCATACAGTCAAATATATCCCATATATACATATACCAAATATTTACGGTGGGACCCGGACAAAGTGACACATACACACTTTCTACCCTATAAATACTATAACCCTCCCAAGCTAAAAGGTAAGCTCTCATTCACACTCTCTCTCTCTCTCTCTCTCTCTCTCTCTCTCTCTCTCTCTCTCTCTCTCTCTCTCTCTCTCTCTCTCTCATATACAGATTACTCTGAAATAGATTCTGATTCTTACGCTCGAGGGTTATAGCGGGGCAACCCCCCGCACCCCTAACGGCGTTGTTTTGCAGATTCTTGCCTGAGGTGCCGACGCGTGTTTCGCAACCTTTGCCACCCCGGTAGAGAGAGAGTTCATCCTTTTTTATCATTTCTGTTGAAATCAAAGAGGGTTTGTACACATTTTCATTTTCTTTCTAATTCCACATATATACCTTCTGAAATTACCAGAAAAGAAAGGAAAAATAATCAAAATTCATATTCCGGCCACCTAGCCGCAGGCCCGGTTTTGACCAGGTGCAAAGGCCCAATAGCACATGGCCCAAAAAGTTTAAAGGGCCCCAAATTTTAACTTTTATTATTGATATATATTAGACTCCAAAACGTTTCAGAGAAATGGCAGTGGTCTGGTGGATAAGGCGCTGTTTGCATACTCTCTTGGCCAAGTTCGAACCTCAGGGAGAACACTTCTTTACATTTTTTTCTATTCTTTTTTTTCATTCTTTTTGGACTTTTCTTCTACTTGCATACGACTCTCCTTTCACTCTTATTATTCTTGGGCTTTTTTCTCTTTTTATTTCCATTCTTTTTTAGTTAACTTTCATTCTATTTTTTCAATCTTAATTAAAAAGTTTGTTTTTCTTTTAATATTTTTTAATTTTAATGAATTGTTTGTTTATTATTTCAACATTATTGCAATCATTCCATTGTATAAAATTTTAAAATATTAAGGGCCCCAATTTTCATATTTAGCACAAGGCCCCTATATTTATTGAGACGGGCTGCCGAGCCGAAATATCTCGCCGGAGCAATTCACCGGAGTTTATCAAAAAACCTCGTATACTCAAGCTAAATAGCTGGCCAACATTCCACGAAAGTGGATAGCCGCCACCTAGCTTGAGCATTCAAAGAGTATTTTTGGTGTCGGAAAAAGCGAAGTCAATAAAATGGTAGCCGGAATAAAATTCCGGTGAGTGCGAAGTAGCAGCAGATCCGAAATTTTATTGATCAGACGAAAACAAGGGCAGAAAAATCACCAAAGCCGGAGTAGAAACAGGCCACCGGGAGAAAAGTGAAATTTCAGCGAACTCACTGGAATCCGACGTCAACTGTTCATTCTCCGGCGACCCATCAGTCGAGGTGTTGCCCCTTCATGTAGGTAAGAAGAAAAAGAGGGAATAGGCTGACAGACATGTTAATGTTTTGGGTACCAAAGTCAACAAACACTACATGTCGACGTAGTGCGTAACAAAATGGGGAAAACAAGGACAGCCCACGTGATATTTGATTGGGCAGAAAATGGGCCCCCACCATGTCGGTAACAAAAAAGGGGAAACGGAAAAGGAAATCGGGAGGCAGAAAAGGAAATCGGGAGGCAGAGGTGCAGACCGAGAAACCAAGGCAGTCCGCACTTCGGTGTCCGCAGTCCGATCATCGGCGAGTTCCAGACCGAGCTCGGCCGAAAATAATACTCCGTGCCCGCGGTCACGCATGCCGGAGTCCGTAATATGCACAGAGCATTTCAAAAAAAAAAAAATCAGACCGCAGTTCGAAGTTACCTTAGCGAACACCATCAGATCGCAGCCCGCCGTCGACCACACTCAGATCTGAACAATCCGACCGAAGCACTAATGGTTCCGGCTGTTTGCCTTGCTAAACTTCATTAAGGCCAAATCACAACAGCTCCCTTCTCCAATTGTCCGCAACAATGCGGGCAAGACACATAAGCTCCGGCCTACATAACCGCGTGACCGCAATCAGCGAATTCCCTCTTCGCAGCCCGCATGTGATCGCAATTCAGCTCTCCTGCCCGTGGTTGCAAGTACGCCAATCTGGGTCGTTAATGGTCCGTCAGCCCAAATTAATGATTTATGATCATTTAGGGGCATTTGGACATTATTTTGACAATTTGAATGAGGAAGGACCTCTTAGGAATAAAAAAATGGACAAATACCTCGCTGGAAATTTGTCATTTCCAATAAAAAGGGAATATTGACCAAGAGCAAAATGCCAAAATTGTTTTCTCCACAGGATCAGGCATGTTGCTGGGGTTATCTGTGCGGATGAGATTTTACCTACAATCTTGTCCACGCGAATAAGATTGTCATCCAGACAACCTATAAATACAGTCCTTCTCCCTCAGTTTAACAACACAGAAAAAACCCAAAAAATATGAAAACCTACTATTATGCTGTCAAAATTCATTCCCAAATAGTCATTCACACCTTCACAATTCAAAATCCAACACCAAATCCAACCTCAAATCCATCCCAAACCACTCTTAAGCCTTTGAAATCTTCAAACCCTAAACACAAACCCAAAAAAGATTGGTAAACCCTCACTCTCTTTACTTATATCTCTCATTTATGCACAGACTTCATATGTAAATGATGTAGTTCTACTTGTTGTTTATTGTTTAATTCCCCCTTATTCCCTTGTCCCTTTACATTAACTTGTCTTTACTAGTTATTTGCTCACTTGACCTAGAAGATGGTCATCTTGGAGTTCATCTCCATGGATGACCACTTCAAATGGTCCATATTTTCTAATTCCATGCTTCTTTACATTTCTAGTCTTTACTTGCTTTCTTGACCCAAATATGGTCATCTTGGAGTCAATCTCCATAGATGATCATTTCAAATGGTCCACATCATTTACTTCCTTGCAAATCCCCCTCCCTAGTCTAAGATGCTCACCTTGGAACACTTTCCTTGGATGAAAATCATCTAGACTTATAAAATAGGTCATACAAGATGTAGGAGATACACTTGAGTATAGATCTCAAGGATGGTCATCTTATGACCACCTTAGAGATCTTCCTCTTGTCAATTTACTTTTTATGTCAAAATCTCCCTTCCCTCTAGAAAATGAAGTGTTTTCAAGTCCTAACGTACCCTCGAGATGACTTGATTAAGTGGATTCATCACTTATGACCACTAATCAAAGTCTAGGGAAAGAGAGGACAAGTATGGATGCCAAAATACAAACATCCCCTTTACTTTCTGTCTTTTCAGTTACATTTCCAGTTAAGTCCTATAAATCCAGTTAACTTTCTGGAAATTACAGTGACTAAACTGGAAACTGTAAAAAATATTGACCTGCAGGGTGTAAGTGCTCCAATTTGAGCTTGTTAGAATTTTCGTTAGAAAATTAACGAAAGTTATAACATTTCTAACAATTCCTAACTATCCTAACATTTCTAACAAAGTGAGGGTAAAATGGGCATTGTTATTTAAGGTTAAACCTCAAAAAGAATCTTAAAAAGCAAAACAAAAGAAGAAAACCAAAAATGGCAATGGCTGGAAACAAAAAACTGGCTGTTAATTTGAATTTTGAAAAAAGATTATTCTTCTTGTCCAAAGCTGAAGCTGCATTTAATGAACAGTGCACGCTGCCTGGATCCATCCGCGCGGATGAGTTTGCTATTTTCAGAGGGCTATAAATTGAGCCCTCCAGTCACAAAAATGAGGAGGAATTTGATCACAGCAACGAAGTTCTGGCGAAATATAGAGAGAAAACAGTGGGAATCCCTTGATTGCCACCTTTTTCTCTTGAATCTTTCCCAATCAAATACCAAACACACCCAACCTTGATACTCCTCAAGCCAAACACCAAATCTTGATACTCCTCAAGTCAAATTCCAAGCCTAGGAAGATAGGGTGTCACCATTGGTAAAGCCCTCCTTCTCAAAACCCTAAAATTCACTTTTGACTTCTTGTTCATCTTGTTCTTCTTACTTGGATCTACTTGATGTTTAGTTTAACTTGAGTTTTGACCCAAGATGGTCATCTTGAAGTTCATCTTCATGAATGACCATCTCAAATGGTCTATATTTTAAATCTCTAAATTGATTTTTTCTCTTTAATTTCATTTCTACAAAATATCCCCTTTCCCTTTGCAAAGGACATGTTTAAACCCCATAAATTCCCCAAGGATGACTTGAATATGATAACCACTCAATAAAAAGTAGTGGTATCAAGTCTAGGGATGAAAATGGGGTGAACATAGATGCAAATCCCCCAAAAATCACATTTTCCCTCAAGAACATCTTGCTGTCCAGTAGCATTGTTCTGAGAACTCAGTCCATTTTCTTATTTTTTGGACCCAGTAAAACTTGGAATTGGGTGTTGACTACAAAATACTTTTTGTAGCCAACATCCAGATCTTTCCAGACATATTTTTATTTTATTTTTTGAGTGAGTAAAACTCCTTTTTTCAATTTTTCTTTTAGAGGCCAGTTCATCAGCTTCTGGAAATCCAGATTTCACATCTGATATTTCCAGAAGGTTTGACCCCTCAAATTACTTCCAAAATGAAAAGTTTCTTTGCAGAAACCCTATTTAGGGTATTTTAAGCAACTTTCATTCTCGGACTTTCCCCAGATTCTGAGGTTTTGAAGCCTTTAAGCCCATTTCAAAGTCAAAGGTCAACTGCCTTCTTTCATTCTGGCAGAATTGCTTTTCAAATCCAAAAATCTTTTGAGTGCCAAGACTCAACCCAAAAATTCTCCAAAAAATCATGGGATCAGTTTAAAGTCTTAAAAAGAGATCCCAATTTTCACTTTTCCCAGTTTCAAATTATTTTGGTCAAAACACACACGCACACAAACACACACAACAAAAGGATTTCAAATGTTTGGAAGACTCGTTTCGCGAGGCGCGTCGGGTGCACACTAACGTCCTTCCCGACGCGTAACATGACCTCCGAACCTAAATCTCTGATCTCGGGCTTTTTTCAAAGTTTTGGCCCTTAAAATAAAAATGGCGTGGCGACTCCGTTTTAATGGCACATCGTTACACAGGGCTATTCGCGCGGATAAGACTGCACTACAGTCTTGTCCACGCGGATGACATTGTCACCTGCAAACAGTCCCTCAGTTTTCTGTTATTTTCAATTTAATCACTGTTTTCAAACTGTTTTTTCAGTTCAGTCCCTAGAATTCCAGTTATTTTCAGAAAAGTCTTTTTAAACACACACACATACACACAAAAAAGTTTCAAGTGAGGAAGACTCGTCGTACGAGGCATTTCGGGTGAACGCCAAACGTTCTTTCCGGAGTGTAACGTGACATCAGAACTCATTTTCTCTAAATCTTGGGTATTTTTCAAAGTTTTGGCCCTTAAACTAAAAACGGCGTGGCGACTCCGATAAAAAAAATGATTTTCAAACATAAGAAAAAATCGGGCATTCATCACAGTGGCGACTCCGCTGGGGACATTATAAGCTTTCTTTTTTTATAAAAATAAATAAATAAAAAATGATACTAAAGTATATAGGCGGGAAACCATTAACCTTCCTGTTAACGCCTCCTTATCGGAGCCGGGGATAAAATATGGTATAACAGTGCCACGTACAAGGTGTCATTTAAGAGAAAAACTTGTTTTTCAAAATAAATAAAAACTTGTTTTTACAAAAAAAAAAAAAAAAAAGCTTTTGTGGGTCAAACTTCCGTCCCAACACTTGAGACCTTTTGTTGTGTGTGTGTGTGTTTTCCCACGACGCCTGGATTTCGGTTTGATCGTCCCAGAAAAGTCAAATTTCGACTGTCGGATCAATTTCTTTAACTGTTAAACTCTATGTGTTTATGTGCTTACATGCCTTCAAATATATATATAAATATATTTTCGAAAATGTTTTCAAAAAAAAAATAGTAATAATTTACTTTTTAAAAAAATCTTTTTTGCATGCATCATGCTTTTAAGACACATTTGAAAATTTCTGTTTTTACTCAAAAAAGAAGATAGACTGTCGCACACTACGCGCACGTTGACCTTACACTGCACACTACGTCCTTAACCCTGGAAATCTCAGTAGCAGCCCGAGAGGCCTTACTACGCCTCTCGGTGGGAGCACGGGACGACCCAAACAGCCATTGGTTTACCCTCGTGTCGACCCTGCACTTGTCCGTGACACACTTTTTCCGAGACTCGGTTGGTTTTTGATCCGGTCCGTGTCAGACTGTGTCAGTGCTTGCCCCGTGTAGGTCAAACCCTAGTCAACGTGCCAAGTCAGGATCCCCCGCGGACCTAACTCAGTCGAAGTCATGTTGGTTTTCCGCCATGAACTTCGACCCGATTTTGACTGGGGCTCGGACTTTGACTTTGACCCACACGGCTCATACACCGGCTCCCGATATGACACCGAGTCATCAAGGATTAACGCTCAATCCATGTCTAATTATTACTTAACCAACGACGAGTCAAAGTCGAGATCCCTTGTGGACTTTTATTAGCTAGAGTCATGTCGGTTTTCCGTCAGGCACTTTGACTCGATCTTGACCCTCGACGCTGGCCTTGCCGGTAATTTACATCGAGTGCGCGTTAAGACTTCATGATCCGCCAGACCTTAGATTTGTTTTCCTTTTCGGTCGGTGGGACCCGCTTGCCCTACGGAACCCTTGTTCGAGGTTACAGGTTGAGGGTCCGCAGGTGTAGTGATGGGTCCCACTGATCCAGGACTGAGAATAGCAAAAAAAAAAAAAAAGAGAACAATCTTTTCCAACCGCTTAGGTTCTAATAAAACGCGTTTAAAGTAAACGGAAACAAATAACCGCATGTTGCATGAGCCCTGAGCCCAAACACCTATCCTTTTTCTTCAACTCCCAAAGTTTGAACCTCCCATATAGCTTCCTCCCGCAGCACCCGCAAGGCTTGGGTACGGACACCGGGTCACCGTCTGGCTAGTTGGGAAGAATCAAGCGCATCGTCAGCTTCACCGTTCGCTTCAACTCCGATTTTCAGGATGTCTGCGTCAGCCGGCAACAATGGGGACAATACCACTCCACCTCCCGGTCTAAACCGGGGTTTGATTTGCTGTTTGATTTTGCGGTTCAGACCACGATCCAAATCGCGATCTAGACCACGGTCCAAACCGCATTTCAAATCATAATCTTTTTTTTGTTAACCATTTTATGAATAATGAATATAAAATATTTAAAAATAAGTACTTAGAATAAATACAAGCATAACTTGATTACTTTGAAACTAAAGTACCAAATACCAATCACCAAGCAACAATCATAGAACAATCTTTAAAATAGAATATAAAACATACCATATGAAAATTACAAACAACAATCTTAAAGTATCAATTACCAAAAAACAATCTTAATGGTTCGGTTTCACGGTTTCAAACCGCGGTTCGGTCTTAAACGGTTTGGCTCGGTTTGGCTCGATTCAGTTTAGGAGTGACAAACCCCAAGCTGAGCTGAACCACATGGTTTGTTAATTTCTCAAACCGAGCTAAACCACTTATGTCTAAAAACCGAACCAAACCACAAGGTTTGGCTCGGTTCGACTCCAAATCGCGGTTTGAACCAAACCATTTCCGCCCCTACTTTTTGTAATGGGACGGAGGGAGTAATATACGACTTCGGGTGCTTCCTTCCATAAATATAAATGATAGTGTCTACTTTTATTTTTTTTATCAAACATAAATGTAAATTTAAATATTTATTTTGAGACGAAGACAACTTTGGGATTGGGATGATAATTAGGATATAGTGGGCATGGCATGGCATGCATGGTTGATGAGAATAATCCCAATCCCAGGTGGTATTTACCCTACTGGAATCATAGCATAGCTCTCCGTACTACCTTACCTTCACCTTTACGCTGATCTCTCTCTGTCAAATTTGTTTTCCTCTATAAATAAGAAAAAAAAAACATATTCATACGTTTAAATTCATTCATCGTTACAAACTTACATGCATGTATTTTAACATTCTTTCATGACCACAATAAACAATAATGACTCTACATTTTGGATGCTTATATACGTATAGCTTTCTTTTAGCTACCATTTGACCATAATCTCATGGCTCCACAAATCCATTCATCTTATCATCATAAGATCACCAAAGAAGAATGCCAGGCGGAAGATGGAAGTCAACTTATTGGTGAGCTTGGCAACCACTACTAGAAATCACATTTTAGGCGACCAATCTAATCTAAGGAGACCAAAAAAAAATTGGCCAGAAGTTACTCTTTCGTGACCGCTTTAAGGCGACCAACATTTTTTGTTGCCTTAGCACGCTTTACCCGAATAATCGTCGCCTAAAAAATATTTTTGGTGGCCACAACTTTCGCGACCATTCATTAGCCACCTTACATTGTCTTAGGCGACCATTTTGACTCTTGGTCGCCTAAAGTATCAGCTTGTTTACGTGGGGTCTTATCTAACTTTAAAGTTGGTATCTAGTTACATCAAAGCCCAGTCCATTATTTAAAGTTGCTCTCTGATTTTTATTGTGTGGTCTTATCTTGCTATTTAAAGTTGTTGTCTGATTTTTATTGTGTGGTCTTATCTAGCTTTAAAGTGCTATCAATAGTTACATAAAAAATAGTGTTGCCCAGTCCTTTAATTAAAGTTATCTGATTTTTATTGTCAAAATATCTCTGAAAAGATGCCTCAATATTTAAATAAAAAATAGTACATCTCAGTCAATAATTTAAAGTTGCTATCAATACTTACATCAAAAATAATGTTGCTCAGTCCATTATTTAAAGTTGCTTTATTGTTATATTTTTATTGTCAAAATATCTCTGAAAAGATGTCTCAATAGTATTGCTTCAGTCAATAAATTAAAGTTGCTCTCAATTGTTACATCAAAAATAGTGTTTACTAATCAATAATTTAAAATTGCTCTATTGTCAGATTTTTCCTATCAAAAATAGCTCTGAAAAGATGCCTCAATAGTTACATCATCAATAGTGTTGTTGCAGTCAATAATTTAAAGTTGCTAATCATCTACCATTATACACAATTCTTGCATCCACACAGAACCCAATTGTCTTTCAAGAATTTTTCATCAATCTCTCTCTTTCTCTTCTTTTTTTCTTACATTTTTCTATCTCTCTATCTCCTTTGATCCATATATTATATTCTCTTCATTATCATCTTCTCATTTGGCTAGAAAATTAGATTATTACTCCCTCCTATAATGGATAAAAGTTGGATGCATCTTTTCAACAAATTTTCTAGGGAACATATAGCTGGGGTTGATAGCTTTCTTGAGTTTGCGGTAGCACATAATCACAAGTTACGGAGGAGAGAAAGTACAAATTTAAGAAAGTTCGTTGAAGGGCAGCCTTCAAAGAACCTAATGGCTGAACCAAGACGTAGGAAACGTCTAAATGAACGTCTTTCCATGCTCAAGATCAATCGTTCCAAAGATAAGCAAGGTAGAAATTATCATATACAGTATATTCCCTATGTCCGGAATTGAATGCCCATTTTGTTCTTGATCAGGAACAAAATGGCCATCCATTTTTGGATTATATTTTTTTTGACCTAGTGAAAGAGATTAATTGTTGCATATATGTAATGAACAGATGGACAGAACATCTATACTTGGGGACACAATAGATTATATGAAACAACTATTACAAAAGATCCATACTTTGAAAGAAAATGATACAGAAACAGGTACGGATCAATTGGACATGGGAGGGAGCAACAAGGAGTTCAACATGGATCAAGTACAAGCTAGGACGCTCCCAAAGGTTCGTACAACATCTATTTGAGCACATTAAGATTAATCCTTTTACCGAGGATTTTCAATTTGTTCAGTTTGATGTCCAAAATTAAAACTGTTGGAATGAATTCTCTACAAGAAAAACCTACTCTCAAGGAAGCCTTTATAGGAAAACCCAACCCTATAAAGGAAAGAAACACTTACAGATAGATCATATAGGCATTCATATTCGATATGAAGAACATGAACTAAAGCGAAAACAAATCTGGATCCATACCATTAATCGTGATTGTGAATCAAAACCTTGATCTGAGAGACCATTTGTGTATTCTAATGAATGAGTAATAGAAAACTCATGTTATGTTCAACTGGGTACCATAAAATAAACCCCTTAAATGTAAGAAGACAATTCGGTCAAATGCATGAGAAAGTCTGGACAACTCTAACTTAATAGTATAAGTTTAATGGCAGATTATAAACAGAAATAATTTTTTTGATGTGGTCTCAGAGCTGTAGCAGCTCTACAGCCCCCAAGGATTGAAGCTATAAATATATATATATAGCTCCACCAAAAGTCCATATTTTGAAAGCTTTCCGTAACACCCGTAGCTCTGAAAGGTCTTAACATAGCTCTACCAAATTTGGCATTAAAGCGCAAGTGTGATTTTCTAAGGTGTACATATATGACTTTAAAACGAAGTGGTCGTGGGTGGCAAACACAATGTGAGTAAACAATTTTAGATAGATTCAGAAATTTTATACAAACTTTCTTTGCTATGGTGAATTTTTTAGAATTTCGTGTTTTGATTGATAGGTTAGAGAGGAGGAAGTTATTGAGATAGATAGTGGTTATAGCACATAAAATAAAACCTTGATCTTCATATTAAGATTATATAATCTTTAACTGATTTTTTTTTTCAATGACTTGTTCAGTTTGATGTCCAAAGGCAAAACAACGACACACGAATTAAGATTTTCTGCTCATCAAGGCCAGGATTGTTGCTGAACACTGTGAGCACAGTTGAAGCATTAGGGCTTGACATTCAACAATGTGTTGTTAGTTGTTTCAATGATTTCTCACTTCAAGCTTCTTGTTCTGAGGTAAGTACATATTACTCCCTCTGTCCCTAAATGAATGTCAAGAAAAAAAATTCAAATTTGCTCTTGATCAAGAGTAAATTTGAAAAAAAAAAACGACATTCATTTAAGGGACGGAGGGAGTACTTCAATTACATGTGTTATAGCTAAAGTTGACTATGAATCCTATGGATGAGAATTCAGATTCTTTCTTAAATATATTCTAAAGTGTCTTAATGATTTAGGGTTCTGAACATCGAAGGATGATAAGCTGAAGACGTGAAACAAGTATTATTCAGAACTGCAGGCTATGGAGGAAGATGTTTGTAGCAGAAATAGATGCAGCATAAATCTATCCACGAAGGGTTTGACTTTTTTCCGAAGGTTAACAGTTTGTTGTAATAACGTTGTAGTTTTCATTTGGTTGTTTTTTGTTCATTGTTCAGTCCTATGAGGCTATTATCAGATTCTACAATATTGGTAATGGTTAAGAAGAATAGAACTTACAAAATCTTTAAGCTCTTGCTGTAATTAATTCACCGGATTATAAGTTGCCAATAGTTTCTCCTCCACTTCATTCTTCTGGTGCAAGCACTGTAGAAAAAAGACGGACAACATCAACTATCAGTATAAAAGATCAAGCAGAAGAAAAAAAAAAAAAAACCTACGGCACCCAGCATGAATTCAATATTCATGTACAAACAGGAATGTCAGGTTTCATGTAATAACTTATTAACTTTGTTTAGTCTGCGATTTTGTTCTTCCATCTGCTTTTTAAGTACTCCGTAGTACACTATCTTTGGCAATCAGCTTTTCATGTTTTTCTATTGCCTTCGATTTCTGACTTGACTTTATACTCGTCTTCATTTTTTTTCATCTCGAGAAACATACGTTGTTTTACTTATTTCACCGCATAAATTCTATCTTGTCAGATTTTAATTCAGTTTTTCATTCTTTGGTGTGATGCTTGGCAGTTGCAATTCATGTGCAGTATCTTTCTGCTGCTCAATAATGTGCAAATAAAACAGCTTGAAACAAAAAAGGGAACTGAAATATACACTGTATCTTCTACATGGTAATCTCAGGCACGCACCTAATGTCTGGTATGCGGCTTGCAACACAGTTGGGGGCTAAAAAGAACACCGTATTAATTACTCCCTCCGTCAAGAGTAGATTTAAAATATTTTTGGACATTCATTTTGAGAGGGAGGTAGTATACAATATAGCAGTTAGTCTCTCCCAAGTAAATGGCAGTATCTTCAGATCAATAAACTAGTTTAGGTTGACTCAGTATAAAGTCACAAGGATTGATATGCAAAACACAACATCATCAACAGCACAACCTTAATCACAATAAAGTTTGGGTTCGGCTAACATGAATTATTATATAGAAATGTCAATGAAAAAGTGAGATTTAAAAATAAACAAAAACACAAAAGTTTATAAAAAGATTAAGAAAAGAAATAAAGATGCAAAAAAAAAAAAAAAAAAAAATATATATATATATATATATATATATATATATATATATATATATATATATATATATATATATATATATACAAAATCATACTCCCTCCATCCCACATATTTGTCGCACTTTCCATTTTGGTCAATCCCCAAATAAATGTAGCATTTCTAAGTATGGAAAAAGACTTGGTGCTATTTTTTCATTGTACAAGCAATGCACAAACAAGTACACCACATCCATTAAAAACGTCGACAAGTCAAATGTGACATTTATCATGGGACGGAGGGGGTATAACATAACTGCAAAAGGAAAATTCTGCAAGAAGCAGAAATCGAATTTTACTCCGTAGACAAGAGTCTGATTCTACAGTGATGGTGCTCCTAGGACGGTATCTTGATTCGACAATTATAAAAGTAAATGCAATATCAATTTGTAAAACGAAACAGTTAACTTGAAAAGTATTGATACAACAAACGGGAAGCAATGCTAGACATCTTCACCTTCATCCTCATTGTTGTCCGTACCTTCACCTTCATCATCAGAGAAGCTGCTCATAAGTGCATTTGCCTGTAAATGCTGGAACTGTTTGATAGCATCACTCGCATCAAAAACCAGTGCATTTTTTGCAGCTTTAATTGCATCCATTTTCTGAGTTCTCTCCCCTTTCATCCCTTTCCCTTGGTGTAATTTTGCTGTCCTTACAGAAGCAGCCTTCCTGTTAGCTTCTCGGCAGTGTAACAAGTCAACATATTTCTCATGTAAGGCTTTGTTTTTAACCTGCTTAAGAACCAATGGGCTCACTAGGTTTGTTCCACTTGAGCCACTGAATCGTGAGAGGCTCTTCTTCTTATTGGCTGAAGAAGATCTTTCCCGGCATCTTCTAAGTAAACCTGAATTTTCTTGCTTGCTATCTGGGGTAGTAATTTTTGGATCCTGTTGAATAGATTGGGCAGATGGACTTGTTCTGGGCTCAAGAACTGAAAATAAGTCTTCTTCAGAGTTCTGGTCCACTTGACATTGCTTTTGTAGCAGGTGTCTGACAGTTTTCTGCACAAGGTGGCGACTCTTCTTTCTATGCGTTGGCCTCTTGACCATAGGACCCGAAGAATTGAGCAATTTACTAGCAGACAATGAGTTAGGTGGTGAGCATATTTTCTTGGCCCTTGAACGAGGTTGGGCTTGAGGCGGTGTCATGTGATCAGAATGGACTTTATTGAAACAATCCTGAGCAGATTTCCCAGGGACCTGAAAAATTAGAAAAATAACCAAAATAAGTACAAGGCCAATTATTAGAGACAGTGAAGTGATAAGTGTTGAGATCTAATGGTAAACGAGAAGTTGGAAAATACTTCCCCATTCCTCTCAAAGGGTCCACATATGTAAGTCAGTCGTTTTAAGAAGTTAATTGCTCATGCATAGGTTTAAGTTGTAAAGGATACAATAGACTTGCTAATATCTATTTTGCTGTAATAAGGTTAAGTTTGTAATCCAAAAACAGTAATTGCTTATGTAGAAGTTTAGTCTTTGCAAGGATTAGAAATGTGGATTTAATGAGGCGTTACACTTGAATCACCAAGGATTAATGGAGAAGAGGAGCGAGAATGATGATCTAATAAGTTTGGGAGAGGACAAAGTCTAGGGAATGAACTTGAGAGGAAAAATTACTGTAGCTTCCATAAATGGCTAGGGCCATCTATTTATATATAGTGGCTGTGCGTCCGTACCGCACATGAGAGGTCACGTGAGTCCGTAGCGCACGTGGACTTACTAGATTGGTAGATCCTTTATAACGTATGGCTTTGCGCCACGTATCTTCATTCTAGTTCATTCCATGACTTCTCCCTATTAACATAATTAGGCCACGTGTCCAACCATGATTGGACCACTTGACATTATCATCACTCAATCCTCCAATCCACTACTCCTGATGATTCCCAAATAAGATACGATCATCCCGCAGAACTTGTCCAATTCTGAGGAAGTGGGGCAATAACTTTTCTTAGAATAGATCACTTACACCGCAACATAAGTGACAAGTGAGTCACTCATCCCGCAATTATCTATTAAATGGTATTTAAAATACGTCTGACGTTTATTCACCCAAAATGAGGGACATGGGTCATAATAAAGTATCCTACAGCTTACATGTTGAAAGAAGGTTCTTTAAGTTGAATACGACAGCAACAACAACAACAACAATTCAGAATCACTTATAAGAATTCTTAGCTTATTTGCTTAGTATAAGAAAAAACTACCATGTGCTTTTGCCTTCTTTAGTTAAGAATTTGGACCCTTATCCAGCCACCTCAAAACCCAACCCAAATGTCAAATTTCCTGGATGTGCCTGATCACAGCCAAATTGTGTTCATCTCTTGTGGAGGATTCATTTGAAAAATGGTGTAAATTTGTTTGGCTAGAGTTGCTCCAAGATGATGATTCGGAAGGTATGTTTAAGCTTGCAAGATAATAGAAAATTATGCAACACCACACCTCAATGATACCCCAGACCAGATCCCATATATGTATGATAATCATAGACTAATAGTGAAGTGCATCCTGTTTCTAGACTAAGAGAAATGGTAGAGATGTTTACGGCCAACGTACACAACATGAATTTTTCTTTAAGATGGGATCGGCCTCCTTTAGTCAAGGATTGAGATGCAATTGGGTCTTGGAAAACTGTCTCCCAGGATAAATGAAGCCAAGTCCAGAAGATTTTTATTGAATGTGTTTTAAGCAAAAGAAATCAAGTACTGAAAGTCTTGTTAAACTAGGAATATTTCCCAAAAGCAGACGAACTTATTTTCTTCGGCATAATTAGTTTTTCCTAAGATAAGACACCAAGAGAAATCAGAAATGCATGCATTAGGTTCTCTGTACATTCATAAAGGTCACTATTTCTGATTTTTATTAATCTCATTCTCAAACGATTCACTTATAATATGTCAGTAGCATTAACTAGAAAACCACCGCTGCATGACTTTACACCTAATCTTATAAGGAACATTTAATCATCACTTACTAATCTTATATGCTCAAACAGAAAATGGTTTATTAATGGATCATCATATATCAGTGTGGACCAAACTTATTATCTATCTAACCATTATTAATATGAAAATTATTAGAAACTTTTTTGCATAAGAAACAAGTGATTAGAGAGAGTAGAATAGTACCAGTCTAGCAACTTTCTTCCAGAAATGAGGTGTGGGTTTCGTAGCAAAATAAGCTCTATCCAGAGCAAATTCTTGTTCCTTGCTCCACCCATGAACAATGCTATGACTTTTCTCTGTAGGATTTCTCTTCCTCTTAACCCCAATCACTTGTTCTTCATCATTATTTTTCCCATCCCTCTTACCTCCGCCCTCAATGACTGCTAAAGGCGACGGAACCCCTCTATACGAAAATTTAGTAGAAACACACTCCTCAAATCCATCACAATTTCCATGGGCACTCTTTTGGGTGTATTTTCCAGCATTACCCCTTCGAAAAGTACTCGCTTCTTTTTCATCAAAAACTTCAGTGGACTCATCATAATCAATCTTCTTAACATCTTGATCGGTGGTTCCATGACGAAAAGTACATGTTGCCCTCTTTTCCGGTTTCCCTGTAAGATAAAATTGACCAAATTAAACCCCCAATTTATCAATTTCCCATTAGGGCAAACCCCGGTGCGCCAAGCGCTCCCCGCCAAGCGGGGGTTGGGAGAGGGAACCATTTGCTAGAGCCTTCCCCTGACAATTGCCAAGAGGCTGTTCGCCAAGGTTCGAACCCGTGACCTTATGGTCACCAAAGGAGCAACTTAACCGTTGCGCCAAGGCTCGCCCTCAATTTATCAATTTCCCATTCATATGAAAAATTCAGCTACATTAAACTTACCATTACAACTCTTGAGAAGAACTGAATTAGCCTTTCCCCGAACAGAGCTATTGGTAACTCTCCTTTCCACATTGCCTACAGGAGACGGCTCCACATAACTAAAATCCTCCACACGACCAATTAGTCTTGCAGATCGTCTCAAGCCATTATCCGGTCTCAAAGCTTCCTTTCTCCCAATGTCTGACTCATTGACCCTTTTCGAACCCTTTTCTGGACATGATTTCCGGCCTTCCCGAGCCGAAACCTTTCGTGTTGAGCTAAAAGAAGGAGCACTTGGAGGATTGATTCGTGCTCTACTTGATTTGGTTTTGGGGGTTGTCGGATCTTCCGAATTAGTGACGTTATTGTGGAGAAACCTGGGAGATCTTCTGAGATTTGTAGATGGCGGTTGTTCGCTGCTGATGGAATTGCGTTTGGGCATTTCTACAAACAGTTTATGTGCGGTGATTTGGGGACGGAAAGAAAGGGGGGAAATGCGGCGTTCAAACTTTTGAAATGGCTTGTTGCGTTCATAGCAGAATCTGGGCCTGTCATAAGATTGAGCCGTCAATACGGGCTGGCGGGGCGGGGCGGGCCAAATTCCTGGCGGGCTGGAAATAAGTCAACCCAACCCAACCCACCTTGGGTTGGCAGGCCATGCGGGCCAATGCAATAAATGAAATTTAATCATGAAATAGAAAGAAAATGCCAGAAACAGACAGTAAAGGGAGAATGAAGAAGACACAAAAGTGAAATGTAATAACCTTGCAATCTGATTATCATAAAAAGCATGAATTTTAACCATTCACAAAGCACAACTCTAAGAACTAACAGCAAATTCATTCATTGTGATACCTGAACTTAACAATAGATAGTTCAGTAAACCACTTTCCATCTAAGCAAGAATACTGGAGATCTAAATTTGCAACAAGCATTTATAAAGAACCCAAAAAGTATCCATAACAAAAAATTATTAGCCTAGATAAATCAACCAGATTAATATCACTAGTAAAGAAAACAACATATAAATCAAGAAACAAGCATACGCGATAAGCCCGCGATGTTCATCTCCGCAGGAAGCCAGCTCCACCAATTTCTAATTTAACAGAGATTTCATTGCAGATAAACAAATCCAGAAAATAACGACTCGGATGCATTTTCAAAGAACAAGGAATAATAATAATAACAAAAAAAAAAACTAAATAAAGTAGATTAGGAACAAGGGTTTTGTAGAGAGGACATACTCAGTAATGGATGATAGCTCCGTTTCTGCAAAATGGCCGAAAATGGTGAAATCGTCGGCGACGGCGTTTGGTCGAGACTAGAGAGAGGGAAAGAGATTCAGATTAGAGAGGAGCGAGAGCGAGGGCGAGGGCGAGGGCGAGGGCGAGGGAGACGGCGTCTGATTTGAAGTTTGAACTGGAAAGAAGAACTGAAGTGAAATGAAAAATTGAAAACTGAAAAGAGGGATAAGATTTAGAAAACCATAGAATAGAAAAGGGAGGGAGGGAAGGAACGAACGAACGTGATTACGCCGTCGTTTTGAGGGGCGCTGAAAAAAAAAAAGAGGCGGGTTGCCCCGCCCCAAACCCGTTTGGCCCAAACCCGTTTGGGCCGGCCCGAATTGGCCCATTTTCAAACGGGTTGATAATTTTAAAGCCCAACCCACCCCTATTGCATGGCGGGATGGACTGATCTGACGGGCTCAATTCAAATTAACGGACGGTTGTTTTAAGCCCAGTTAAATTTCTGATGATAGCCCAAATCAAGAAAACTCATTCATTAGCACATTTATGAAAAGCCCACCGACAATGAGCAAAACTGTAGCCTTTTAGGTCGAAATATGCATAATAGTCACATTCCATCTGTCTTGAAAATAAGTACGACTTCAAGCGATCGACTTAGGGGGTTTTTGTTTTTTTTAAGTGATAAGTCGAAATCGATTTCGCCGAAAATACTGAATGATTAAGAGGCACAAGAATCGAAAACTCGAATTGGATAAGTTGTTTGATTTTGTATCTGAATTCATTATCTGAAACAGTTAAAAAAAAAAAAATTAAAAAAAATCGTAAATGCATTATGAAACAGTAAACAGTTTAAAAAAAAATTATCCAAAATCAAATATGAAACAGTGGCTTTCAGAGGCAATTCAGCAACATTTTAACCACTTAAAATTAAGAGAACTTTAAGAGCCTAACAAGCCTTATTTCAAAAAAAAACAAACACACTTATTTCTCTAATCCTCTTAATGAATAAGTGTTAAGAGGCAAATAAGGCTTAAAATAAAAAAACAAACGCCCCCTTAGTGGTAAAAGGCAAACCCGTAAGAATTAAAAATCGATTTCTCCCCTTTCATTTTGATTGGGATATCACAAAAAAAAGAAATTATGAACTGAATAAAAGTGACGGGCTAGGCCCAACGAGCAAAGCTCAAATATTCAGACATTATTGCCACAACGTCCTTAGTGGGTCGGCCCAAGACCCAGCAGCAAAGATCTGTCGACCTAGCATATTGTCCGACCTCCATAATCTCGACCTAGCTTTGTTCGACATACGATCCATATCTTATACGAATATCATCCGGCTATATCCAGCAGTCAGGTCGACCTAGACTCATACAGGCGACCTCGACCTACAAACGTACGTCGATTTACAGAGTCATAACGTGCTTATAATCCTTTCCATAACAGAAGTCCTACAAATCAGGAGTTATTTATGTATGTGATCTCCTACATGATTCGTTCCATGATTCTAGGGATTTCATGCTATCCTTGTTGGGTATGCATACTTTAACTCTCCTAGTTTTAGCCTTAATTTGATTGATACCACATCCTCCTCTCTATTTTAAGGACTTTAGGACCATATGTAATGAAGCTTAGCCTTCAATTTTTTAGTACAAGTCCATTTTATAGAATAGGATAAATTAGGCTTGAAGACTGGCACAAAACTCATTGGATATGAGGTTGCAGTTCAAAGGTTTCAGACCACTTCATTAGAACCGCCTTAGCAAACCGCTTCAAGCAAATTGCTGTGGAATTCCTTATCTGAAACCTTTCTTGAACAACCATGTGCAAACCGCTTTTAGTGAACCGCACTTGTTAACTGCAATGGAGTTCCAATATCTTGACCGCACTAAGTAACCTCATCTGGTGAAACCGCACTTAATCAACCACATGCACACCAAACCGCTCCAATGATTGAAGACTTAAAGTGAACCACTTTATGACTGTTGGAATCCACGTCAGCAAATAACAAAGTCAACCACCATATCTTGTCATATGACTAAATGTCAGAGAAGATCTGCAAGGATCTTGAAAAGGTGACAGATGTCCTTCATACCTTAATTGCAGCTGAAGTCTGGTCATCTTTACCTGAACTGCTGTACCAAAGGACAAAAGTGGATTTGTGGACCAATCAGAATGCACCAGTACAGTCCTTGCTAAAGTTGTGTCCAACGGCTATATCCTTGGTGCTTGGGTATAAATACCCCTAATTTTCAACACTTGAAGATTGCTTGAGAAATTAATGATCTGTGAGTTCTAAGAAGATTGAAGCTGCCCAGAAATATTCAACCCTTTGAATCTTCATCTTTCTCCTTCAAGAAATACTTTCCAGCCCAGATAATCAAGCTTTAACACATCAAGAATCATTGTGCTCTATATCGAATAGATTTAAAGAGCCTTGATCTTGTAAACACACACACACCTCACTTGTTTAATCACATAGATTATTCATTTGAGATACACTGATTATAGTCTAGGATTTGATCTTCATAGAATAGATTTTAGATTTGAGATAGAACACTTTGTATCTTGTAATCTCTCTCTACACTCAATATAAAATCTAACTCTTAGAAAATCCAAGACTAACCATCTTGGTAGTGGATGTAAATCATTTACGATTGAACCACTCCAAATATTGATCAAACAAATCAACACTCATTTTATGAAGAAAGAAAAAATCGAAAAGTGTAGACATTCATTTAGAAAAGGGGCAATTATCAAATAGTCCCTTATCTTAATGAAAACAACCACCAAGGACACACATTTTGAAGAAATTTCACCAGGTCCACACTTTATAATGACAACCCGTTTTTGATAAAGGCACACCATGCGACATAAAAGGGACAGTTGTCGCTGTCCCTTTCTCTCCCTGCTTTTTCGTTTTTTTTCTCCTTCCAAAACTTTAAAATGAAATATCTTAAGATCTAGAACTCAAAAAAATAAATAAAAATACGAGACCATTGTATTATTTGTATCATCAAAACGAATCAAACTAGCAGCATCAACATATAATTTAGAGCAAATTTATGAGATTATTTGACATATTTGTTAAGTTCATAGTTGTTCTAGTTAAGTTCACAGTTATTAAGTTCACAATTGTTAAGTTCACATTTGTTAATTCACAGTCGTTTTTTATCTTATTTTTACAATTTTATGAGATTATTTGACATATTTGTTAAGTTTAAAGTTGTTTTTAATTAAGTTCACAGTTGTTTTAGTTAAGTTCACAGTTGTTTTAGTAAAGTTACAGGTGTTTTAGTTAAATTCACAGTTGTTTATAGTCGTTTATAGCCTCTATTTTTTGCAATATTATGATTATTTGACATATTTGTTAAGTTCATTGTTGTTAAGTTCACATATGTTTTATTCTTTTTTTATAGCCTCTATGTTTTGCAATTTTATGAGATTATTTGACATATTTGTTAAGTTCACAATTGTTTTTAGATAAGTTCATATTTATTTTTAGTCATGTTCACATTTATTTTAGTTAAGTTCACATTTATTTTTAGTTAAATTTACAGTTGTTTTTGTTAAGTTCATAGTTATTAAGTTCACAGTTGTTAAGTTCACAATTGTTAAGTTCACAATTATTTTTAGTCTTTTATGGCTTTATTTTTGCAATTTTATGAAATTAATTGACATATTTGTTAAGTTCACAGTTATTTTAGTTAAGTTCACAATTATTTTTTGTTAAGTTCACAGTAATTTTTAGTCTTTTATGTTCTCTATTTTTGCAATATTATGAGATTACTTGACATATATGTAAAGTTCACAATTGTTTTTACTTTTTAGTTTTTTATGATCTCTATTTTTACAATTTTATGAGATGATTTGTTAAATTAACAGTTATTTTAGATAAATTCATATTTTTGGACGAAGAAAAGAAACATATTTGACAAAGTTTGAACAATTAATTTTCATAAAATTTTGATTTCTCAATAAAGATTAAAATGAATTCAAGAAAAATAAATTATTCATTCATTTAGGAACAGAGAAGTATCATTTTATCTTTAACCAAAGAAGGAGATTGGTACCAATGTCAATCAGATTCAAACCCACTAGAATCCCACAATTGAGATAATAATTATTGACCCACAAACTTAATGCTAATCAATAAATGCCCAGCAAATGGAGGCTTGGATCTAGAGGAATGGAGAAAGATGAGGAGAGTGACAAAAGAGAAGGTAGATTTAGTGAAAGAGGAGGAGGAGGAGGTAGGGGAAGGGGGTCGTCGGTGGTAGGTCGCCGGAGGAGAGGAAGATGGTCGTCGGAGAGGAGAGAGTCGCCGGAGATAGGGGGAGTAGTCGGCCGGAGGTGGAGGAGTGTAGAGAGAGAAGGAGTGTGTAGAGAGTTCGCCGGAGGAGTTCTCTGGAGTTGAGAAGGTGGTCGTCGAAGGGGGAGATAGTCACCGGAGATGGATAGGGTAGAGAGAGAAACTAGAGAGAGGTCTAGTGTGTGTATGTGTGTGTGTGTCTGTGTGAGAGAGAGAGAGAGACTGAGTTATAAAGAAGGAAAGGGATGTGTGAGTTTATTTATTTTATGGGTGTCATTAATAAGGAATGGACTAGGTAGAATTTTGATTATGTTATCAGACTAGTTAGTTAAATTCAAAAATTCTTGTCTTAATTGATCTTTTAACTTGAGGTGAAGAATCCACCGGTAATTTTCCCTTAAATAAAACCATTGTGGGTAGTCTTAGGTCGTATAAGAATTTTGATTCTTCCACATCCCCAATTAAATTATCATCAATTTAATTTATGTAAAATAAAATTATTTTTCTCTTTAAATATTTATATTATGAAGGGTCGTCAAAATTAATTTCCTTTGTACAGAAAAAAGGTCTGTCAAAATGTCTCCCTTGCCACACTTGCATAAAGACAAGAAAATGAGCATCTAAAATAATGTATGGAGATGAATATGATCACCATATCCTCTTCCTAACCTTTCTTCAACCTCCTTTTGAATGGTTTCTCTCCCCAATCCCATTCCCTTAAACCCTAACATCAAACCCTTAAAACCTCCCTTCTCCTCTAAGTTCTCACAACCCCATTTCACAAAGATTCAAGAAAATGACAAAATCACCAAAACCATCCCCAATTCACACTTCAACCATATCTCCTCCCTATGCAAAGACGGAAAACTTCAACAAGCGGTTAACTTTCTTACAGAAATGGAGACCCAAAATCTACCGATTGAACCTCACATCTATGGAGACTTACTTCAGGGTTGTGTGTATGAGCGAAATCTCTTCTTGGGTCAGCAAATTCATGCCCAAATCATAAAAAAGAATGATGGTTTGGACCAGAATGAGTTTATTGAGACAAAGCTGGTTGTTTTCTATGCGAAATGTAACCTTTTGGAGGTTGCCAACCGTTTGTTCTGCAGACTGCCTGATCAGAATGTATTTTCTTGGGCTGCCATGATTGGACTCTATTGTAGGATGGGTTTTAACAGAGAGGCTTTGTTGGGATATGTTGAAATGATTGAAAGTGGATGTAAGGCTGATAATTTCATCGTTCCGAATGTGTTGAAAGCTTGTGGGGCTTTGCAGTTGATTGGATTCGGTGAAGGGGTTCATGGGTATGTGGTAAAGATGGGTTTGGAAGGTTGTGTTTATGTAGCGAGTAGTCTAATTGACATGTATGGGAAAATTGGAGTTTTGGAGAGTGCAAAGAAGTTGTTTGATAAAATGCCCGAAAGAAACGTTATCACTTGGAATTCGGTGATTGTTGGCTATGTCCAGAATGGAATGTATGAGGAAGCCATTGAGGTGTTTTGCAAGATGAGAAAAGAAGGCGTTAATCCAACTCATGTCACTATGGGAAGCTTTCTTTCGGCTTCAGCGAATTTATGTGCTATTGTAGAAGGTATGCAGGGTCATGCAATTGCCATTATGATTGGCTTAGATTTGAATAAAATGTTGGGTAGTTCCATAATTAACTTCTATACAAAGATTGGCTTGATCAAGGAAGCGGAGCTAGTCTTTAGTAAGATGCATGACAAAGATGTGGTAACATGGAATTTGCTAATATCTAGTTATGTGCAATCTGGTCAGGTTGAAATGGCATTAGGTTTGTGCCAATCGATGAGGTTAGAGGGCTTAAGATTTGATTCTGTGACACTTGCATCAATATTGTCAGCTTCGGCTAATACTAAGAGTATAAAACTTGGCAGAGAAGCACATTGTTACTGCATTAGGAACAATCTTATGTCCAATGTGGATGTAGCTTGCAATCTTATTGATATGTATGCCAAATGTGATAAAATGATGAATGCCAGACACGTTTTTGACAATACAGGAAATAGAGATCTCGTTTTGTGGAATAAACTAATGGCAGTTTACGCAGAACTAGGTTTGGCTGGCGAGAGCTTGAAATTATTTTATCAGATGCAATTAGACAATGTTTCTCCAAATGTAGTATCATGGAATTCAATTATTCTAGGGTTCCTGAGAAATGGTCAGGTAAAGGAGGCAGTGGATATGTTCTTGGAAATGCAATCACTTGGAATCCAGGCTAATATAATTACTTACACTACCCTTATCACTGGAATGGCTAAATCTGGGTTCAGCAATGAAGCAATTTCGATGTTCCAGCAAATGCAAGTGTCAGGAATCAGACCCAACAGTGTAAGCATTGTTGGTATTCTCTCAGCTTGTAGGGATAAAGCATCTTTACAGTGTGGAAGAGCCATCCATGGGTATATTGTAAGGCGCAGCATCTATTTATCTGCTCAACTTGTGACATCTTTAGTGGATATGTATGCCAAATGTGGGACCTTAGATCAAGCAAAAAAAGTTTTCGATCTGATTATAACCAGGGAGTTGCCTTTACCTTTGCCTTTGTATAATGCTATGATATCTTGTTATGCATCTTATGGTCGTGGTGTAGAAGCCCTTGATTTATTTAAACGCCTCAATAGGGAAGGTGTAAAACCAGATAGCATAACCTTCACTTGTGTTTTATCAGCTTGCAGACACTCGGGGCTAATAATCAAGGGTTTAGAGATTTTTTTTGATATGATTAAAAAGCATGACGTGAAGCCAAGTATGGAGCATTATGGTTGTGTGGTTAGTCTTCTTTCTCAATGTGGAAATAGGGAAGAAGCTCTTCGACTTATCGCAGCCATGCCTCTAAAGCCTGATGGGCATATATTAGGTTCCTTACTTTCTGCTTGTCGAGAACTTAATGAGACTGAACTTGCAAATTATTTAGCTGAACGTTTGCTTAAAGTGGAGCCGGATAATTCTGCAAACTACGTGGCTCTTTCAAATGCATTTGCAGCTGCAGGAAGATGGGACAAGAAGTCGGAGATGAGAATGTTGATGAGAGAGAAAGGGCTTAGAAAGAAGCCTGGGTGCAGTTGGATTTATGTTGGAAATGAACAACATGTGTTTGTTTCTGACGACAGATCTCATACACAAATTGAAGATATTCATCTGACATTGGATTTATTGGGAACGGAGATGAAAGCAGTGGGATGTGATCCTCTGGTGGGTAATTCTGAACTTCTATGTTCTTGATGTGCTACTTCACTAGTCTTGTGAACAAAAGAGCTTGGAGGGCATAATATCAACTGGAAATTTAAGTTTGATGTGGTAGATGAAAACGTTCAAGCACATTATTGCATATCTGCAAAGCTTGGCTGCAGAAGTAAGGAAGTTGATAGCAAAAGGCTACTCATTGACTCAAAGTCAAACCATGTCTTATGCAGTTTCGTGTTTCCAGCAGCAGCAATGCATTGAACCTTCATTTTTTATCGAAACTTACAGGAAAATCGAAGATTTAAGCGAGATATTATTAATTTTTTGAATTAAAGTAAATTAAAGGTGGTCAGCATGGCTCATTTGGGAAAAATGATAATCTTTCAAATGCAGGGAAGCTTGAAATGAGTATCGAATGTCTTGTACATAGAAGACTGCTAACGCGTGTAAAGAGCTCTGTAAAGCATTTTGATCCTATCCTGGCGACAATTCGGAGGACTGACGCGAACCAGGTTTATAACATTAAAACCTTGTGTTATTGTACATTTTCAATGCCATGAGCTCCGAATTTTTATCCAGGTCCAACTTATAGCGCTTTACTTCATACGGTCCCTTCCCTGTATCGAGATCATAACTGAAATTTATATTTGGATTTCGCGATAATTTTTCAAACCCCTCCACTAGGTTTTTGAGTGCACGAAACATCATATTCCCTTGGTTCTGTTGAATGAATCAAATTTAAAAGTCAAACGATTCAATCACATTTAGAGAAATGATGTTAGACTTAGAAATTCATTGCTTGATCTTTGACTATTTGTGGTTAGAGCTATGATGTCTTGCATTTGACTGCTTGGATCTATGAGTTCCCAAAAGGGAGTATCTGTTAGAACATGGATTGTATAACATATATTATATATTATTAGTGAAAGTACTTGATAAAATAGTGATCAATATTATAATGTTTATTATAGAGTATACGATGTAATATAATATGTAGAATTCTATAATATAAGACTACCATTAAATGATGGGTATAATGGTAATATCTTATATATCAATAGGTGTAGTCCCTAAATGAAGTGCCCATTGGATTCTTATATAAAGGCCCTTCCATCAGCCTTAGAATCTACTAGTTGTTACATTCTCATTCAGTCCATAATCTTCTTAAGTACTTGAAGACTAAAGAGAATAAAGGGCATTTATCATTTAGAAGATCTACTCTTCCCTACCTTGAAAACTATCTTCATACTTTATCCTTTTTACTCAAGAACAAGACTAAGAACAATCATGGAATCACAAGGTACACGCTTCCGTCTTCTTCTTCTTCTTCTTCTTCTTCTCTTCTTAATCTAGTTTTGAGTCGGTTCATGGTTAATGGATCGTTAATGTTCCAACAATTGGTATCAGAGTCTGCTCATATACTAGATTGAGTTTGAGTTTCTTGTAAAGCCTTGTGCTTTTAATTCTTGAAAAGATTCTATGTTTATCATGTGTTCTTGAATTATCATACTCTAATTCAGATTCTAGAGTATTATGTTACTTCTAAATTATAAATTTACTCAAAAGGCTTTTAATTCTTAATGTAAGATTATCCCATTTTTGAACATAGCCACCATCCTTGGATGCGTTGTGAGTTTGTTCATATGCATAGCCACGCATTTAAAAAATGTGATGTGAGTATGCGGATCTACTTGCTTTGGTTGAATATTGATTCACCATTAAGTTAAGAATTGATAGTCTAAATCTGGAAAATTGGATGTTATGGCTCTCTATTTTGGTTCAAATCTGTTCATAAAAAGGTGTAAAAAATGGTGCCTTTTCGTCAAATCTGGATTCCAGGCGTAATAGTGTTTCTGTGTTATGGGAGCGTCCGCTCCCTTTATAGGGGAGCGTCCGCTCCCCCTTGACAGAACAGTGTGGTCTCAGCCTTGGTTTGGGTTGGCGAAATTTCTGGTTATTGGGAGCGTCCGCTCTCTTTGTAGTGGAGTGTCCGCTCCCCCCTTGGCAGAATGGTTTTGTTCTCAGCTTTGGTTGGATTAATTTAGAGGGGTATTAGGACCATTTTGCCCCAGAATTTTGATAAATTTATTGATAAAATATGGTATCTGGACACCAGTCACGCTGATTGGCGGTTCTTAGAGTTGTCAAACTTTAAGAATGGACGGGTAGAACAAGATATTGTCTTTTATTAATAAATTTTACTTATTTCTTTACCCTTTAAATTTTCAGAAATTACCTTAAAGTCTTAAGTGCCCTAAAGTATGATTAATTATATGCTTAAACGAATTTATTCATTGTTTAAATAATATTGTTGCCAAAGCAATTTACGTTATTTAAATACAAATTTGTTAAAGTGATGAATGTAAATATTAATATGTGATAACATACTTGTTTTCCAAAGGAGACCTTGTTATTGACTAAGTATTTACATTCATGGGGTAATAATTAAACTAAACTTTTGGTCATTTTAAATGCTGTGAACCATTCCAAAGGAAGGCGGGTGTTTAAAGTGAATCGTTTATGTTCTTTATTACCGGGGAACAAGTACCTTAAATTTTAGGACACTTTTTGTACTTGATCCGGCCCAAAGGAAGGCAAGTATTTAAAGTGTGTTGTTTAAGCTATTTGTTTACCCTAAGATAAATCAAATTGTGAATCAATTCGCAATCCAAAGATTAGTCTTGATGTCATATTGATTATCTTTTATTTTTTGATGGATTTCATTTTGATATAATTAATCATTATGCAGTTTCTTATATATGTTTTGTTTCATTCTTTTGTTCTCTTCATTCAGATTTGATCAGTGCTTCATCTGTTACTACTGCCTTAAACTCAATTCCTTTGCTAACTGGGACAAACTTTAAAACTTGGAAAAACAAGATAACTATGGTCTTAGGCTGTTTGGACCTTGACCTTGCATTGAGAGAACAAGCTCCTGCCCCTCTAACTGATAAAAGCACTGCGGAAGACCGCTTAAGTTCAGAGAGGTGGAAGTGTTCTAATCGCGTCAGCCTAAGCATAATAAAGAATGCAGTCCCAGAGACATTTACGAACCGGTGTCTCAGGGATGATGGTGCTAAAGGTTTCCTAGATGCTCTAGAACAACGCTTTGCAAAAAGTGATAAATCGGAAACAAGTGCTACCTTGAGGAAGCTTGTTTCCATGAGGTATAAGAGCACCGGAAACCTAAGGGAATACATAATGAAAATGTTTCACCTATCAACGAAATTAAAAGCACTTAAGTTGGACCAGTCGGAAGACTTGCTTGTGCATTTGGCTTTAATTTCTCTCCCTCCACAATTTGGTCATTTTGAAACGACCTACAATTGTCAAAAGGACAAGTGGAATATTAATGAATTAATTTCACATGTCACGGAGGAAGAAGATAGGTTGAAACACACCAAATCCGAAAGTGCACATTATGCATCTACCTCTTCTCGTGGGATTAAGAGAAAAGGTAAGGAGATTGCGGTAGCAACAAAGAAGCCTAAGGGATCATCAAATGATCAAAAGGTGAAAAAGTGCTTCTTTTGCAAGGACCCCACTCACATGAAGCCCGACTACCCTAAGTATCGCCAATGTCGAATTAAGAAAGGTATGTCATTTAGCTTTGTTTGTACTAAAGCTAATTTAGTTTCAATTCCTTCGTATACATGGTGGTTAGACTCCGGTGCAACTACTCACATAAGTTCATGTATACAGGGTTGCCTGAACTACCGAACGCCCAATGAAGGTGAAAGATTCATCTACATGGGAGCTGAAAAGCCGGTAGAGGTGGAGGGCATAGGGACTTTTAGATTATCTTTTAGTATCGGATATTATTTAGTTTTGAATAATGTATTTATTATTCCATCTTTTAGACGGAATTTGATTTCCGTCACTACATTAGATCGGGAAGGTTATTCCTGTATCTTCGGTAATAATAAATGCAATTTATATTTTGATTCAAAGCTTTTTGGTACTAGTTCTTTGTCTTACATTGATAATCTATATTTACTTTACACAGTCAATTCATTAAATGAGTCCCATAATAATGAAACTAACTCTCGAGGCATAAAACGAAAGTTTTCAAGTAAAAATTCTTATACCTTGTGGCATAGGCGTTTGGGTCATATCTCCAAAAGGAGAATTGACAAGCTTGTGTCCGAGGGAATACTACATAAGCTTGATACTCCGGAAAATAACTTTTGTATTGAATGCCTTAAGGGAAAATTTACAAATAGTACAAACAAAAATGAATCCTTGAGAGCTACAAAAGTCTTAGAACTAATTCATACGGACATATGTGGACCGTTCTCTACCCCTTCATGGAACGGACAAACATATTTTATTACGTTCATAGATGACTTCTCTCGTTATGGATACATTTATTTACTTCATGAAAAGTCTCAATCATTGGACGTTTTCAAGTCTTTTAAAACCGAAGTTGAAAATCAACTTGAAAAGACTATTAAGAACGTTAGATCCGATCGTGGTGGTGAATACTATGGTCGGAATGACGGTTCGGGAGAACAACGTCCGGGTCCTTTTGCTCGCTATTTGGGAGAGTGTGGGATTGTCCCTCACTACACCATGCCGGGGACACCTAGCATGAATGGTGTAGCCGAGAGACGTAATAGAACCCTTAAGGATATGGTAAGAAGTATGGTTTCTTGTACTTCTTTACCTCACTCATTATGGGGCGATGCTTTGAAAACCGCAACCTACCTACTTAATAGAGCTCCTTCAAAAGCTACTAACAAAACCCCTTATGAATTATGGACCGGGAAGAAACCGTCCCTAAATCATCTTTATGTTTGGGGTTGTCCAGCCGAAGCTAGGCCTTATAAACCTAACGAAGGAAAGTTGGACGCTAAGACCGTTAGTAGTTATTTTGTAGGGTATTCTCAAAGATCTAGGGGATATAAATTCTATGACCCAAAAAATAGAACCTTTTTCGAGACGGGAAATGCTAGGTTCTTTGAGGATGTTGAATTTAGAGGGGAAAATTTGAATAGTATTTTTGAATTTGAAGAAATGGAAGAGGAATTCGTTTCTATACCTCTTCCTATAGTTCCTATCGAAAATCAAGCAGTTGTGCCTGAAATTCGACAAGAACATATAATTCAAAATGATGTTAATTCTCCTATTAATGAACAACATGAAAATGTTGATGAGGAAATTCAACACCCTCAAAATCAAGAAGAATCGGTGCCATTAAGAAGATCTAATAGAGCAAGAAGGAGTGCTATACCGGATTATTATGATGTGTATCTTGTCGAGAATGAGGAACCGTTAGGTTTAGTGGGAGATGAGCCAATCACCTTCCATGAAGCCATTACTGGTCCAAATGTTCATAAGTGGATTGATGCCATAAATGAAGAGTTAAAATCCATGAATGATAATGACGTTTGGAATCTTGTCTCATTATCTAAGAATGTGAAACCCATTGGGTGTAAATGGGTCTTTAAAATCAAAAGGGATTCACAAGGTAATGTGGAAAGACATAAGACTCGTCTTGTAGCTAAAGGATTTACTCAAAAAGAAGGCATTGATTACAAAGAAATATTTTCACCGGTAACCTCTAAAAATGCTTTTAGGATCATTATTGCATTAGTAGCACATTTTGATCTTGAGCTTCATCAAATGGATGTAAAGACAGCTTTTCTCAATTGCGACATTGAGGAAACTATCTATATGAAGAAACCAGAAATGGTGACTGGTTCGGATCAAACTAGTCAACTAGTTTGTAAACTTAAGAAATCAATTTATGGGCTTAAGCAAGCATCTCGTCAATGGTACTTAAAATTTAACCAAGTTATTCTTTCATTTGACTTTGAAATGAATTTTGGTGAAGATTGTGTGTACCATAAGTTCAGTGGGAGTAGGTTTATATTTTTGGTCTTGTATGTGGATGACATTTTACTTGCAAGTAATGATAAGGACCTTCTTAAGGAAACCAAAAAATTTCTCTCAAACAAATTTGAGATAAAAGATCTTGGAGAAGCTTCTTTTGTATTAGGAATCCAAATACATCGTGATCGCTCACGAGGTATGTTAGGATTATCACAAAAGAGCTATATAGAGAAGGTATTACAAAGGTTTAGCATGGAAAATTGTAAACCACATGACACCCCGGTCTCTAAGGGAGATAAGTTCAGTCTAAAGCAATGTCCTAAAAATAATCTTGAATCCAAGTATATGGAAAATATCCCTTACGCATCGGCAGTAGGAAGCCTAATGTATGCACAAGTCTGTACTCGCCCAGATCTTGCCTTTATTGTTGGCATGCTTGGGCGATATCAATCCAATCCGGGAAGAGAACATTGGGTTGCAGCCAAAAGAGTGATGAGATACTTGCAAAACACGAAGAACTACATGTAGGAACATAAACGATCCATTAACCATGAACCGACTCACAACTAGCTTAAGAAGAGAAGGAGAAGAAGAAGAAGACGGAAGCGTGTACCTTGTGATTCCATGATTGTTCTTATTCTTGTTCTTGATGAAGATATGAAGATAGTCTTTTGATGTAGGAAGAGTAGATCTTCTAAATGATGAGTGCCCTTTACTCTCTTTGTTCTTCAAGTAAGTAGGAAGAGTTTTGACTGAATGAGAATGTAATTAACTAGTGATTCATAGGCTTGATGGATAGGCCTTTATATAGGAATTCAAGGGGCACTTCATTTAGGGACTACACCTATTGATATATAAGACATTACCATTATGCCCATCATTTAATGGTATACTTATATTATGGAATTCTACATATTATTTTGAGTTCTATACTTTATACCATATATTATAATATTGATCATTATATTATTAAGTATTTATATGTTACATTAATCCATGTTCTTACAATCTCCCACTTGGATTATTATAACATATACCTTCACTTAATAAATTTCTTCAATCATATTTATAACACAAATGACAACCCTTATGTGCACTTTGTTGTCATTCGAAAACAATCCCGTCCATTAGTCATATAAGTATAAGGACTAAAGGGGCATTCGTTGTAATTGATTCGCAACTAAACCCACATTAATCACATATATGTATCCAACTAAATGACATAGATTAAGTATAGATATGTAGCATGGAATATTAACGAATATATATGAAAAATGCATATATATATTCTCCAACTAGTCCTACTTTAACCAAATGAGATCAATTTAAATAAAAACAACACAAGGAAATAGAAAACAAAACTCCCACTGATTTAAGCATTATCAAAAGTCATTACACCCATATGAGCAACATGCTCGTGAAATACTAAAGGAGATAATGCCTTAGTAAATGGATCCGCTAACATGGAGTTTGTACCAATAAGTTCTATTTCTATTTGTTCATTTTGTACTCTCTCTCTCACAACAAGAAACTTAATATCTATATGCTTAGATTTAGATGAACTCTTGTTGTTGTTGGAGTACAATACCGCGGCCCGATTGTCACAATATAACTTAAGCGGTCTTTCAACACCTTTGACAATTCGCAGTCCTTCAATGAATTTACGCAGCCATATAGCTTGATTGGATGCCTCATAGCAAGCAACAAATTCGGCTTCCATGGTGGAAGTAGTAACTAATGTTTGCTTGGTACTTCTCCAAGATATCGCTCCACCGGCCAAAGTGAAGACATAACCCGATGTCGATTTGCGACTATCTTGGCATCCAAAGAAAGTCGAATCGGAAAAACCAATGATCTCAAGATGATCCGACTTTGTATATGTAATCATGTAGTTCTTCGTGTTTTGTAAGTATCTCATCACTCTTTTGGCTGCGACCCAATGTTCTCTTCCCGGATTGCTTTGATATCGCCCAAGCATGCCAACAATAAAGGCAAGATCCGGCGAGTACAGACTTGAGCATACATTAGGCTTCCTACTGCCGATGCGTAAGGGATATTTTCCATATACTTGGATTCAAGATTATTTTTAGGACATTGATTTAGACTGAACTTATCTCCCTTAGAGACCGGGGTGTCATGTGGTTTACAATTCTCCATGCTAAACATTTGTAATACCTTCTCTATATAGCTCTTTTGTGATAATCCTAACATACCCCGTGAGCGATCACGATGTATTTGGATTCCCAATACAAAAGAAGCTTCTCCAAGATCTTTCATCTCAAATTTGTTTGAGAGAAATTTCTTGGTTTCCTTAAGAAGGTCCTTATCATTACTAGCAAGTAAAATGTCATCCACATATAAGACCAAAAATATAAATCTACTCCCACTGAACTTATGGTACACACAATCTTCACCAAGATTCATTTCAAAACCGAATGAAAGAATAACTTGGTTAAATTTTAAGTACCATTGACGAGATGCTTGCTTAAGCCCATAAATGGATTTCTTGAGTTTACAAACTAGTTGACTAGTTTGATCCGAATCAGTCACCATTTCTGGTTTCTTCATATAGATAGTTTCCTCAATGTCACCATTGAGAAAAGTTGTCTTTACTCTTTACATCCATTTGATGAAGCTCGAGGTCAAAATGTGCCACTAAAGCCATAATGATTCTAAAGGCATTTTTAGAGGATACCGGTGAAAATGTTTCTTTGTAATCAATGCCTTCTTTTTGAGTAAACCCTTTAGCGACAAGACGAGCCTTATGTCTTTCCACATTACCTTGTGAATCCCTTTTGGTCTTAAAGATCCATTTACATCTGATGGGTTTCACATTCTTAGGTAATGGGACAAGATCCCAAACGTCATTATCATTTATGGATTTTAACTCTTCATTTATGGCATCAATCCACTTATGAGAATTTGGACCACTAATGGCTTCATGGAAGGTGATTGGCTCATCTCCCACTAAACCTAATGGTTCCTCATTCTCGACAAGATATACATCATAATAATCTGGTATAGCACTCCTTCTTGCTCTATTAGATCTTCTTAATGGCACCGGTTCTTCTTGATTTTGAGGGTGTTGAATTTCCTCATCAACATTTTCATGTTGTTCATTAATAGGAGAATTAACGTCATTTTGAATTATATGTTCTTGTCGAATTTCAGGCACAACTGCTTGATTTTCGATAGGAACTATAGGAAGAGGTATAGAAACGAATTCATCTTCCATTTCTTCAAATTCAAAATTACTATTCAAATTTTACCCTCTAAATTCAACATCCTCAAAGAACCTAGCATTTCCCGTCTCGAAAAAGGTTCTAGTCTTTGGGTCATAGAATTTATATCCCCTAGATCTTTGAGAATACCCTACAAAATAACTACTAACTGTCTTAGCGTCCAACTTTCCTTCGTTAGGTCTATAAGGCCTAGCTTCGGCTGGACAACCCCAAACATGAAGATGATTAAGGGATGGTTTCTTACCGGTCCATAATTCATAAGGGGTTTTGTCAGTAGATTTTGAAGGAGCTCTGTTAAGTAGGTAGGTTGCGGTTTTCAAAGCATCGCCCCATAATGAGTGAGGTAAGGAAGTACAAGAAACCATACTTCTTACCATATCCTTAAGGGTTTTATTACGTCTCTCGGCTACACCATTCATGCTAGGTGTCCCTGGCATGGTGTAGTGAGGGACAATCCCACACTCTTCCAAATAGCGAGCAAAAGGACCCGGACGTTGTTCTCCCGAACCGTCATTCCGACCGTAGTATTCACCACCACGATCGGATCTAACGTTCTTAATAGTCTTTTCAAGCTGTTTTTTAACTTCAGCTTTAAAAGACTTGAAAACGTCCAATGATTGAGACTTTTCATGAAGTAAATAAATGTATCCATAGCGAGAGAAGTCATCTATGAACGTAATAAAATATGTTTGTCCGTTCCATGAAGGGGTAGAGAACGGTCCACATATGTCCGTATGAATTAGTTCTAAGACTTTTGTAGCTCTCAAGGATTCATTTTTGTTTGTACTATTCGTAAATTTTCCCTTAAGGCATTCAATACAAAAGTTATTTTTCGGAGTATCAAGCTTATGTAGTATTCCCTCGGACACAAGCTTGTCAATTCTCCTTTTGGAGATATGACCCAAACGCCTATGCCACAAGGTATAAGAGTTTTTACTTGAAAACTTTCGTTTTATGCCTCGAGAGTTAGTTTCATTATTATGGGACTCATTTAATGAATTGACTGTGTCAAGTAAATATAGATTATCAATGTAAGACAAAGAGCTAGTACCAAAAAGTTTTGAATCAAAATATAAATTGCATTTATTATTGCCGAAGATACAGGAATAACCTTCCCGATCTAATGTAGTGACGGAAATCAAATTCCGTCTAAAAGATGGAATAATAAATACATTGTTCAAAACTAAATAATATCCGGTACTAAGAGATAATCTAAAAGTCCCTATGCCCTCCACCTCTACCGGCTTTCCAGCTCCCATGTAGATGAATCTTTCACCTTCATTGGGCGTTCGGTAGTTGACAACCCTGCATACATGAACTTATGTGAGTAGTTGCACCGGAGTCTAACCACCATGTATACGAAGGAATTGAAACTAAATTAGCTTCAGTACAAACAAAGCTAAATGACATACCTTTCTTAATTCGCCATTGGCGATACTTAGGGCAGTCGGGCTTCATGTGAGTGGGGTCCTTGCAAAAGAAGCACTTTTTCACCTTTTGATCATTTGATGATCCCTTAGGCTTCTTTGATGCAACCGCAATCTCCTTACCTTTTATCTTAATCCCACGAGAAGAGGTAGATGCATAATGTGCACTTTCGGGTTTGGTGTGTTTCAACCTATCTTCTTCCTCCGTGACATGTGAAATTAATTCATTAATATTTCACTTGTCCTTTTGACAATTGTAGGTCGTTTCAAAATGACCAAATTGTGAAGGAAGAGAAATTATAGCCAAATGCACAAGCAAGTCTTCCGACAAATCCAACTTGAGTGCTTTTAATTTCGTTGATAGATGAAACATTTCCATTATGTATTCCCTTAGGTTTCCGGTGCCCTTGTACCTCATGGAAACAAGCTTCCTTAAGGTAGCACTTATTTCCGATTTATCGCTTTTTGCAAAGCGTTGTTCTAGGGCATCTAGGAAACCTTTTGCACCATCATTCTCGGAGACACTGTTCAGAAATGTCTCCGGGACTGCATTCTTAATTATGCTTAGGCTGACGCGATTAGAACGCTTCCACCTCTCTAAACTCAAGCGGTCTTCCGCAGTGCTTTTATCAGTTAGAGGGGCAGGAGCTTGTTCTCTTAATGCGAGGTCAAGGTCCAAACAGCCTAAGACTATAGTAATCTTGTTTTTCCAAGTTTTAAAGTTTATCCGAGTTAGCAAAGGAATTGAGTTTAAGGCAGTAGTAACAGATAAAGCACTGATCAAATCTGAATGAAGAGAACAAAAGAATGAAACAAAACATGTATAAGAAACTACACAATGATTAATTATATCAAAATGAATTCCATCATAATAAAAGATAATCAATATGACATCAAGACTAATCTTTGGATTGCGAATTGACTCACAATTTGATTTATCTTAGGGTAAACAAATAGCTTAAACAACACACTTTAAATACTTGCCTTTCTTTGGGCCGGATCAAGTATAAAAAATGTCCTAAAATTTAAGGTATTTGTTCTCCGGTAATAAAGAATATAAACAATTCACTTTAAACACCTGCCTTCCTTTGGAATGGTTCACAGCGTTTAAAATAACCAAAAGTTTAGTTCAATTATTACCCTATGAATGCAAATACTTAGTCAATAACAAGGTCTCCTTTGGGAAACAAGCATGTTATCACATATCAATATTTACATTCATCACTTTAACAAATTTGTATTTAAATAACGTAAATTGCTTTGGCAACAATATTATTTAAACAATGAATAAATTTGTTTAAGCATATAATTAATCATACTTTAGGGCACTTAAGATTTTAAAGTAATTTCTGAAAGTTTAAAGGTAAACAAACAAGTGAAATGTGTTATTAAAATATAGTATCCTTTTGTTCTACCCGACCATTCTTAAAGTTTGATAACTCTAAGAACCACCGAAGCGCGACTGGTGTCCAGATACTATAATTTACTAACAAATTTTCACAAAATTCTGGGCAAAACTCAAAAAATCTCTCTTCCCTAGCCAGAGCACGACTCGTGCCCACAAGCACGAATGAGGCACGAGTGGAAAAGAATTGCTTGGTTTTAATCAGAACGACTAGGAAGCTTGAAAACGAGTCGTGGGCACGAATGACCAAAAGGGCACGACTCGTGTCCAAAGGCACGACTCGTGCCCAATGCCCAGAATCTTGAAAAGTCACCATTTAAACGACAGAAATCAAAGGGCACGACTCGTGCCCAATAGCACGACTCGTGCCCACTGTCCAGATTGATGAAAAGTCACCAATTTAACACCCTTTTATGAACAGTTTTGAACCAAATAGAGAGAGCCATACCATACCGCGGGGGGCTACGCCCCCCGCACCCCCCTTTGTGGTCCGATACCAGTCTACACGTCGGCTAGGCTCGGAGGGCGCCGGGCCCTTTGCCAGGACAACGAGCCATAACACCCAATTAGACTATCAATTCTTAACTTAATGGTGAATCAATATTCAACCAAAGCAAGTAGATCCGCATACTCACATCACATTTTTAAATGCGTGGCTATGCATATGAACAAACTCACAACGCATCCAAGGATGGTGGCTATGTTCAAAAATGGGATAATCTTACATTAAGAATTGAAAGCCTTTTGAGTAAATTTATAATTTAGAAGTAACATAATACTCTAGAATCTGAATTAGAGTATGAAAATAATTCAAGAACACATGATGAACATGGAATCTTTTCAAGAAATAAAAGCATAAGGCTTTACAAGAAACTCAAACTCAATCTAGTATATGAGTAGGCTCTGATACCAATTGTAGGAACATAAACGATTCATTAACCATGAACCGACTCACAACTAGATTAAGAAGAGAAGGAGAAGAAGAAGAAGACGGAAGCGTGTACCTTGTGATTCCATGATTATTCTTATTCTTGTTCTTGATGAAGATATGAAGATAGTCTTTTGATGTAGGAAGAGTAGATCTTCTAAATGATGAGTGCCCTTTACTCTCTTTGTTCTTCAAGTACTTAGGAAGAGTTTTGACTGAATGAGAATGTAATTAACTAGTGATTCATAGGCTTGATGGATAGGCCTTTATATAGGAATTCAAGGGGCACTTCATTTAGGGACTACACCTATTGATATATAAGACATTACCATTATGCCCATCATTTAATGGTATACTTATATTATGGAATTCTACATATTATTTTGAGTTCTATACTTTATACCATATATTATAATATTGATCATTATATTATTAAGTATTTATATGTTACATTAATTCATGTTCTTACACTACATGCTTACATATACAAAGTCGGATCATCTTGAGATCATTGATTTTTCCGATTCTGACTTTGCTGGATGCCAAGATAGTCGCAAATCGACATCGGGATATGTCTTCACTTTAGCCGGTGGAGCAATTTCTTGGAGAAGTGCCAAGCAAACATTAGTTACTACTTCCACCATGGAAGCCGAATTTATTGCTTGCTACGAGGCTTCCAATCAAGCTATATGGCTGCGAAAATTCATAGAAGGGCTGCGAATTGTCAAAGGTGTTGAAAGACCGCTTAAGTTATATTGTGACAATAGAGCCACAGTATTGTACTCCAACAACAACAAGAGTTCATCTAAATCTAAGCATATAGATATTAAGTTTCTTGTTGTAAGAGAGAGAGTACAAAAAGAACAAATAGAAATAGAACTTATTGGTACAAACTCTATGCTTGCGGATCCATTTACTAAGGCATTATCCCCTTTAGTATTTCACGAGCATGTTGCTCATATGGGTGTAATGACTTTTGATAATGCTTAAATCAGTAGGAGTTTGTTTTCTATTTTCTTGTGTTGTTTTTATTTAAACTGATCTCATTTGGTTAAAGTAGGACTAGTTGGAGAATATATATATGCATTCTTCATATATATTCATTAGTATTTCATGCTACATATCTATACTTAATCTATGTCATTTAGTTGGATATATATATGTGATTAATGTGGGTTTAATTGCGAATCAATTACAACGACTGCCCTCCTTATACTTATATGACTAATGGATGAGATTGGTTTCGAATGACAACAAAGTGCACATAAGGGTTGTCATTTATGTTATAAATATGATTGAAGAATTTTATTAAGTATAAATATATGTTATTATAATCCAAGTGGGAGATTGTTAGAACATGGATTGTATAACATATATTATTAGTGAAAGTACTTGATAAAATAGTGATCAATATTATAATGTTTGTTATAAAGTATAGGATGTAATATAATATGTAGAATTTCATAATATAAGACTACCATTAAATGATGGGCATAATGGTAATATCTTATAAATCAATAGGTGTAGTCCCTAAATGAAGTGCTCCTTGGATTCCTATATAAAGGCCCTTCCATCAACCTTAGAATCTACTAGTTATTACATTCTCATTCAGTCCATAATCTTCCTAAGTACTTGAAGACTAAAGAGAATAAAGGGCATTTATCATTTAGAAGATCTACTCTTCCCTACCTTGAAGGCTATCTTCATACTTCATCCTTTTTACTCAAGAACAAGACTAAGAACAATCATGGAATCACAAGATACACGCTTCCTTCTTCTTCTTTTTCTCTTCTTAATCTAGTTTTGAGTCGATTCATGGTTATTGGATCGTTAATGTTCCAATAGTATCACCTAAGAGGTTTTGCATTTGGACTAATTTCAGGCACTGGCACACATGTTGAGGTAGTTTCACTTCATCAAGAATCCAGAATATCGTACAAAGATTTAAGAAAGGTAGACAACTTGTATGCCAAAAGGATGTCACACTTTGGATTTTATTTCTAGCAGAAATGTGAAAAACAGATGTTGGTCCTACATTTGGACGACTTTGGTGTCTTGGTGTAGACTCCATCATTGTTAGTAGGATTAACATTATGTTACGACTGCTTACTTTTGTTCATAACATCCTATCAAAAAACATAACTTTTGTTCGCAACAGAGGATGATGATATGCCATATTATAGTTTGTAAAACTGCAGTTCTGAGATTAGAACATAGTATTTGCTTATGCTCTTGTTGTGCCAATTATGTTACAAAGTGAAGATATAATATTTGGCTCAAGTAAAGATATAGTCATTGAAATGATAATGTAGGCACATAAGGCATTTTTGAAAAGAGAGTGCTATGGTTGTTGATAAAGGTGAAATAGCATAGCATAGCATACTCAAAAATCTTTCTTTTTTCTGACCACTACAAAAGAAAGTGCACTTTGTATTAAACCTCTTGCGGGAGGCCTAATTAATTTCAATCATTTGATTTTTAAACAAGGGACGTGGTTGCATCCGGATCGCACGCTCCAGTGGATGTCCCTCGTACCCAAAATTTGTTGGTTTTTTTTTTTTGTGTGTACTCTTGATATTTGGCAAGTCCCAAGGAAAAGCTATAAGAACTTTCACTATATATAAAATTTAGGAAATAGCCAACCCCAGTTTGTTTTTTTAAGTAAGTAAATTCAATCTCTAATCATATTTTCCCATGATTAAGACATGAAAAGTTGCTTGATAGGCACTTAATTTTTCTCAATTTTTATATGGTATGATCATATTTAGGGCAGTAAACGAGTCAAGTTCGAACGAGTTTTCTGTGTTCGAGCTCGAGCTCGTTTGATAGTTATCGAGTTCGAGTTTTTCTCTAGTTCGAGCTCGAGTTCAATCGGTGGTTGGAACTCGAGTTCAATCGGTGGTTCGAACTCGAGTTCAATCGAGTTCGAGTTGTTCGCGAGCTTCTCGAGTCGATCTCGATTTCGAGCTTAAACGATCCGAGTTCGAGTTTGAGCTTTTTTTGGAAACAAATTTTCAAGCTTAACGATTTTATTTCAAGTTCGAGTTGTTATCGAACTCGAGTTCAAACGAGTCAAACTCGAGTTTTGGGCCTTTTTTACATAATAAATGAATTCTTGGTCAAAATTATATCTAATTGACCAAAATTGACAGTTATTTTGGTTCGGAGGGAGTACCAATTTAAAATTGATATACCCTCCTATCAAAAATAAATATTTTGTTACTAATTTAAAATTATTATACTCTCCTTTCCAAAATAAATATTAAGATAAAAAATCAAGTTACTGACGAGCTTCACGAGTCGAGTTCGAGTTAGAGTTCGAGCTGATCACAAACAATGAAGAATTCGAGCTTTTATCGAGTTTATCGAGTCGAGTTCGAAACGAGCTTTGTCGAGCCTGTTCGACTCGAAAATTTCGCGAGTTAAAATTCTTGTTCGAGCTCGAGCTTCAACTCGAGCTCATTCGAGTCGAGTTTTTTCGAGTCGAGCTCGAGCTGCTCGATTCGCATAACAACCCTAATCATATTATATAAAGTTGTGATGATGCAAGAAATCGTTCGGGCTCAGCTATCGAAGTCCAGCAGTAATATAGGCTGACTATGGAGGCCTGCACACCACAAGAAATAAATCGTGAACTGCGCTGGGGCTTATCCGGCAAGGCCCTCTGGTGTGAGAATCAGTGTGGGCTGGAGAAGGTGGTAAAGATATGGAGAAAACGTGTGGGTGTGTGTATGTGTGAATAGTGAAGAGTCATTACCTTAGCCCAAGACACTGTTCATGTATTTATAGTGGATGAGGGGAACTAGGGTTTTCATCAGGACCATTGGATTTGATTATTGCCAACCGTTGGATTGGTTTTGTCCCCATGTGTCCACGTGGCGTCCTGTGATTGCTTCGTACGAGCAAGGACACTGTTGTAACTGTCACGGATAATGGTTTGCCTTATAATGGAAAGTGTCACCTGCACAATGCGGCGCCGCTGCCGATAAGGTGGGGACATGTGCAGAGTGGTCCTTTGGCAGGTTTGACTTTATCAGAGAATGGCTTGTTGAGCAAGCTATGTAAAACGACGACCTGGAGCTGTATGTCTAGGAGGGTCGTCACTTGATGGATGGATCGACGAGAGAGTGTCCGGATGAGATACCTCGTCTTTGGATGGGCTTGGTCGCTCAATGTCGACGACGACCATCCATTGTTCGACGGGCTACGATCCAACTCTTGTGTCTGCCCTCCGGGCTTGGTCCCTTGGTGGGCTTGTTGAGTCCACTTTGCAAGGGAATGGTTTGGGCTCGGCCCATCACAAATTATTCCGTTTAGTGGCCCCCAACTCTTGGGTCACCTCGACGGGCCGAGAGTTTGAGTTTTTTAGGGTTATAAAACCCTAGCTTGTTGAACGGCCGTCAGTTTGAAATTTGAAAATGGAGAGGCGATGTGACCATTGATGACGTGGGCAGCTAGGATTTGACTGTGCCGGCTTTTATCCCTCATTAAATGACACGCGTCCCCTGAAAGGACATTCCCCTTGGAAACCTCAATTTGCATTTAATGCTTCTCATTATTACGCCGGGTTTTTGCTTGGGTTTCTAGGCAAAACCTTTCATCTTCTGATATTGGTGAGTATAAGTACCTCCCTCTTTCCTCCATTTCAATCTTTCACAATCCTGAGATATTCAAGAGCACATAGCAAGGAGAGCAACTCCGGCCACCCAAAACCCAACTCCGGCGATAAAAACGGTACTGGCTTCTCCATCTTTGCGTAAAGTGGTAGCTTGGATTAGAGATTTCTTTGATTTGCCTCCGGAACCTTCATCTTCCTCTTAACATGTAATTTCTTCCTCTGTTCTTCAATTTTCTAGGTTTTGGGGGCTTAAAAACTTGATTAATGGCCCCCAGGTCTGTCAGTTTTGAGCGTGGGGCACCGTTTGATTTTGGGCCTAACCAGAGGGTGTACAAAAGTGTTAGGGGTCTTTGGAGAGAGATCCCTTTGAGTGAATGTTCTTCCATTTTGGTAAAATTTGATTTTGAAAATGGGGGTTTGGAGTTCCCAACTGATAATGTTCTTGGTGATTTTGAAGAAGATGACCCAAGGGTTGTTCCCTTTAGATCCATGAACGACCTTCCAAGACACATCCAATTTCATTACTCCTTGGGCCGTCGTGATTCAATTGGGATTTTGCTTCAGGGGAATCTAGGTCGTCCCTAGGTAGGTCATTGTCTACTGATGTTAGGACTGATTCCCTTGCTCTTTCTAACTGTTTTGTAGATATGGATCACGACAGTCGTCCCCGACAATCAACTCAAGAGGTCGTCCCATCCGGCACACCTGGTGCTAGTACGAGCGCCGACGAACCCCATATAGTCAATGCCTTTCACACCAATGTACGGGCTGGCCGCAATGAACAAGGCTTCGGAGGCGGAGAGGAAGGCCAGTGGGCTATAGCCAAAATTAATGTCCGGAGGAAGGATATTAAGACGCAGATGATCAATTCTCTACGAGATTCGTATAGAGTCCAAGCCTCCACGTACAAACTTGAGTATCTACACCTCAATGACTACGAGCCTCGTCGAGAGGCCATTCTTCGAAGTAAGAAAAAGGTGGCCTTCTTTTATAAGCAGTTTGAGCTGGGTCTGAGGCTACCCCTGGATCCTTTCATCAACGAGTTTTTGAAAGACTCGGCCTGTGTGCCCATGGAACTGAGCGCAAATGCCGTTAGGATTTTATCCTCGTTCATCATAGTTTGCAGATTCTTAGGCCACGAGCCTTGTAACAAAGTTTTCAGAGAATATTACAAGACGACGAGGTCCACTGTCAATGGTAAATCAGTGGTGAGTGTGTCGTCAATCCGGAATGTGCAGGGGTTGTTTTTAGAGGTTCAAAATAAAGTTTATGGATGGGAGAACCATATGATCCGGGTTGAGAGTAGAGTTGGCTGGCAATTCCCTTACCTAGAGACCCAAGTGATGGTACCAGACGATAAAGTGTGGCAAGTTCCGTGGGCCGACGAGCTAAAGGGTAAAATAGATGCTTTGCTGAGAGTAGGATGGGTGAGCTACAAAGATATTGAAGCCTCCCATTGGAGATATATAAGGACGGGAATGATGTCCAGCCCGTCGATTGGCCCTCAACCTCTCGTTAAAATCAGCCTTGATCATCACTATTCCACATGGATCGTCCACGACGACTTAGTCTGGGAGGAAAATTGCGTTAATTGCCTAGGGACACATGCTAGCCGTCCCGAAGAGCGTTGTGCCAACTTAGAGATGACGGGGGGGTGACGTCTTGATAACTCGTCTTTTTGTTATATACGGACTTGTCTTTTTGTCTCGTCGAAAACAACTTAAACTCTTTCCATTTTTGTCTCTTTTGCAGTTATCTCTCAGCAAGATATTGATCGGATTGAAACAAAAATCATGAACAACACAATCAGAGCTCGGATCGGAGAGTTGCAAGGAAGAATAGGGCCTCGTCCAATGCTATATTCAATCCTCAAGAGAATATGACGACGAGAAACGAGGCTCTCCCAAAAGAAGGCTATGCCGCCATCCCTCTGATTGAGAAGGAGAACATAGAAGAGCCCAATGCTGGAGGTCGTCGGCAACTGATGGACGAGCCTGAAAAGGTTGTGAATGTTGAGGCTGAAAATGTAAGTGCTGCTAACGTGGGCACCCAGCCTGTCAACGCGGAAAACGTTAACACTAAAACAGTTGGAAGTTCAGACTCGAATGTGGATGTGATTGGCGACGGCAGTCACACCTCAAAGAAAAGGAAAGATCGACCTACGAGCTCTGAGGAGGAAAGAGAGAGACCAAAAAAAGCATCCTTCGACCTTCCAAGTGCCTCTGACCCTTCAACTCCACGGACCCAAGCTCCAGCCTCGTCTTCAGAGGTTTTGACTAAGGAGAAGGCCCTAGATTTGGCTGCTCAGTATGCCCAGGTTTCCCCAATGACTGGGATTCCTTATTTGAAGAGGTATGGCCTGCCGCTCGTTCTAGGGGCGTCCATCACCCGCCGATCTGTGGATGCTGAGCTCGTCCAAAGGCTGAAGACGACCAAACTTTCCCCTGAGACCTATCATGCCCGTCTTGGGCTGATACAGACTGAGGTAATTCATCCCATTATTTTCACCAAGTCTTTTCATCTTTCTATACTTGCGCTAACCTTGTCCTTATAGATGTCGTCGATGATGGAAGCTATGAGCTCGGACTATAGGGATTGCCTGGATGCGAAACGCCGAGCCCAGGAGCAGCTCATCCAGTCGGTCGGAGCTAAGGAGATTGCAGAGAAAAAACTTGCTGATGCTGAAAGGAATGTTGGCTCGTTGACCAGAGCTTATGAGACCCTGATGAAGCAGAAGGACGAGGCTCTGCTCCAGATCGGCCGTTTAGAGATTGACCAAGCCAAGCTCGTATCTGATAAGGAGAAAGCAGAACAGGAAGCGGCCTCTTTCTCCGACGGCCTTCGCGCCAAGACTGCCCAAATTGAGAAAATGAAGATTGATCATGAAGCTGCCATCGACCAAGCTAGAAAAAGGGCCGTCGAGGAGTTCATGCAGAGCAGCGAGTGTAATCAGATGATCACTGACAAGGCCATAGGCTTTTCCAAGGTCGGAGCCAAGCATTTAGTTAGACGAGCTCTCGTGGATCCCGAGACCAAGGACTTAATTTCGATTGTAAAGTTTGTGGATTTATTTGCCGAGGACATGTGGGATATGGATGCTCGTTCGGTCCACCACCTCGTTCCTTATGATGACAACGATCTATCCATCATTAAGGGTGATGATGAGAAGGATGGGAAGGAGGCGTGGCCCGTCCCGGCAATTGACCCTAAAAACTTCGACGCTTATCTAGACTTCTTCAATGACAAAGGCCCCAATCCCAATGAGCTCCCACCAACTGACGACGGTCAACAATAGTAACTTGTTGATTTGAGATGTGTAAACAATATTTGTTCTTTCAAACAATGTTTCACCTAATTTTGTAATCTCACCCTGGCCCAGCTAGGGGGGTGACAACAATTTTTACTTTCTATTAGTAATTTGTTTAGTAGTTTTATTCCTCGTCGTTTTAGAGGACATCGTACAATGTTTCGTTATTCAATGCTTTTGTTCTCTGTATGTTAACGTAGATAGCATGTGATAACTAGTGAATGTGAAAGTTTGAAGACAAGTGTGTATGGTCGTCGTTAGTGATGACCAGAACATAAGTCGTCTCTTGTAAGACCGACCTGTTCATACTTGTGTTTTTTTTTTACTTTTCAAAATGCTCGTAGTTATAGTACAAAGGTCCATAGATCATTGCTCGGAGGCAAGATTGTTTGGACGAGTTGTCTATTCCGTTATAGCCGTCGACGAAGTCTGGCTTCATCTAGCCTTTATACTTGGCTAAAGTATGTGTAAGGGTCGAAGTCTGGCTTCAACCGATCTATATACTTGATCAAAGCGAGTGTGGAGGTCAAAGTCTGGCCTCAACCGATCTTTATACTTGATCAAAGTGCTAGAATTTGTAGAGTAGGGAATCAACAAAACAACGAACTTCCATTGATAACAACTCGTCAATTGCTTACAACTTCTGGAACTTCCGGGATTTATAAACATCCCTTACAAACTTACAAACTTCATACTTAAGAGGAAGTAAAGAACCACAAAAACAAGGTGCCCTGAGGGCGCTGATGTCAACCAACGAGCTCAGAAATAATACTTGGTGAGGTGATTGGAATGCCAAGGATGCTTGAGCTTCTCGCCATTTGGTTTGGCAAGCCGGTATGTCCCTTCCCTGACGATGTTGGTGACGATGTAAGGTCCTTCCCAGTTGGGGGAGAGCTTGTTCTGACGAGCTTTGAGGCCCGTTACTTCAATTTTTCTTAGAACATAGTCTCCCACTTTGAAAAATCTTTTCTTGACCTTTTTTTCATGGTATGCCTTAGTTCGCTTCTTGTAGTTGGCCATCCTAAGCTGGGCATCCAATCGTCGTTCGTCAAGGAGGTCGAGGTCGACCTGCCTACTATGGATGTTTTTCTCAACATCATATAGAGCAACACGGTCAGTTGGGAGTTGAAGCTCGGCGGAAGCCATGGCCTCCGAACCATAGGCCAGAGCAAATGGGGTTTCCCCCGTAGGCCCCCTGGTGGTTGTTCGAACTGCCCAAAGAGCCGACGGGAGTTCGTCCAACCATCTCCCATCTCGACCTTCTAGATTTTTGCACAGGGCTGTCAACACTAGTTTATTCGCCGCTTCAGCTTGCCCGTTGCCTTGTGGATAAGCAACAGACGACTTCGAATGTGTAACCCCCATTCTGTTCAACTCTTGCTCAAACTTTTTTGAAAACTGAAGGCCATTGTCAGAAACGATCACCCTTGGGATCCCAAACCGACACCAAATTGAGTCATGGATAAAACTCAGAGCATTCTTTTCCGTGATCTTGTTTAACTCCTTAGCCTCCACCCATTTAGAGAAATAATCAATTGCCACAATTACGTACTTCACTCCCCCCTTGGCCTTGGGAAAAGGCCCAATTAAGTCAACACCCCACATATCAAATGGCCAGGCCGCCATCACAGGAGTTTGCTCGGTCGTAGGGAGATTTGGGAGGTCAGCAAATCTTTGGCAGGTGTCACACTTCTTCACGAACTCTTTAGCATCTTCTCGAAGGTGGGGCCAGTAGTATCCCATGGTAATCAATTTGTCTGCCAAGGTACGAGCTCCTGGGTGGCCCCCACACTCTCCTTGGTGGACTTCAAACAGTAGATTCACAACCTTGTCCGGGTGCACACATTTTAGCAGAGGCCTGGTGATGGATCTGTAGGTGTTAGTGCCCTAGGCCTATATAGATAGACTTATATGTATTGTCATTTTTCATTTATATAAGAGATTATTTCTTTGATTGTTATATATCTTTGCATGTTTTATTATAATAATCGTGTCCCTAGTACTTATGAAGCACTAGTATGAAGTCTAATGGATAATCATGTGATGATTATATGCATGGAGATGCACATTAGATTCATGGGTACTTGTTAGAGAACAAGGTACTGGACTTGACCCATTATGAGATTTATGTCATGGTCGTATGTCATAAATAAATCTCATATAGTTATATCATTGATATCCTTTGACCTGAGATTATCATCGTCTTCCACTCGATGAATATTATGTTTGATATAGTTTAACGTTGTCTTTAACCGGATAACAATAAGGGCTATTATTGACATGATATGATTCTTGTTGGGAAGAATGATAAGTCAAGATGGAAATTTGTCCCTCGTAAAGAGAGATGTTTGCTAGGCCACTCGTAAGTAAGATTGATGTAGTGCATGGCCATGCCCGAATGAATTAATGTGATTAATATCATTCGATTAATCAATTTACTTAGTAACGAGAAAGCATTGAACAATATGAGTTGACGTGGACCATGACTCATGTTCAATATAACATCGTGTGACAATGGGATTGTGATATGTTCTATATAGGAAATCATTGAACAATATGAGTTGACGTGGACCATGACCCATATTCTTCATTTTTGACAATTCGTTTGAAAAGATCTTTGATTGTGTTTCAACAATCAATTCGTGGACCATTGTCAATTCACAATCAGCGTGTGACCCCATAGAATCAAACACAATCAATTCGTTCGTCGCGTGGATACACATAGAGGATCTTCGCTCTTCAAGATCTTTTGTTCGTGATTCAACAATCGTTCATCAAGGATTCGCAAGATCGTCAATCTGGAGTTGGGTCACGTTTATCAACGACAAAAGCACACAAGGTTAGTAATTCTAAATCATCCTTCTTAATTAATCATCTAGAACGGATCCTAGGGCTCCGGGTTTTTCGAGTTATTGCATTATTCCGCTGCGCATGGACCCTCGAAACCCAACAGGATCGTCTATAGAGTTCACCGTTGATGACCGAGTACCTCGGGGATTTCCTTTTGACTTGACGAGCTAGGATCTCGTCAGCTGGTAACTCATCGTTTTCGATAAAAGCCTTCATCTCATCAATCCAGTACCTAGGGCCGTCCCCAACACACATTATCTTCACTTTTTCATAGGCGGACTGCTCGAGGTAGGCCAAGTGGTGGCCATGCTCGTCTTCAGGGAGTTGATCGGTGGCCAGCTTCGAGAGCAGATCTGCATGCTCATTGTCTTCTCTAGCAATTCTTTGAATGGCCCAAAATTCTAACCCTTGTACCATCTCACCGACCAATGAGTGATATTTCTGTAAGGTTGAATCTACGACCGCATAGTCTCCACAGATTTGGTTGACAATCAATTGGGAATCACAATAGGCCACAATTTTAGTTGCTCCAAAACACTTGGCATATTCTATTGCTGCAATGAGTGCCTCGTATTCCGTCTGATTGTTCGAGGCTTGAAACTTGAATCTCAAAACTTCCTCAAAAACAGTTTCACTTTCTGGTTCCACCAACACAATTCCGGCCCCACTGAGTTCTCTAGTCGCCGACCCATCTGAAAAAATTTCCAACATCCAACGGGCAAAGTCATTTGGTCTGGTTGATCGTCGACTTGCTTGCCCTTGCTAGCTTTCTGGGGTGGCAATTTTTGGTCGTCATCAGAGTTGAACGATGTCTCGATCAAGAAATCTGCTAGGGCTTGGGCTTGCAAAGTCTTTCGTGCCCGATATTGAATGTCAAACTCCGTCAATTCAATGCTCCAGTTCAGCAGACGACAAGAGCTTTCAGGTCGATGTAGGATCTTCCTTAGTGGGGCGTTGGTGTAAACAATGATAGAGTGGGCTGAGAAATATGCTCGTAGCTTTCGTGCTGCAATGATGAGAGCATAAGAAATTTTGTCTGCATTAAAGTAGCGGGTCTCAACATCAGACAAAGCCTTGCTCACATAGTACACCGGCTTCTGTATTCCATCCTCCTCTCTAACCATTACGGCGGTGACTGCCTTGTCACCCGCCAAGAGATAAACATACAAGTCTTCCCCGGCTACGGGGCTACAGAGAAGAGGTGGAGAGCCGAGGAATTCCTTGAGCTAGCTGAACGACTGTGAACATTCCTCCGTCCATTCAAAATTCTCTGCACCACGAAGAGCCTTGAAGAAAGGCAAAGATCTTTCCGCTGATTTTGAAATAAAGCGACCCAGGGCCGCCACTCGTCCGTTCAATCATTGGACCTCTTTGATACACGTTGGCTCGGCCATATCTATCAATGCCTTGATTTTCTCAGGGTTAGCTTCAATCCCTCTTTGAGAAAGTATAAACCCTAAAAACTTGCCAGCTGCAACACCGAAAACACATTTTGCTGGATTGAGGACCATGTTATTGGCTCGTAGGTTGGCGAAGGTCTGTTGCAGGTCGTCAACATGCTTCCTTTTCCTTGACTTGACGACCATATCGTCTATGTAAGCCTCGAGATTGTCGCCCAACTGTCCCTTGAAAACTTTGTTAATCATTCTCTGATAAGTTGCCCCGGCATTTTTCAACCCAAAAGGCATCTTCGTATAACAATAAGTGCCACCCGCAGCTTGGAAGGCTGTCTTTGGAATATCTTCCTCGGCCATCTTGATTTGATGATAGCCGGAATATGCGTCCAAGAAACTGAGGGTCGTATGCCCAGCTACTGAATCGACGAGCTTGTCAATTCGGGGTAGGGGGTAACTATCTTTAGGGCACGCCAGGTTAAGGTCCGTGAAATCCACACACAATCTCCATTTTCCGTTGGGCTTTTTGACGAGCACAACATTTGCCAACCACGTCGTAAATCCAGCATCCACAATGATTCCTGCACTTAGCAACTTGTCAATCTCTTGCTTTATCGCAACCTCCTTTTAAGTGGAAAAAAATTCTCAACCTCTGCTCCTTGAACTTCATTGTTGGATTCACCCCAAGCCTATGGACAACAACATCCTCCCTTATCCCTTTCATATCTTCGACCCTCCAAGCAAAGATATCGAGGTTATGTTTGAGTAGGGTGATTATCTTATCCCTCTCCTCAGTTGTTAACTGAGACCCCAGCTTAATATTTTGCTCAGGGTAATTTGGGTGGATGTCCAATTCAATTAGCTCGTCGGCAGGCTTGAACTCAGCTGCCTCGTCACGAAAATCCATATATTCAATTACAACCTCCTTGATTTTCTTCTTGGCTTTTGGGGTGAGGTCAGGCACTTCATCCTCAATTAGTTTATCCAGCTCTGCCCCCGAGTCCTGGTTGATCAAAAGCTGCATAGCTGTTGTTTGGTCGTTCAGGAATATCACATCAACACATTTAATCGTCGAGACGTTGGAGCAAGAGGTTGTGGTTTGCTTAATTGATTTTGAAAACTTCACAATATGCTCAGGGTCGTCAATTTCAATGGTCCGTTTTCTCTTCAACACATGCTCAAGGAATTCTGGGGCCGTCCCCAATACACATCCTACTCCCGAGCGTGTTAGGAATTTAATTCTCTGGTGAGGGACTGAAGCAACGATCCCTAGAGCTGCTTGTCCTGGTTGCCCAAGTATGGCATGGTAATCACTCACAACATCGATCACAATGAAAGTTACAGTTTGAATTGTTCTCAACGGATGGTCCCCAATATCGACGGGCAAGTCAATTTGTCCTTTAGCGTCTACTCGGTGGTTGGTGAATCCCTCAAGACAACCTAAGTAGGGACTTAGCCGACTACCAGGTAGACCCATTTTTTGGTAAACGCTGTAGAACAAAATGTCCTTTGCTGCCCCTGTATCAATGAGTATCCTTCTTGATTCACAGTTGTCGATGAAACCTGGGACAATCAAAGTTTGTTGACGAGCTATTGCATTGGTTGAGAACTCATACGGGTAAAAACTGATTACATTATTTGGAACATCTGCTTTTGGAGGAAAATGGGGAGCTTTCTTCAAATGGTATATAGCACTTTTGATTTGGTTCTTGCTCGATTCCTCAGAAATAACTAAGACCAATCTTGGCTGTCTCTCAGGTGGGTCGTTGTTAGCGGCTCGGTTGTTGGCTGCTGGACGATCACTCTTTACATACTGGTCGAGGCGACCATCGTCTATCCACCGTTGTATTATCTTTTTCAGGCTAAAACACTCCTCCGTGTCATGCCCCCTGTCCCGGTGGTACTCACAATACTTGTTCATATTTTTCTTCCCCTTTGCGTTGGGGTTCATCTTTGGTGCTGGTCCAAAATCAACATTGCTAAGAATTTCTGCACGGGATACTGTCAACGGAGTGTACGACTCAGGTACTTTCTCAGCTTTTTTCAACTTGTTTTTTCCTTTGTCTCCGGCCTTGTCTTTCTTAGATTTTGCTGCCTCGTCGTTGACGACAGCCTTCCTATCACGTTGAAACTTCCTCTCTTCAGCTTCGGCCACTGCATAGGCCTTGGCGTAGAGGTCCTTTCTTGACTTGGCCGGGTGGACTTGAAGCTCGTAGTCCAAGGTTGAAGATACGATCCCATGCCTGAAACAGTTGATAATTTCACGGTCTGTTAAATCCTCGTCGATTTGGTCGACCAATTTCTTGAATCTTTTGAAATAATTCATCGAGCTTTCATTTCTCCTTGGGTGATGTTGCTTAGGTCGTTCACTGTCTTGCGACGATCTCCAGCAGTCGCAAACCTGCCCAAAAACTTCTTACACATGTATTTCCATGAATCAATGCTTCCCTTTGGAAGGCTTCTAAACCATCTCAGAGCTGCTTCAGTCAAAGTGCTAGTGAGAGCTTTACACATTACATCGTCTTGTCGTGAATACCTTGAAACCAGTATCATCTGAGCTTTAAGGTGCTAAATATGGTCTAAAGCACTTATTGAGCCGTCGTATTGCTTCAAGTCAGGCATTTTGAATCCTGGCTCTGGTGGTCCCAATTCAAGCATCCATGGTGCCAAAGGTTTCAATGTGCCAACATCATCCTCCGAGTCATCACTATCAGCGTTGTTTTTTCTTGCCATCAACTCCTCAACCTTACGCTTGAGTCTGAGCACCTCACGCATGTCAATATCTCCTGCTCGGTCGGCGGAAGGAACCCTATCTCGACGAGGTCCCCGAGAGACAGTGTTCGATCGTTGCCTTTCAGTGACCGCAGGTCGTCGGGAAATTGTTCTCTCTCTTCTGTTACCTCTGGGAGGGGATGGTCTGTAAGACCTGGATTGTTCCCGTCCGCGAGGATGAGAAGGAGTACGGGTCCTTTCCCTGTAGCTCGTAGCTCGTTCATTTTGCATTGAGGGGGTCATTTGACGACCTCGATTAACTTAGCTCGGGTTTTGCTGAGATGAGTGTCCTTCACTACGACGACGGTTCAGGTGCTCTCTGAGGTCTTGCGGCGGCACTTGACGATCGTTCCCGGCAGCAACTTCTTCACGACGACCATCAGCCCCTCTCTCGTTCCTTCGTCTTCCAGATGTGACCGTATTATGGGACGCCTGAGCAGGTCGGTTCTCGGCTATTCGGATCAATTCGTTTTGGATCTGCAGGAGTTCGTGAAGGGTGTTTGCCCTTTCGACGAGAAAAGCGGTTCTGTCGAGAAGTGGGTTGGACGGGCCTCCCACATTTCGTACAGTAGCTCCTTCAGTCCTCCTTCCGACTGGGGGTCGTCGCTGCCGCTGATCTTGAGCAGGCCTTTTCTCTCTTCTTCTTGCATTTGGAAGTCCAGTGTCATCCACAATACCATGTGACCTGGTAACCCTCAGATTAGGGTTCCTAGATTGAGGTGATGGAGGCCTGGGGTTTTCTTGGTGGCCTTGCTCAAACGAAGGTGGTCGGCCATCGTTTTCCGTTGACATGCTTGCTGTGTGTCCGTCTGACACCATCTCCAAGTTTTTTTCGGCTGTTATCTAGGCTTGGTTGAAGTCTCCGACGAACGATTCTCGGCAATGAAACCACTCTGATGATGCAGGAAATCGTTCAGGCTCAGCTATCGAAGTCCAGCAGTAATATAGGCTGACTATGGAGACCTGCACACCACAAGAAATGAACCGTGAACTGCGTCGGGGCTTGTCCGGTAAGGCCCTCCGGCGTGAGAATCAGTGTGGGCTGGAGAAGGTGGTAAAGATATGGAGAAAACGTGTGGGTGTGTGTATACGTGAATAGTGAAGAGTCATTACCTTAGCCCAAGACACTGTTCATGTATTTATAGTGGATGAGGGGAACTAGGGTTTCCATCTGAACCATTGGATTTGATTATTGCCAACCGTTGGATTGGTTTTGTCCCCATGTGTCCACGTGGCGTCCTGTGATTGCTTCGTACGAGCAAGGACACTGCTGTAACTGTCACGGATAATGGTTTGCCTTACAATGGAAAGTGTCACCTACACAATGCGGCGCCACTGCCAGTTAGGTGGGGACATGTGCAGAGTGGTCCTTTGGCAGGTTTGACTTTATCAGAGAATGGCTTGTTGAGCAAGCTATGTAAAACGACGACCTGGAGCTGTATGTCCAGGAGGGTCGTCACTTGATGGATGGATCGATGAGAGAGTGTCCGGATGAGATACCTCGTCTTTGGATGGGCTTGGTCGCTCAATGTCAACGACGGCCATCCATTGTTCGACGGGCTACGATTCAACTCTTGTGTCTGTCCTCCGGGCTTGGTCCCTTGGTGGGCTTGTTGAGCCCACTTTGCAAGGGAATGGTTTGGGCTCGGCCCATCACAAATTATTCCGTTCAAGTTGTTTAATCACAAGAAATTGAAGTTGTTTAATCATCGGTATTCTCGTGCAATTGATCAGATATTCTTTAATAGATCACTATTGATATGTTGTGATGTTCACAGAGGTTTTTAATGAGATTATTTGGCTATGGTATTCAATGGCACGTTATTTGGAGTATCTTCGTTTTGCCTTACTTTTCGTTATATTACATATTTTCTCTCTTTCGTCAAGAGTTTTTTCACTCTCTATTGTGTTGAGAGTCTTTGTGTGATAGTTTTATATTCTTCTGTTGCAACGGTTGAGATGTTTGGTTGTGCATTAATTGTCAATGCAATTTTTTATCAAATTGTATTATCAGTGCCAAATTTTTTCCATATGTGAATTTTCTGAAGGCCAGTGTTTGGCTGTTTCCAAGTTATGCTTGAATAAATATTTGCGCATTATGTCGTTGTTCGTAAGGGCATGGAGATTTAGTTCGAGGTTGGGCTTTATTATTGGAGATGAGTTAGGCTTTTTCATTGCATCAGACAGTTTGTTGATGATTACACGTCTTTATAAAAATCCTTAACTTTGAAATGAGTCTCCAATGGTGTGCCTATCTTATTGAAATTTATTAACAAGGGCTTCTGACCTTAGGGACCTTCGGCCAAATCAATATTACAAATAAACACTTCGTCCTTTTATACCTTACGTATAAGACTAGTTCGTCTCTTGTACCAAAGGTATAAGAGTCATTTTTCCTGTTTTTTCTATGTTTTTAAGAAAACAAATACAAATACTATGATATTTTATTAAAATTGTCTCTTATACTTTAAGTATAAGACTAAATAAAATCTTATACAAAAAGTATAAGAGTCAATTTTTCATTTTTTTCTTAGTTTTTAAGAGAAATAAATAAAAAAAATAAACTATAAGACTAAAATTAGTTGTATACATAAAATATAAGACCTATTTTTGAACAAGAAATAACATAATTTTCATAAAAATTAACAATTTCATTTAACAAATATATAAACAAACAATATGATGTAACCATTAACTAAAATGCATTAAACATGCAAAATAGTACAAGTAACCAATTGAGCACCATTTCTTTCTATATATCAAAAATCCAATCCAAAAGAGCTAAATTTATTTTAATTTTTCAAACACCAAAAAACATGATAATAGTGAATACTTTTTAAACAAAAAATCCACAATATACAACAAACATAGAGTTATTATCACTGCAGACATAATAGAAATCAAAGGTCGCCGGCAACGGAGAAGAAAGGTCGCCGACAATTTGATATCAGACTTGTATAAAATTTGGAGTGGAGGCAGTTGGATATGGCTCAGATCTGTTCAGATCTACACACACGATATGGATAAGTATGGATTGTTGGAAAAGAAAGTAGTAGTTGTCGGAAATTGAAGATAGAACGCTAGGTGGTAAGAGGTTGGGGGAGCGGGGCGGAGGCTGGAGGCGTGGACGGAGGTTGGCAGCAGGCGAACAGAGAAGGTGAGGAAAAATGGCGGAGTTAGAGAAGGTTTGGAGAGAGACAGAGAGCATGTGTGTGTGTGTTTTAGAGTGAGAAAATCATTTGGAAATGAGATAAATGATGTTGAGTAGCTTAGAGGTTTATTTGGATTATTGATTTGAATAAACCGTTTATATGAAATATGGATTATTTTGTGATTTTATATGCTTTATTGATTTGATATTATGAGCCTTTTGAAATTAATCCTATTGAAAATCATATTGAAATAACATAATTTTCATAAAAATTAACAATCTCATGTAACAATATATAAACACACAATATGATATAACCATTAACTAAGATGCATTAAACATGCAAAATGTACAAGTAACCAATTGAGCACCATTTCTTTTTGTACATCAAAAATTGAAAGCGTGAGCTTTTAGGGAACTACTTGTTTCCTTATTTAATTTGACTTCTATTATGGTAAGAAGATTTTGAGACTTTCATGGAGATTTATAAGTATTCTACTTTGACTAGGAATTGTAAATATAGTAAATATATTTTATTTATGTACATAGTTTTATATTAGGACTAACCTACTAATATTTGATTTCCTTGTGAGTGTGTTTTATGTTTTCATATAGGAAAAGGATTCTCACAAAGGAAGAGGTCGATTGCATGAAGATCTTCTCAATGGTGCAATATAAATACAAGGCATTCAGCACAAAGAGAAGCTACGTTTTTTAGAGAGAAAAACACACATACTTCATTGCATACGTCCTTGTTGATTTTAGGTTGTGAGCTTACATCCGTAACTCACATCTAGGTTTTCATAAAGTTCTCTTGTTTTACTTCTGATTGAATAAGTCCTACTTGGGAAAGGGGAGTTGTTCATATCATAGAAGGTGATTAGAACTTGTTTAGTATTTTCATATTTTAGTTTTTCACTTATTTGTTTTTGTAAGAAACAAAAGTTTTTATAGTGAAAGGTTTTTGGGCGTAAGCCTAGTTTGCTGATCACACAGATCGATGGCGTATATAACTCTTGAGTTACTGCATTTTATTTGCATTTAATTGTTTTATTCCGCTGCATTATCTGTGGATGTGTGGACAGTTGTGAGACACATCTGTACTCACATCCCTTGCCTATTGCGTGATCTAAGTTTCCTAGCTACACGAAACTTTCAATTGGTATCAAAGCCAACTCTCGAAATATTACTGAGTGTTGATCCAGAAAGTGTAGTCATTATGGAATGCCAAAATCACCAAAATAGGCCCCCTGTCTTGGATGGCACAAATTATTCTCTTTGAAAGTCTAAGATGCGAAATTACATCAAAAGTATTGATGAAAGAGCTTGGATGTGCATTCTTGTTGCATGGCAACCTCCTACTGTGGAGAAAAAGCCATCTTCTGGTGTTGGTGAGTCCTTTTTTGAAAGAAAACCTGAAGAACAATGGACTCTTGATGAAATACAAGCTGCTAATTACAATTCAAAAGCCATGGGTGCTATTTCTAGCCATGTTTCTGGGAATATGTACAAGCTTATAACAAATGAGAGTATAGCCAAACTCGCTTGGGATATTTTGCAAACTCAATGTGAGGGAGCACCAAATGTGAAGGCTACCAGGCTTAGAATTTTAATGGATAAGTTTGAGTTACTTCGAATGGAAGAAACCGAGGATATTGTGTCATATCTTGCTAAGATTCATGAGATTTCAAATGAATGCACAAGTCTAGGAGAATCTATCTCCAATGCAAGACTTGTTAGTAAAATTCTAAGGACCATACCGAGAGGTTTAACATTAAAGTAGGCTGTGATTGAAGAAACAAAGGACACAAACACTTGTAGGTCTTGACACTATCATAGAAATCTTGACCGTGTTTGAGCTTAACCTTGAGGCTCGAAGAAGAACAAAACACACAGTCTTGCCCTTAAAAGTCTTCTTTGCTCTACCAAAGGAGCTTGTGGAATTATCCTCCGAAATTGACAAGTCTAATCTTGAAGATGAGGATGTAGCTTTTATTTCAAAGAAATTTAGTTCTATCTTGAAAAATAGAAGGATAAGCAAATTCCCCAATAGACCTACTTCGATCTTCTTTGAAAAGCCAAAACCTAGCAACGATTGGATTCAAGAAACCAAGTTTTGAAAATAAATCATCGAATCTGTCCAATGTAGGGCATGTCGTGGTTTTGGTCATTATGCCAATGAGTGTGCTAACACACTTAAAAAGAAAGGAATGAGCTTAACTGCTACCCTTAGTGACAGTGAGGATGAGGAAGAAGAAGTGGCTAATATGTCTGTCTTAAATTGCCATTCCGTGTTTAATGCCTTTTCGCAGATATAGAAGAATATACTCCTGAAAATCCCTTGGATGTGGGCTCGGTTGTGTACACATCTCGGTGCCACATCTGAACTGGTGCTGAACTGTTTCTCTATAAAAGGAGATTCATATGATGAAGATGAAGAAAGAGACATTCCCTATGAGTAACTCTTTGCCACATACAAGGAGTTGCATACAGATTGGATGAAAAGATTGGACAAGATTGAGGTACTTGGTAAGGTAAACAAATCTCTTTACGATAAATTGGCTGCTTGTGAAGATGAAAAGTGTACTTTCAAAAGAAAATGATGCTCAAAAAGATACCATTGCAAGACTTGAAGTCCTTGTGACCAAAAGAGAAGTTGACCTTGAAAAATTCAAGAATGAATGTGAAAAAGTGAAAATACTTTTACTAAGTTAAACAAAAGTAAAATGAAAATGGAAGAAGCTTTTTCTATGGGTCAACGTGACAAAATTGGTATAGGTTTTGAAAATAATTTTGTAAAGGAGGGATGTGAGGCTTCTACCTCTAAAAGTGTGAAAAACAAGCTTTTAAAGAAAAAGTCATTCGAGTGAGAAGAGACCAAGGAAGAGGCATTACATTTGCCATTCTTGCCTAGCTCCTGGTCACATTAGGCCCTTACATTACAAACTCAAGGCCGATAAAAAATGCGGTAATTTCAAACGGCCTCGGATGTGTGAGAAGATGTATGCACATCCTAACACACATCCAGTCAATCCGAGACCTCTGCAACCCAAAAAGAAAAGCGTTAAACAGGTGGGTGGCCAAACCAATTACCACTGCAATGTTGTTTACTCTTTCCCTCAAGAGTCTTGTCTCGGCTCTTGGTATTTTGATAGTGGGTGCTCTAGGCACATGTTTGGAAACCAAGCAGTCCTTCTTGATTATGAAGTGATAAATGGAGGGAAAGTAAATTTTGGTGGAGGTGCTCAAGGAAAGATTGTTGGGAAAGGAACCTGGATGTTAAGGGTCTCCCTAAATTGCACAATGTATACCATGTGGAAGGCTTGAAAGCCAACCTAATAAGCATCGATCAAGCGTGTGATGATGACCTATTTGTAAAGTTTGATAAGCACTTGTGTGAAGTGTTTGATAAGGATAATAAATGTGTGTTTACTTGGTCCTAGATCCGCCGACAATTGTTACCAATTTGGTGACAATCTTTCTTGCCTAAGCTCAAAAGCTAATGATGTCAATCTGTGGCACCAAAAATTAGGGCATGCTAGCCGTAGAACTGCGGAAGAACTTCAAAGGTTTGAAGCTATTAAAGACCTCCCTAAACTGAACTTTAAGAACCACGATGTCGTGGTTCATGTCAAAAGGAAAACAAACAAAAGCATCACATAAAAAGGTCCAACAATGTTCCACAACTAGATGTTTGGAGATGATTCACACCGATTTAATGGGACCTATTGAAGTAGAAAGCTTTGGTAGGAAAAAGTATGCCTTTGTGTGTGTTGATGATTATTCTAGGTACACTTGGGTAATGTTCTTAAGAGAAAAGTCGAAACAATTGGAAAATTCAAGAATTGGTACAAAAGGGTGAGAAACCTTTATGGCCTTAAGACCGTAAGAATAAGGTCGACCATGGCACCGAATATGAGAATCAAATGTTCACCAATTTTTGCAATTCTAAGGGAATCACTCATGAGTTTTCTGCACCAATCACCCCACAAAGAAATGGAATTCTTTGAAAGAAAGAATAGAACCTTGCAAGAAATGGCTAGGGTCATGCTAAGTTCAAAGAACTTGTCCAAGAAATTTTGGGCGAAGCTCTAAACACCGCTTGCCACATTGGCAATAGGGTGTTTCTAAGGATTGGTAGCACTTTCACCCCATATCAAATCCTCCTTGGAAAGAAACCAACTGTGAAATATTTTCATGTGTTTGGATGTGTTTGTTATATTCTCAATGATAGAGAATACCTGTCCAAGTTTGATTCAAAAAGTGACAAAGCAATTTTCATGGGCTATTCCACAAACAAGAGAGCTTACGAGTTTTCAATCTCAAAACTAAGACCATTATGGAATCTGCTAATGTTAAATTTGATGACTCACTTGATCTTAACCTCAAGACTGGCTTGAGGATGATGTTTCGGGTTGCTTCTTTGGGTGGAAGGATGAAGAAACAGTCTGAAAAATCAAAAGAAGCTTCCAGTCTGATAAAAATGTTGAACCCGATAAGGATGTAACCAAGGATGTGGACACATCGCCTCCACATCTGAACCCACATCTGCACCCACATCCTCTCAAACTCCTGTGGCGAGGACGGTTCCTCGATTACGATCAGGATGATGCTCCGGAAGGTAATGTGAATGGGTGTGTGGATAGGTCAAAGGATATCCCTTCTAAAATCCAGGAAAAACCACCCCACTTCACAAGTTGTGGGAGATGTGCATGCTCAAGTGAGAACTAGACAAAAGGACAAAGTTGATTATAGAAAAATGGTTTGGTTTATGGAGTTGCTCCTCGGCATACTCCCGGGTAAGTTTCGTTGTTTTGTTTCAAAAATTGAACCTAAGAATGTTCTTTGAAGCATTGAAAGATCTTGTTGGATTATGGCTATGCAAGATGAACTAATTCAATTTGAAAAGAATGAGGTATGGACTCTTGTTCCTAGGCCCTCACATGGTAATGTCATAGGAACCAAATGGATTTTCAAGAACAAAACTGATGAGCAAGGTGTAATAACTAGAAATAAAGCTAGGTTAGTTGCTCGAGGTTATACTCAAATTGAGGGAATTGATTTTGAGGAGACATTTGCTCTGTTGCAAGAATTGAGTCCATTAGGCTTTTGCTAGCCATTGCTTGTTACCTCAAGATTACTCTTCATCAAATGGATGTTAAGAGTGCTTTTCTAAATGGGATATTAAATGAGGAAGCCTATGTTGAACAACCTAAAGGCTTTGTGGACTCCAAATATCCTAATCATGTGTATAAGGCGAAGAAAGCTACGTATGGGCTAAAGCAAGCCCTAGAGCTTGGTATGGTAGGTTATTCGACCATTTGCTTCAACTAGGATTCAAGAGAGGTGAGGTTGACAAAACCTTGTTTGTGAGGAGAAATAAGAAGGAGATTCTTGTGGCACAAATCTATGTAGATGACATTGTGTTTGGATCAAATTCGATCCAATGCTAGCTGAATTTGTGGATAGCATGACTTCCACATTTGAGATGAGTATGGTAGGTGAGTTGAACTTTTTCTTAGGCTTACAGATTAAGCAATTCAAAGATGGCATGTTCATTTCACGGTCTAAGTATGCCAAGAATCTTGTGAAAAAGTTTGAGCTTGAACACTCTTCACATCAAAGAACCCCAATGGGATCTTCCCAAAAGCTAAGTCATGATTCGATGGTGAGAGTGTTGATCAAACCCTTTATAGAAGCATGATAGGAAGTCTGCTTTACCTCACTGCAAGTAGACGACATTATGTTCGGTGTATGTCTACGTGCAAGATACCAAGCCAACCCTAAAGTGTCCCATCTTAAAGCCTTGAAAAGAATCATTAGGTATGTAAGTGGAATTTGTGAACCTAGGTCTGCATTACTCTAAAGAAACAAACACAAATTTGGTTGGAGTACACCGATTACGATTGGGCTGGAAATAGTGATGATAGAAAAGAGTACCAGCAGTGAATGTTTCTACCTAGGTAATAACCTTGTGTATTGGTATAGTAGGAAGCAAAATTGTGTGTCTTTATCCATTCTTGAAATTTGAATATGTTGCCACTTGGGAGTTCTTGCACACAATTACTTTGGATGAATCAAATGTTAAAAGATTATGGATTGAATAGCAAAGTTTTATTTGCTTTTTGTGATAACAAAAGTGCCTTGTACATATCTAAAAATCTGTCCAACATTCTAGAACAAAGCACATTGATATTAGACATCATTTCATTAGAGATCTTGTAGAGCAAAAAGCGTATGCGGAATTTGTTGGGACCGAAAATCAATTGGTGATATATTTACAAAGGCATTAGATTTGGAGAGATTTTCCTCCTTGAGGAAGTCTCTTGGCTTGTGTGATATCTAAGGTTGTGAGACCGAGATGTGTCTCACATCCTCTAACACATCTGTAGATTAGTTTAAGCTGGAAAAAAATCATAAAAGAAAAATCCAAAAATATCATGCATTAGCACGAAATTTCTCGGTGTGGTCACTTGTGAGTCCTCATCTTGACATTATTTTTTGATCACTTAATTGTGAGCACTTCTGTTCATGTTACCTTTTGGTGACTTGATATAACCTTCCTAGGTATCTCACGAGTGGGTGCTAAAAAGAAAAAAAATATATATATATATCTATGTGAGAAACAATTTGCTTCACCCTTAGTATGAAGCCATACCATTGTGATCAAGTGATTTTCATAAGAAAACTTGAAGTCAAACTTGATAAGATCATTGGGAAAAAGGGCTATCTTTGGGATCAAGTAAAGTGAAAGCTACTCACATTGCAAAAATCCACAACAAAAAATTGGTGGATGCATCCTAGAGGCTGTGCAGATTGGATTATTGCTCATTGACTTTTTGTGATCTAAATGTGTCCCCATATGTGACTCACATCCTATGCCACATCCATAAGCTGAGAATATTTCCTTCACCTGTGTGTTTGCATCATGCTAGGCATATTGCATTTTTAGGACATATAGGAGCTTTGTAAATATGCTAGTTAATTAATTTTCTTTCCTAGTTCATTCTTTGATTATATAGGTTTTTGATCTCCAATATCTTTTCATGAAAGAAAAAGGTGTGTATCAATCCTTGTTTGAAAAGATTGGAAAATTCTTTTGGGATTCTGTTTTAAATAAAGATATGCCGAAGTAATTTTTGTTTTCATAAAAATCTTACAAAATCTTGATTTATTTTGATCCCCTATTTTCTTGGAAGGTGCTTGTGTGTGGTAACCTCAAAGGTTTCTAGCCGTTGGAGGACTCCTAAGGATTTTGAGGTATGTTAAACCTTTTTGAAGAAGGATTCCTAATTCTATTTGGAAAGGGGGAGCTGTGAGTATTTATTATACCTCACATCCGTCCCATCCCCCATAAACCTTGACAAAACCCTTTGTTCTTCCTTCTCTTTGCACACAATCTCACACCATAGCATTAATTTCTCTTTGCTTGTTCAACCAAACCCAATTCCTCTGTTAAATGGCCGAGCATTCAAACATTCAAGAGGAAGACATTCTTGATATTGCCCCAATTTCAATAGCTAAAGGCGAGGATTCCGTTCTCCTAAACCCTGTAATTTCAAAGTTTCTTGCAGAATTCTCATCTCCATCACCTTCATCTGATCCTACAATGGAAGCTAATGCTCCTAAATATCCCACATTGGATTCTTCCTCCGAAAACCCTAAAGCTCCATCCTCTCCGGTGATCCCACCATCGGATGTCGCTCTGTCTCCATCGGCGAAGAACCGTCTTCAACTAAGAAGAGGAAAGGCTGTCTCAAGTCAAACCCCCAAAGCTTGCTGCAGCCGGTGCCTTATCGTGCTCTTCGTCGCTCTGGTAGGGTTCGCGTTGTCGAGAATCGACAAAGCAAAGAATCTAAAGAAACAGCGAGAAACCCTCATCAGCCATTGTCCTAGAAGAAGAAGAAGAAGAAGAGGTAATAATTCCTCTTGTTAGAACTAGGGCTAAATCATCAATTCCTCCTCCCTCGTTATTGATCCTGTCCACTGTTGTTACACCTTACGAGGATGTTCCCCCTGTTGAATCTGTTGTTCCTACTCCCATGTTGAACCTTTTATCTCTATTGAGGCATTGTTCCCCGTACGAGTACGTTGATCCTTTTGTTTCATCACCCTCTCCCTCATTATCATCGATCCCATTATCCCTATTACCACCCCTTGTGTTGAGGTTCCACCTCATATGGATAATGTGTCTGCCCCTGTTATAGATTCCTCTGCCACTATAGTTGCTAGTCCTGTTGAGGATCTTATTTCTTTTGATGATGAAGTACCCTTAGCTAATATCCTAATGGATTTGAGGGGAAAGAAAAAGGTGGCCGAGAGGCGATTTAGAGCCAATTGAAGATGAATCTAGTTCAAGTTCGAGATAGTGATGATCTTGCTTCGGATGAGAACTACAAGCTAGGGAGAGAAGAGCTAGATCAAGAAAAAGAGGACCAAGAATTAGACTCCTCTGATGCTGATGACACTGAGATTGAACCCATCAATGTTCCATTCCCTATGAAGGATGTGTCTAAGGATGTGCCCACATCTAGACGCACATCTACTCGAAAGAAAGGCGAAGCGAGGGTATGTCATCTGTTTTACATTATCTCTTCCCTAAACCCTTTTCCAAAAAGTTTTTAACCAAAAAGGCATCGGATAGGTTTGCCTTAATTTCTTCCAAAGCCTTTGTTGTTGAAATGAAAAGGGATAGGGAAACTTTTAATAAGCTTGGGATGGACAAATTCTTTGAGGAAAGAGGATTATTCTTAAGCGTGGACCATCCCCTTCCTTTCTATCCTAAAATGATTTATGAGTTTTATGCCAATTTACCTAAGGGATTAGATAAAAACTACTCCTCTCCTCCCACTATATGTTAGAGGAGTGTTTGTCCCTTTACCCCTTACGTCATCAATGATTTGCTTGGGTTGAATGATTTTTGGATGAATTGGTTTCTATTGAGGATGATGAACTTGTGTACGCCATTACACATGGCAAAGTAACCTCTTGGCTGTGAAGCCTAAGGATTTAGGAAGTGGATCTTTATCTTCCCTTTCTTGTTTTCTTCACTCCATTCTTGTTGCCAATCTTTGCCCCTCCAATAACAAAACCTCGATTACTAGGGTGCAAGCCTTGCTTCTTCTGATTGGGAATTAAGAAGCACATTAATTTTGGTGACTTTATCTTTAGAAAGATTTGTGATTATGGAGAGTCTCCATCAAAGAAATGGTCTTTACCCTATCCTTCCTTGATCTCCCAAATCCTAATTGCCAATGGAGTAAAACACGAGAAAGGAGAAGAAATTGTTGAAAATTTTGCTCTCTTTAAGGAATCTAAGACCTGCTTGACCCTAAGCAAAGACATGTGGATCTTCCTTTGGGTACAGTTCTGAGATTGGTATGGAAGATGTGGACACATACGGTGTCACATCTGAAGAGAATTTTGTTGCTCGAGATGAAGGACTTAGATGCTGCAATTGTAGAAGCTTAAGCTCAAGCTCAAGCCTCCATTGCCCATGCCAACAATCTGAAAGCTCTTAGGGATAATCTCCTTAGATGGCATGCTAAACTTTCTTGTCAAAAAGGGGGAGAATTTAGTTCTAATCTTTAGCTGCGCTGCTTTGGAAGTGAAGTACGGGATCGCTTGTTAATCTTCTTCTTTGCTAAAGCTATGGCTGGTTTTAAGTGGAGACATTTTGATCTGTGATTTAGGGGGAGAAAAGTTTTTTTTTGGTGTTTTGCTATGATGGTTGTTAAAGACAATTTTTAATTTTCTGCTTTAGTTTTTAGTTTTTAAAACAATGGTTTGTAATAGCTTTAATTAGGATGTTTCTGAATGATTTTTGCTTTTGCTTAATGAAGCTATTTGGTTTTGTTCTAATTCTTGTTTTGCGGTTTTTATGTGTGGATGTGTATACACATGCGGACACACATCCATTCGGGGGAGTTATGTTTTTTTCTATATTACGTGGTCATAAATTATGTTTGTTATAAATCTTTGGTTTTGACCCGGAAAGTCCAAAATAGGGGAGATTGAAAGCGTGAGCTTTTAGGGAACTACTTGTTTCCTTATTTAATTTGACTTCTATTATGGTAAGAAGATTTTGAGACTTTCATGGAGATTTATAAGTATTCTACTTTGACTAGGAATTGTAAATATAGTAAATATATTTTATTTATGTACATAGTTTTATATTAGGACTAACCTACTAATATTTGATTTCCTTGTGAGTGTGTTTTATGTTTTCATATAGGAAAAGGATTCTGATGTATTCTGGTATAAGCAATTGGGAGGAAGATGCTGTAAGTCGCACGGCGGTGTTGGACGTGGAGCACGACTCGTGCTTTCAAGCACGAGTCGTGCCGAGGACCTGCACGATTGATTTGATTCTCACGCTTCGTGTCACGAGTACGGAAAGTATGGAACAATTCGTGGGTTCTTGCCACGACTCGTGCAATACGCGATCCCGAGAGATTACGTCTTATTTTATTTACCGTTTTTGAAGAGTTTAAATTAGGATTGTTTCCTATTTTTGAAGTGTTTTAAATTAAGACTCTTTTTCTTTTCCTTTTTCCAAGTTAATTAGGGTTTGAGTTCTAGAATGTTCTTTTCTTTATTATAAATAGGGGCTTAGGGCTATTGTAATTGAAGTTGATTTTGATTAAATAAAAAGAGTCTTGCGTTGTGCAATTCTAGGGTTTGTCCCTGTTGAAGGTGGATTTCTTCGAGAAGGTGGATTCCTTCTGTTGAAATCAAGATCTTCCTTAATTGGTTGATTTTGTCAAGGTTCTCATCATTGGTGTTTGCCTTGCAAAACCCTAGTTCGTAGATTCGATCTAGGTCAAACAATTACGTTTATTCGGTTGTTTGCCTATCCAGGTTACTTATTTTCTTTAATTATTCCGCTGCGTTCATTCTATTTACATCAGATTCTCACAAAGGAAGAGGTCGATTGCATGAAGATCTTCTCAATGGTGCAATATAAATACAAGGCATTCAGCACAAAGAGAAGCTACGTTTTTTAGAGAGAAAAACACACATACTTCATTGCATACGTCCTTGTTGATTTTAGGTTGTGAGCTTACATCCGTAACTCACATCTAGGTTTTCATAAAGTTCTCTTGTTTTACTTCTGATTGAATAAGTCCTACTTGGGAAAGGGGAGTTGTTCATATCATAGAAGGTGATTAGAACTTGTTTAGTATTTTCATATTTTAGTTTTTCACTTATTTGTTTTTGTAAGAAACAAAAGTTTTTATAGTGAAAGGTTTTTGGGCGTAAGCCTAGTTTGCTGATCACACGGATCGGTGGCGTATATAACTCTTGAGATTCTTGCATTTTATTTGCATTTAATTGTTTTATTCCGCTGCATTATCTGTGGATGTGTGGACAGTTGTGAGACACATCTGTACTCACATCCCTTGCCTATTGCGTGATCTAAGTTTCCTAGCTACACGAAACTTTCAAAAATCCAATCCAAAAGAGCTAAATTTATTTCAATTTTTCAAACACCAAAAAACATGCTAATAGTGAATACTTTAAAAAAAATAAACACAATATACAACAAACATGAAGTTATTATCACTAACTGCAAACATAAAAGAAATCAAAGGTCGCCAGCAATTTGATATCAGACTTGTATAAAATCTGTAGTGTAGGCAGTTGGATATGGCTCAGATCTGTCCAGATCTACACACACGACATGTAGAAGCATGTCTTGCCGAAGAAGAAAGTAGTTGTTGTCGGAAATTGAAGATAGAACGCCAGATCCGGACGAAATCGACAGATCTGCGGTAAGGAGATTGGAAGAGATTGGAGGCGTGGACGAAGGTTAGCAGGCGAACGAAGAAGGTGAGGAAAAACGGCCGGAGTTAGAGAGGGTTTGGAGAGGGAGAGAGATAGAGAGAGAGAGAGTATGTGTGTATGTGTGTATTTTAGAGAGAGTAAAATCATATTGAAATGAGATAAATGATGTTGAGCAGCGTAGGGGTTTATTTGAATTATTGATTTGGATAAATCCTTTATATTATCAGAAAATTTTGGGGAAAATCTGTTTCTCCGTAAGTTAAAAAAATCCTGTTTTTAAATATATCGATTTGGTATTTTAAAGCCTTAACTCACTGTTTTAAGGTCTAAACTCGCTATTTTATTTTTTAGCTTAAACTCACTGTTTTAACGCCTAAACTCACTATTTTATTTTTTAGGTATTTTAAGGCCTAAACTCAATGTTTTAAGGTCTAAACTCGATATTTTAAGGATAAAAAGTGGACTTTTTATAACTTATGAAGAAACAGGCTTTCCCTAAAACTTACTCTTATATTATACTCCCTCCTCCCGGCCGAAGTGTCCCAACTTTCTATTTTGGGCGTCCCATTTAAAATGTCTCATACACAAAAAAAGAAAGTTTTTTCACTATTCCACCCACTCATTCTCTCTCCTACTTTACTTTTACACTCACAACATTCTCTCTCCTAACTATTCCTCCCACTCATTCTCTCTCCTATTTAATTTTTCATACTCACAACATTTAAACTTTTCTCTTTCTTACATCACTTTCTTTAATTCTCGTGCAATTGTCCTTTTAGGACACTTCGGCCGGGACGGTGGGAGCATGAAATATCAATTATTTTGTGGTCTTATATATCTTATTGTTATGATATCTTATTGTTATGATATGAGAAGCCTTTTGAAATTAATCATATTAACAAGTTAGTTGTTTGCTTTGAAAGAGTTTCAAAATAAATAGAGACTCGAAATAAATGTGACAGTTAACTTTTCAATATTTTTATAAAAAATACTCCCTTCGTCCTGGTTCACTTGGTACCAAAGAGGTGGGTATGGTAATTAAGAAAAAGTAAGAGAGATAATTAATTAAAGAAAATGTTGTGAGTAGAAAAAGTAAAGTAGGAGAGAGAATGAGTGGAGAGAATAGTGATTTGATTGGTGTTGTGAGTGTAAAAACTTTTCATTTTGGGCAGTGTCAAGTGAGGTGGGACAGACCAAAATGAAAATTAGTGTCAAGTGAAGTGGGACGGAGGGAGTATATTTTATTGATATATTAATTGTATTGTTAATATTATACAACATTATTTTATATTCAAAAAATGTTACTCTCTTCATCCCACTTCAAGGGTCAGAGATAGTATTTCACGCTTTTTAAGATTTTTTTTTTTTTAAATGAATAAAGAATTGCAAGTTGATAGAAGATTAGAGGAGAGAGAATGTAAAAATTGAAACATTTATAATAAAACTTCTTTTTGATTGATTTTTTTTTGTAAATATGTAAACATTATAAGGCATAATGAATGATTTTTTTTTAAATATATTTACATTATAAGGATATAAATATCTGAAATACTGTTCAAAATTTGTCCTGAAATGAGACTCTTAATCTGAAACAGATTAAAAGGAAAAGTAAAACTCTTGAAATGGATTAAAAGGGAAAGTATGACTCTTGAAATGGACGAAGTACATCTGTTTTTGGGAAACAAAAAAAGGTCACACTCAAATAATATTTGAGGCCTGAAGTATTAAACATAGTACATGTGCCCGTGTCCGAGGACACGGGTTTTTTTTTTAATTAACATAAATCTCCTAACTACGCCCGCTGTTCAAGTCAGTGAGATTTTTTTTTTTATATATCTTAAAAAAAAAAAAAAAAAAAACATGTATGTCGCACGACATACAAAGGTGGGAGATGGCAAAATGCGAAAGGGAGTGAATAGTGAGAAAAGAGTCGTCCTCATACAGAATCGTTCACTCAACTGTTCCAAAAGCTCCCTTCATTTATACTATAGATTTTATTTATCAAAGAAAACATTTATTTTTGATACAGAAAGTATATAAAGATTGAATTATCTCTCTTTACCAATTACAATCCTAAATTGAGCATATGAATTACTCAAAAATTGATCTGTTTGTTGCACCAAATGGTCAGCAACAAACCGTCACTCCCCTTCCACCATCTCTTTTCTCAATCTCAATTTGTTTTCACGTCTTTGTTACAAATTTCAATATTCCATGGAATTTTGTTTTGATAACTTCTGCAAGCTTCTCTTTCGCCCAATCTTTCTCCCAAAACCCAATTCATGAAATTAAAAAACTTGCATTTTCCCTGGAAATTACGTGATCCCCGCATTACCCTGTTCAAATCTGTTAGTCTCCTTAAAGTGGGTTTGGATTGATTTGATTCTTGCCCTTTTCTTTGGTAAAGTTGCTGTTGCTTGAATTGGTAGGTTACCCACTATTGTAATTTGTTCAGATGACCCACTATTGTTGTCTAATGCTGTTAAGATTGGGACTGCACTCCACCTGTTTGATTATTTGACCGAATCAAAATCTGTGTTTGGAATATACCCTTTGACAATATGGCTAGCTCCGTGGGAAGTAATTGGGCATTTGAAGGGGAGTCTGTGGCATCAGTTCCTGGACCTGCTGGTTCATTTCAGGCTGAACAAATCTCCCTCGACATGTTGAAAAACACTCCATCAAATATAAGAAGGTTGGCGGATGAGATTGAGCAGTGTGAGGGGAGACAGAAGTATCTTGCACAGACAAGAAGTTCTTCGGATGGTGGCGATGTTCGATGGTATTTCTGCAAGGTTCCCCTAGCCGAAGATGGTTAGTTAGAATATTTTCAATCTGTTTTGAAGTCTTTATGGTTATGTTGATTACATTATATATTAGTTCATTTATTATAGGAAGTTCGTAACTACAATAAAATGTATGTTGTGATATTTGATCTTAGTGAGTCATTCAACTTTGTTGAGGCAGCTACCTCCGTACTAGATTTTGCAGCAGCCAAACACTTCCTAGCAGAGTGATTATTAGTAGACTTGGCCTGTTTGAACAAGCAGTATCTTTGTAACTGGTGGTCGTACATAGTTAGTTATAGAGAAACCTCATGGTGATAGGCTGTTTTATTGTTATTAATTTGTAATCACTAGAACGAGCAGCCAGCTTTTGTAAATTTCCACTAGGTTTTCTCTTTGTTGATAGATTTCCTGTTAATTTGCGAAGGCTTTGAATTTCTTATGAAATTATGAACTTGTTACTTTATTGTTAGAATATGTGATGCGAGCTTACAACTATTTATGAACATGAAGATTATATTCTATAACATGTGATGAAACTCGTTAGTTTTAAGTTTGCAGCATGGGATACATATTCACTATTACAAAGGTTTCTAATATTAAGATTATTGGGTATTAGATGTGGCAAATGTCTTAATCTTAGGGAGCCTTTCCAAATGAAAGAGGATGTTGGAGGACGGTAGAAGGGGAGGTCGGACTGAACGTTTTAAAAGCAAGATTGTATATATTCAAGATAAGTGATAAGCCAAGAGACTTTCAAGTGAAATAGCTTACTATACAATACTACCCTACCCACATCAAAGCTATTGAAAAATGGAAGTTCTATATGATGAATTCCTCTTCATGAACAAGAAGCAAGTTATGGGCACACAATGAGTAAAGGGATGCGTAAAAGGGGCCACTTTTATTGTTAGGAAGGGCTACCCTCCCTCACTGGTTCTCCTAGAATCTAATGAGAGAATTTATTGGCTGAAAACTGATTAGGTGCAGAATGTCATCATTCCCTATGCCGGGTCAGGCCTAACACATGCATGACCCTTCGTTCCTCAACTCTCACCACTCCAAAGATTCGTTCAATTTAGGAGTGTCTTTCTTGCATCTTTCTCAATCACTTGTTCTTATTTATGATTCTGGCAGATATTGGGTTTGACTGAAAACTTAGATATATTGCTTTTTCATATTCATAATTTTTCAACTCAACAACACGTAGGCATTGCTTAAAAACATCTTTGGTTAGTATTGATATACTCCCTCCATCCTACTTGAAGATATGTGGTTTGATCAAACACGGAAATTAAGAAAGGTGATTGACAATTGTATTATTCTCAAACATTTGAATTCAAAATATGGAGGGAACATTTGGTTCAAGTTAGGTTAGAAGAGAAGGTTAGTAATGTAAATTGGTTTAAATAGGATGGTCCAAAAGGGAAACTTACTCTTCAAGTGGGACATACCTAAAGAATGCCCACCTCTTCAAGTGGGACGGAGGTAGTATTAGTTATTTACATCAACCTTTCACTTTCTTTCTGAGGCAAATGTTAGCTTCTAGAAAAATTAATCTTGTCTACTCTGTCAGCCTCGTTTACTGATTTGTGGAAACTATGTTAAATGACATGTATATGGATGCATGATGTTTACTGCCTTTGATTTTGTGTAGAGCAAGCTGCCACCATCCCGCGTGCGGAAATAGTTGGAAATGGTGATTATTTTCGATTTGGTATGAGGGATTCTCTTGCAATAGAGGCATCATTCTTACAGGTATTTTATTTCTGACTTCTGAGTTGTTATTTAATATTTATCCTTATATCAAACAATTTCTTTTGGGTCATTACATTGAACTATTGCAAGCCAATACATTTTGTTTAAGCTTGAGATATGTGGATGGGCCCTTTCTTAACAGCTTAATCTTTTGGATGGGTTGGTTACTGAATATGGCCTCAGAGTTCTCATGTGAAAGGTCCTGAATTTAAGTCTTCGGCCTTCCATTTGTTTTACCCAATATTATAAGTCACAAGCTGATACCCTGTTTGGTTTGTCATACCCTGCATTTTGTCTTTCCACATGTGAGTGGGGGTCAACATGAGAGGCAGTGTTGAGTCTTCATGTACACTGTTGGGCCTCTCTTATAACTTAAGCCTGTAATTATGTTGGTTGCCTAACACAGTTACTGCACTAGTATCTGATGCTTAAAACATACTCCCTCCGTCCCAAAATGATCTTCCCACTTTTTGGGTTGTTATCACCAAGGTACTTTGAGCAATAAATTTAGATTAATTAAATTATCCTAATGAAAATGTAAAATTTGTTGTTGATACGCCATCATAAATACTACCGGTAACAATTTTTAGATGCTCAATAGGATAGTTAAATTAATCTAAAATTATTGCTCAAAGTACCTTCGTGATAACAACCATAAAAGTAGGAAGATCATTTCGGGACGGAGGGAGTATGCTAATAGATTTAATGTATTGTACTGGAAGCCGTGAATGCAGTTCCGTTCAACTTATGGCATTTGCTGAATGTGTACAGAGAGAGGAGGAGTTGCTCTGTAGTTGGTGGAAGGAATGTGCAGAGTGTAGTGAAGGTCCAAGAGGTCCGCCTTCTTCAAGTTCTAAATTGGATTCACAGAAGAATGCATCCTTTTTAGAGCGTACACAGTCAACCAAACCACATGAAATCGAAGAAGAAAGAGTTGGCGTCCCTGTGAAGGGAGGATTGTATGAGGTATCATTCCTCTTCTATTCCATGACTAAAGTAAAGAATCTTATAAGTTTTGACATGATTTATTGTGGAAATTAATCTTTCATTGTGCCAAGTTTCAAGGCACATACCTTTTGTTTCTGGCCTTCGTTTAAACTTTTGTTTTGTTTTGTTTTATTTCTGTTTTGACTGGTCTTGTATTTTCACGTGGGAGAAGAGAGCCTTGCTTTTGGATCTTTAACTATGGAGAATCTTCTTTTTCAAACCTTTATCGTTAGATCTTTTATTTCAATCTTGTTATAGAAGAGAACATTGATGCATTAAGTATCTTATATGAGAAGTTCTGTATGAAGCAATCTCTTTTATAAGATTATTCTCATAATAACGCTAGGAATTGGGCTAGAACGAACAAATACTGCCAAGACTATGAAAACAACTACTCCCTCTGTCCCATGATAAATGTCACATCTTGATATTTTTGGTTAATTTAATTTTACTTTAACCAAGGAGTTACTAAAATATAATCATTCTCATAAAATTCTAAGAATTGTTATTGATAATATTTTTGATGAAGCATCAATAACAAATTTTAGAATTTCCTAAACATTATTAAACTTTCATCAACTTTGCTCAAAGTTGATAAAGTTGACCAAAATAAATCAAGATGCAACATTTATTGTGGGACGGAGGGAGTAATTATGGATAATAATACATTCCTAAATAATATTGATACTCCTAAACTATCAAGGACAAATTTGGCACATGGGTTGGGCTTCCACAGTCCATACTGAGTCCATGAAGCTATTTTGTCCTGAACTAAAGGTTCATCTTCTGATTATCTCTGTCTTGATGAATTCTTTGGTATGCAGCAAGGAAAGAAGAGAGGGGGGGGGGAATGTGTATGTCAGTAACATGGTTCATCTTTCTTAATGGATACCATAGAACCGGTGAAATAGGAACTCAAAACCATTTTTTTCTTGAATTTTTGATTACTTCCTCAATGTCGGATACTTACAACTGCAGGTAGACTTGGTCAGGAGACATTGTTTTCCTGTTTACCGGAATGGAGAAAATAGGCATGTGCTGAGAGGTCACTGGTTTGCTCGTAAAGGAAGTCTTGATTGGCTTCCACTTCGTGAAGATATTGCTGAGCAGTTGGAGGGTGCATACCGCATGGAGGTGGGAAAATTCTATTATATAAAGTACTGATTTTCATCTGTAGAAAGTATTTTATCGTTTTGAATTCTTAATTTGCAGATTCTTTCCTTTCTATGTTTCTGCTTTTACTATCTTTGAGGTCGATGGTTGAATTTTTAGTAATTCATATCCACCATTATTTTATTGTTCTTATTCTGCTTTTGATGTCTACTTAGAATGATCTCATCCTTCTGGTATAGTTAAGAGAACTATAAGGTAGTTGGGCACTCTTCTTTCAGGTGTGGCATCGAAGAACATTTCAACCATCTGGACTTTTTGCAGCCCGAATTGATCTGCAAGGCTCTACACCTGTATGTTTGTGCTTGGTGTAAATTAATACTCCCTCTGTCCCTAAATGAATATCCAAATACAAGAAATTTTTGTCCCAAAACGAATGCCTTTTTGGTAAGTCTTTGTTCCTAAATGCTTTTTTACCAAAAAGTTTTCGATATTCATTTATTATCATAAAACATGTTTAGAAAGTGGATAAGAAGAATATTTATGCATCTTTGCCATTAAAATGTATAAAAAACACACATTTTCATAGTGTCCCTTAAAATGAAATTTGGACACTCATTTGGGGACGGAGGGAGTAACTCTGTTTGCTGTTTGCTAATCAAGTTGGGCCTTTCTTGCCTTTCATCCATAGGGCCTTCATGCTCTTTTTACGGGAGAGGATGATACATGGGAGGCTTGGCTAAATGTTGATGCTTCTGGTTTCTCTAGCATCATTAATACTAAAGGGAAAGGCATTAGACTAAGGCGTGGTTATGCCCCGTCTCTGTCGCCAAAGCCAACCCAGGTACATTTCATTCTTTCATAACTTCCTGAATGTCAGATTATTTGAAGGATATCTTGGTCTATATCTTACATGTCTTTGTGAAACCATGTTCATCTTAATCAGTTATTCACCAAATATGAAATCTGACCTCCTTTTCCCCTTATGATGACTGAAGGGATCTACTGGCTAGTAATCCAAAAAGTTTTCTATTGATGGTGAAATTGGGGATTGATCGCGCAGGAAAGCGTGGTGGGCTCAGTTCTTTGGGTCCAGCGAATGATTGAGCTAGCTTGGTGATCTGCACACCACAAGAAATAACAGTGAAACTGCGCCGGGGGTCTTCCGGCAAGCCCCTCCGGCGTGAAGTAAGATTATGGACTGAGATTATGGAAAAATGGTATGTAGGGTGCAAGGGTACGTAAATATGCAGTAAAAGCATTACCTGTGTCCATGTTGTTATTCTCTTATTTATAGTGGGAGTAGTGGTATTAGGGTTTTCACCAGAGCCGTTGGATTGGATGGTTACCAGCCGTTGGATCAGCTCCATCTCCCAGACGTACACGTGTCGTCTTTGGTGCGGGTCCGTCTATGCAAGGACGCCGCCACACGACACCGAGCGGTTTGCCTTATAAGGGAAAGTCAACCTGTATGCCTTTTGGAGTTATTACTGTTTGCATGATTGCACGTGTAACAAAGCACTGTGGTAGGTCTGACATTATCCCAAATTAGCTAAGTAATCAAGCTTACTGAAGAAGCTTAATAGAAGAGACGGCCTGGAGCTGTATGTCCAGTCGGGTCGTCTCTTCGAGAGATGGCTTCGACGAGCATGCGATATTGAGAGTTGGTCGTTCAATGACGACGCTCACTGTTGTAAGAGATAAATTAGGCACGACTGGAAGGCTCGTCGTTAGATGGGTCGTGGCACATTGGTGACGACCTCTTCCTGACGTATCGACGGGCTGAAGTCCATACTTTAGTTGAAAGGAATATTGGCCCGTCGTTTGGATGGGCTTGATCGCACAATGGCGACGACCGCCATCCGTTGTAAGACGGGCCCGTGCCCTGGCCTTGATTTGGTTAGTCATAGTTGGTCCTTTGGTGGGCCCGTTGGGCCCCTTGGCTCGTAGTATAATATTGGGCTCGGCCCATCACATATTATTCCGTTCAGGGATAAATATAAAGTTTGAGAGAACTCTTAGAAAAGGTTCTTTTATGGTATGTATTTATGCTAAATTAGATTGGAGTAATGTGGAAATTTCATTAATTGTTATGTAACATATGCAACCTGGGGACATACAACTAGTACATCGCCACTCAATTCCCTTTGAAAAGATCTTTTAGTTGATTAATAAGTTTTAAGTGTGCTGTATCAGTTACAATGGCAGCATGTTATTTTCTTTTAATTAACACCAATGTCAATGCATTTGTCCATGCATGCAACACTTGGTTGAGATAATATAATAGTACTTCTCGGTTATCTCACATAAGATCCACATGACGTGAGTGCTTAAACCTATGCTCTTATAATATATGAAACCCTGCTAGCACTTAGGTATGTGTGCAGCATAGAATTGAATATTTTCAAAGGGTGCCACCACAAATGGGTTCTTCTCAACAAACCTATATCTCTTTATGAAGATTCTCAAATGTTCTTACTGTCTTGACTTAGGGCTCCAAGTTCCTTTGGTGGTTTTCTTTCATGTGGTCCGTTATTCTCCCTTTCTTCCCACTCAAATGAATGGTACAAAGTCCTCGTGTAGGCGTTAGTCCAAGCTTTATCTGGAACTATGTATGCAAATGAAGGGCATTGTTGAAGTTGTAGTGATGTAAATTTTGACGACAACATAATATAGAACATAAGAATTATTCAGTTTATATGGCAAAGTTGTGATATATTTAAGGTAAGGAGGAAAAGTATCCGGCTGTTTTAACATGTGGGATAGGCTATATGCAATATCATAATATGATTAGTATTACTGCTGTATCAAACAGGTTAAAAGAAGTTGCTATACTTCCTCCTTCCCAGATGGTATCATTTCATAATGTGCAGAACAGGGAAAGTCAATTTATCCTACGGGGATTCAACTTTTAGCAGGCAATTTGGGGATTGGCACTCTTGATACTCACAACTCTTTGGTCATTTTAGCTATTGTTCTGTAGTTCATAGTAGTGGCATTCCATGTGTAAAACTATAAAAAAGGAAACAAAAATGGTCATCCATGAGTATGAAATTGATGTAGGCAGAGAGGGAGTATATAAACTCATGCAAGTGCCATTTAAGTTTTCATGCGTGGAAGAGTTTCTTCTCAGTCAACCATACTACATATTGACCTAAAAAGTGTAAAAATATGACAGTAATTTCATGTAAGGTTTTCACTTTTGTGCTTTTGTTTGTATATGAATGATGTTCTGAGAGGAACCAACAGGAATACCTTATGATTGATTTTGTTTCTCTAGGATGAATTAAGGCAGCACAAAGAGGAGGAAATGGATGATTACTGTTCACAGGTAAATATCGTTCTTGTTTTTCACTTATAGCTGTTTATGAATATGAACTAGAAACAACTAATCGCCTTAAAATTGCAGTCATGGTAATGCATCATGTTTTAGTTTGTTTTTTATCATAAGAAATCGGTAGTATAACAATAGGAGAAACATTTATCAATTGGCCTAGTGCGACAAATAACACTGCGTGAGAAAGCTTGTAAGAGAGAGCAAGTTGTGGTGCTGGAGAATCTGTATTGGACTCTTAATAATTCAGCTGTTCCCTCTTCATGCTCTCTCTCTCTTTTCCAATTACGGGCCTTCCCTCTCTCTCTCTCTATCTCCCTCACCCTCACCCTCTCTCTCTCTCTCTCTCTCTCTATCTCTCTCCAATTCTAAGAGACCTAGAAAATGGCACTCTTCAATGTACTGGTATGCTCTTGGTAACCTTAGGGCTGAGAGTCTTGGATATTTTCTTTCTTAGATCTTTGACATGCTCAGATGCATGAGGGACTTCTCAAGGCCTGAATATAACTTGTGAAATACTCCCTCTGTCCCATAAAGATGTTCCCACTTTGCATTTTTGTTTGTCCCAAAAAGAAAGTCTCATTTTTAAATTTGAATGGTTAAAATAAGAACATTTCCAAAATTTGAGTGAAATAGATGTGTATCTGGGCTTTGTATGATTCATATGCTCAGTAAGGGATAGTAATGGAAAGAAAATTATATCACTAAATTGTTTGTGTGTGTGTCTCTCTCTCTCTCTATATATATATATATGTGTGCGTGTACGTATGTATGTATATATATAATATATTTTTTCTTTTTTCGCTGCCAAAATTTTGACTAATGTCCAATATTGAAGTAAGATCTCACATCCATTGCTTGATACAGCAATAAAATGTTTTTTTTTTCCTTAAAGGAACTCTACTACTATTTACAGGTTCATTTGTTTCAGTTTTGATATATACTCCCTCCGTCCCAATAAAAGCTTCACCAATTTCCTAAAAGGGCGTCCCGTTAGAAGCTTCACCTTTCCTAAAATGGCAAAGAATCTTTACTATTCCACCCACTCATTCTCTCTCCTATTTCACTATTACACTCACAACACTTTTCAAATTTACTATTTCCTCCACTCATTCTCTCTCCTATTTTACTATTACACTCACAACATTTTCTCCACCCTTAATTTGCGTGCCGGGCCAAAATGGTGAAGCTATTATCGGGACGGAGGGAGTATATATTTCGGAAAGAAGAAAAATTGAAATGTGCTTCATTTCTGTAGATATTTATAGAGAAGTTCTTATTTACATCAAATTGCAAGCAATCCTAATGATCATTCAACTTGTTCTTTCTCTAATTTCACTAATCTATACACTCTACTTAGAAGTAATGTTTCAAACTCCATTATTTTGTTGTTATTAGTTTATTTGACTGAACTCTCAATCTTTTTGTGTAGTTCATCACTAATCCTTAAAAGTTATTCTTGATGTTAGTTCTCTTTTCTACTCAAATTGTTTTGACCTTCATTGTTCTTATAGGTTCCAGTTCGCCATTTAGTATTCATGGTTCATGGTATTGGTCAAAGATTGGAGAAAGCTAATCTAGTAGATGACGTTGGCACTTTTCGCCTTATCACAGAAAGTCTTGCCGAGCAGCACTTAACTTCTTATCAACGTGCCACTCAAAGAGTCCTTTTTATCCCATGCCAGGTAAGTAGAGAGTGTTTTGATATTGCACTGAAATAATTGCGTATTAGATCAAAATTTGTTTGTCTTTCATTCTCGACTGAATTCATTTTCTCTTTGCTAGTGGAGGAAGGATTTAAAGCTCAGTGGTGAAACTGCAGTAGAGAAAATAACATTGGATGGCGTAAAGGGATTGCGAGTTATGCTGAGTGCTACTGTTCATGATGTCTTATACTACATGAGCCCCATTTACTGCCAGGCTATCATTGACTCGGTACAGTGTATTATAGGTTCTCAATCACTTTGTTATATATTACTCCCTCCATTCCTTTTTCATCGTCTTTTTAACTCATAATTTATGTTTTGTATGTCGTTTTGAGTTTCCTGTAGTTTAATAGACCAAATTACCCTTTTTAATCATTAATATATTCTCTTTCCTCTCTCTTTAGTATCTCTCATCTCCATATACATTTAATAAGAGAAGAAAGGGTATTGAGGGAAAAATGAAGAAAATTAAATGCTTCCTTGGTTTCTACAATCTTGGCTAAAAACACATTTAAAAAGGAATGGAGGGAGTATCGTCATCTTCTTTTGCATGTAGATAATGGAACTTTGGCACATTTTGTCTGGGTGTTGTCCAATTCATCATGCTTATTTTTTTTCCCGGAACGCGGTTTCATGAGAGATATTTTAGAACGAATCGACATTATAGTCACAACAGGTATTGGTTGTCATTCTAAGATCCTTCGTTGCGACTACCTTTTGGACTTACATATGTTCATGTTCAACAATTGTTGTTGGTCGATAATGATTAACTTGTATAAGGAGGTTTGCATTAGGTTTCCTGATAACCAGGGTATAGTGAACAGGTGCATCTTATAAGTGAGTGGACTCCAAAATGAGTGAAATCATGTGTGAATAAATCATGGTCAATATGTAAGCCACTGTAGTAAGTAAACTGATTTTTTCAATTCAAGTGTCGCAAGAGTTATTCACTTGAGATCTGTTGATTTACAGGTTGATATTTATGGGTGATCGTCAATGATCTATTTTGCAGGTTTCCAACCAACTAAATCGTTTGTATTTGAAGTTTCTTAAGAGGAATCCTGGTTATGATGGAAAGGTATGTGGTTGGTATATCACATTTGCTCTTTTTTTCATCTTCGTAAGTACGTTTGATAGTTTTTGCTCACTGCTGCTTGACACATGGGCTTCTGAATTTACTTCGATTTCTCAGGTTTCCTTATACGGTCATTCTTTGGGGAGTGTCTTGTCTTATGATATCCTTTGTCATCAAGAGACTTTGTCTTCCCCTTTTCCAATGGATTGGATGTACCATGAACAAGTCAAGAATGAAACAGCTTCCCGTAACATCAGTAATGGCTCTTCTCAGTATTCTTCTTCCAATGTGGGGGACGATGACTTCGTTGTAAGAAATGAGAGTTTGGACACTGAACCTACCATTGGCAAGGACAAAGTGGGTACAGAATCTCTATTTGAGGGGCACACCGAGGAGTCTAGTAGTCTGCCTGGACCTCCCGAAGCATCAGATTCAGACGAATCTTCCACAGCTGCTATGTACCCCAAGCAACGGACTAGTCCCTTATCTTCAGATCAAGATGACTCTGAACCTATTCCTGGTCCATTTGTAATGCCATCTCATGAGAAGAATGAGATGGAAGAGTGCATAAGCGTGAATGGCTTGGTTGGTAATCCAGATAAAATTGGCAAGGAATTGACTCAGACTGATGAAGAGAAAACATTTGAATCACTGACGGAAGTGGTAGGAATTTCTATGTTGGCTGCATTTGTGCAACCTTGTTAGCTGTCTTATCCTAATTTAGAATGCTTTATTATTTCAGATAAGTTTCTTAAAGGCCAGAATCGAAGAATTAGAATCTCAGTGTAGAGCTGCTGGTACAATAAATTTGACATATCGATTTGGTCATGTGTTCTTACATTATTTTTGCATTGTGGATTGTAGTAAGTCATAAGAAGTTGGTTATCAAAGTTGATGTGTTCTCAAACAGGACAAAAGCAGGATACTGCATCTGTGCCAAATCAGAGTGGTTCCGAGAGTGTTGCACCCGATGCACTGAAGAGTTACACCCCTTACATAAACTATACCAAGCTGGAATTCAAGGTAATAGTAAGTATTGTGCATGCAGTGCCAGGTGCAATTGATAGATCTTATGCCTTTTCTTTAAACCAAATTCAAGTGTGGTTTCATGCACTATGTAGAATTAGGACAAGAACTTATCTTTACCATCCTTTAAGCACAGCCGGGTACTACACTCTATAAGTACCTAGAAACATTTTTAAAAGATCATATTGCATAATTTACACAAGTTACATACTTCATATTGAGGCATTGCCAACAAAATCTATTATCTTTGATCATGTTATCTCTGTTGCGAAAAAGTAACTCTGCATAGCGTGTTTTGTTTTTCAGGCCATGATGACAGAATTTTTTATGGTAGGTATAGTTACATGACAAATGGCATGAAGATGCATTTGAGTTTGGTGTTTGAAATACTAACCTCCCTTTTTATAAGATGTCAACTAATGCAAGAGAGTTATTGTGTATTTATTGTATTGAGGATGGGTATTTAGGTTATGTTAGGGTCGACTGTTGGGGTATTGTGGTCATTTAAGCACATCCTCTACAGTCATCCTCACCTCTGCTTACCAAAATGATGGAAAGGTTCATCCTACTATACGTCAAAATTTTCCTGTGGTTAAAGTTGAAAAATATGAAGAAAAGACTAAAGATATCATCTATGTTGCATGAACTCTTCATTTTCGCCAAAGTACCCACATTGAGATGACATGACATGTGTTTGGGTCTGGAAGTTCACCTTCATGTAGTGTAAAATCTCAAAATTTGGCAGGTCGGCACCTAGATCTGCACTCGTATCTGATTATTGTATCCAAGTCCATGTTACCTTGGAATTAATAGCTCTCAGCAAGAAGTGTTGTCATTTTGACATTTGGTAGGAATCTAAGAACCCTCTAAAAGTAAAATTGTATGTTTAATGTTTCCGGTGGTACACTGCAACAGTCATTGGCACAGACACTGCTCTTATGTGGTAATGTTTATGCTATGTCAAAACTGATTTTGTTTTTTCATTCTAGTACACTGGAGAGTTAGTCTTGTAAAACTGCTGAGTGAAATAAATTGAAACTTTTTGCATGAATCAGATATATACACAAATACATATATGATTCTTTTGGTTATGGTGTTCCTTATCGTACCTAAATTTGTTTCAGGTTGATACATTCTTTGCTGTTGGGTCTCCTCTTGGTGTGTTTCTGTCGCTGCGGAATGTTCGTATTGGGATTGGTAATGGAAATTTTTCATGCATCAAAGCTTTATACATATTGACAAGTTTTCTAAATTATACAAACCAATAGATAGTATATTTGGGTTCTAGTTGAGTATAGGGAAGGGGCATACTATGATGGTAGGAAAATATCAACCCATTAACTGTGTCTTGTCTTGAGCACTAAATTTAGCCTGATATCCATGTCTGTGTGTAGTCTTGTACACCAATTTTTATGTTTTCCCTTCTTGTTGTGTATGATCTATGCATATTTCTAGATCTTGTTGCATTCTGAAACGTCTAGCATCCTTTTATGATGTAACTATATCAAGCATACCAAATCAATGTCTGAGTGAGTGGACCCTCTTTCAACAAAGTTTGTCTTAAGTCAATCTTTTTCTCTTACAAGTATCACCCTATTATGGTCACACCCTTGTGGCATAACCTACAGTGCACCACTTCCACAGATGTAATGAACTAACTTGCCTTATCTGGTGTCCTTTAATCTTCTTATATCACAGTGTATTTAGCTTCTAGAGTTACAGAGTTTTTAAGCTCTCTTTAAACACTACTCTGTATTGATGGATTTCTTATCCACTTTTTTGTATTCTTCCTATCAATATCACCTTTTTTCTATCAGATAATGTAAAGCTTTCTCTCTAACATTGTCTGTTATCTATAATGTTGTGCTTCCTGGAATTAGTTTCGCAATTACATATGATCTTCAAGTCTTCTTTTTCTGTTTTATGTTCTTTAGGACTAGGAAAAGAATATTGGGAAGATGACAGCATTATTGAAGAGATGCCAGCTTGTAGGCAAATGTTTAACATTTTTCATCCCTTTGATCCTGTAGCATATAGGTTAGCCTAAACCTACCTCTGTTTACTGCTTTACTTGTATAATATATGCATGTGAGTGTACATGTCTCCATTTGGCGCGTATTTGGTTTTTGCATTGTGGATTTTATGCAATACAATGCTCTAAATTTAACACAGTTCAGATCGTCAGTGGCGATTCTCGGTACTTCTTGGATTTAAGATCCTATAATTAGCCGGTAGAGGTGTAATTTACTACTCCCTCCGTCCCTAATTGTACGTCCATATTTCATTTTAAGGGACATTCAGAATGTGTATTATACATTTTAATGGCAAAGATTCATAAATATTCTTGTTTTCCACTTTCTAAACATTTAGGTTTATGATAATAAAATGAATGACGATTTTTTATTTTTTTTTGGTAAAAAAGCGTTAGGGTAAAAGTTTTTTGCAAAAAAGACATTCATTTTGGGACAAAAAAATCTTGAATTTGGAGATTCATTTAGGCACAGGAGTATAAGGTTACTTCACCGTGTCATGGCACCATGAGTTCGAATCAAATTTTCTGCTGGTTGGAGCAAGCCTGTGTAAAGAAGACAGTTCTTGGATCCCATGGGTGCCTGACCGCAAGTCAAATTCATGTCCATAAACACTTATAACTGTGTACCCCATATTTGCATTATGTTCTTTGTGAACAGTCTGCATAACAACTAACTGAGACTGTATTACCTTCAACACAGAATAGAGCCGCTGGTCTGTAAAGAGTATATCAACAAACGCCCAGTCATGATTCCTTATCACAGAGGTGGGAAGAGATTGCATATTGGCTTTCAGGTAAGCTGTTATAATAGTCATGCCAATGTCGTTAAGTTTTCTTTTGACGCGTTTGGACTTTATCATGTAGGAGTTCGCGGAAGAATTTGCTTCACGTTCTCAAGCAGTAATTGATAATATGAGCTATGTAAAGGTGTGCACTACGTGACCTGCCAACATGTATTATACTTTCTTCTTTCTTATCTTTCTCATTGTTTGAGTTAGCTTATATATGCAAAATGCACGAGCAAGAAGAATGGAAATCACTAGACCTGTTATGCTGCAGTTTTGTGTAGAAATTATTCTTGAGATGAAGTTGAATTTGTAGCAGTTACTTAGAAATATTCAGTAGTTTCTTGGGTGTTTAGGCACTTCGTAAAGTGGTAAAATAGGCATTTTCGGTAATCTTAACCAGTTCACTTGGGATCATCTCAATAAGAATCTGAAGATCCATACATAACCAACTTTCTGTTGATCTGTCTCTATTAGGATCTCAATAATCAGGTCACACGCATTGCACATGCCCAATTGCGCACGTGCAATAACGAACGTATACAATACATGAGACTTACTCTCGACTCCAGCCACTAAACTAAAAACCCTCAAGATTCCAAAACCTGGCTCGGTCTCATAGGGTTAGATGACCCGTAGACCGGCACCTGTTGTGTTCAATGAATGGTGATATCTTACTCTTTTCTTCTTGAATAGGTGAAGGTACTCACTCTTTGTCAATCAAAGAAGAATGGAATCTTAGAAGGTATTTGCAGCTTGACCACAATTTTTTTTCTTTTAATTTTTTTATCATTTTAATATTGTCAATAGAGCTCTCGGTTGTCTTCTCCAATTCCCATGCTGCAATTATTCGTGATTTTAATGTCTATAATTTGTGAATGTCTGGCAGAGACATTGGAAGAAGGCCAAGATATAGAAGAAAGATCATATGGTTCAATAATGATGGAGAGATTAACTGGCAGTGAGAATGGGCGCGTTGATCATGTACTTCAAGTATGTACTCCCTCCGTCCCAAAATGAAAGTCCAAAAAAATAATAATTAAATTTGCTTTTGATCATGAGTAAAATTGAATTTTTTTTTGGACATTTGTTTTGGGACAAAGGTAGTATTTCTTTAGCTGCACTTTTTTGGTATTCATCTGTATGCTTTTGTACTGTGCATGGTTCAGTTGAATCCCTTCCTTTACCAAAGTTCATATGATAGGGACTGTTGTTCTTTTGTTCCTCATTCCTTTAGCTGTTTGATCATTTCTTTCTTTTCTCTGTTCATTCATTTACATTACTTGTGTTTTCAATTTATTTTGACAAGTTGCTTCTATTGGCTCTCATTTTCATCTCGACATGTTTTCTCTTGCAGGATAAAACATTTCAGCATCAGTACATATCAGCTGTTGGAGCACATACGTAAGCATATGCTTTTCAATAATAGTTGCTTCCTTCACTTTTGAATGTCCGTGCACTCCATTAGTAAGAAAGTACTCCCCCATCCCAAAATCCATCCCAAAATAAGAGTCTTATTTCTTTTTGGGATGTCCCAAAAAAAGTGTCCCCTTCCAAAATTTCCCATTTTGGCCACAAACTTTACATATTTACCCTCTAGTGAACTCTTCCATAGTGGGCCCAACCTTTCACACACAAGTTATTTTTAACCTTAGCTCATACTTTTAATAATAGAGTCAAATAATCTAGAGGGAAGGCTTTCTCCCTAGGATTTATCTCCTAGGCGCTTCTGTGCGTGCATGTGTGTGTGTGTGAGTAGTGAAAAAAAATAATACTCCCTCCGTCCCAAAATGTTTGTCCCATTTGACTTTTTTGTTGAACTTTGACCACAAATATATGACAATTTAATTATGTTCATGAAATTCTAAAAATTCCTATTGATTCACCATTAATAATATTATCAATAACAACTTTTAGAATTTCATGAACATGATTAATCTCTCATAAATTTGTGGTCAAAGTTCAACAAAAAAGTCAAATGGGACAAACATTTTGGGACGGAGGGAGTATATATATATATATATATATATATATATATATATATATATATATATATATTTTAAAAAAAAATTAATAATAATCTAACCTAAAACTGTGTGCCCGGTCAATGGAGACTCTTATTTTGGGTCGGAGGGAGTAATTTCTTTCTTATTCCTGTATATTTCTCTCTCACTCTCTCCCCATCTTCTTCCCTCCATTTCTTACAGGCTCAGCTCAGCGGAGGTTCCTCTTTGTCCTACAAGTGTCCAATTTCTTGTAGAATTCATGTCACTAAATAGTGTGCATTTTCTAGTGAAGTTACTTAAACCGTTTAACATCAACTTCCTTAATTTACTTGAAAGACTAAAAATGGACAATTAATTAAGGTCAGAGCCTTTTGCATGTTGTTTCTTTCTTTCTGACTGAAATTCTCTTGTTGCAGAAACTATTGGAGGGACTACGATACTGCACTCTTCATGCTGAAACACTTGTACCATGATGTACAAGATGACCCCACCACACACCATATACCTAGGGAGAGCATTTCGGAGCAAGAAAGTAGTCGAAGACAATGGTTTGACCAAAGAGAGGTGGCGGAAGAAGAGCTTCCTTTAACCTTTGCTGATAAACTCTCAGTAAAGAATTTCTCGAGAAAAGCAAAGACAATAAAGCACTGAAAATACAGCGTCTTATCTTCTTATGATGTATACAAATGTACAAATGCAGGTGAGAAATTACATGGGGGGGATTTGTTGAACACATCAATAAGGAAGACATGCAAACATGAAAAAGATACAAAATGGCAAATTGTCGTAAGTCGGGTGGGGCGAGCGAAAAGAGTATTCAGTAAAGAAGGAGTTCCTCAATGTTTTTCACAATGGTAAAAGGTTTTACGTAGCTTTATCACAAAAATGAAAAGCTCCCGTGGATGGTTTTAGATAAGGGACTTTTTGTATGCCAAAAAACTAAAAACATGTTTAGGGACTATATTAGGAATTAACAAAGATCTAACATCATTTTAGGAAGAAAAGACAGGACAAGATTACAATTAAGGGAATTTTCCCCATAAGTTTCTTTTGAAACAAATCACTTTTCACTAAGTTTCTCATTGTATTAAAATGCTCCATAAGTTCTCATGTTGTATTTTGTATAATACAATATTTAGTTATGCAGTAGTTTAAAATCATAATACTGCATCCGCACCACCGCCTCCGCCACAGCCCAGCTCCGCCGCCGTTGTCTGCTATCGCCGCATGCCGGATTTCGGTCAATTTTCGCCGGAATCCGGTCAATTTTCTTCCGAATCTGGCAATTTTGGCCGGAATCCGGCCGCCGATCGCCAGAATCTGGTCGCCGGTCCATGGGCTTCGGACTCCGGTCACCGGCGGCCGCCGGAATGCAGTATTATGGCCTTAATTGATGTTGTATTTTCGAAACATAATACAACATCATAATACAACATGGGGAAGAAACTTATCAGACATTATGAAACTTTTTTAAAATTTATCGGGAATAGTCCCTACAATTAATCCCACCATAAAACTACTTACTCCCTCCGTCCCACGTTAGTTGAGACTAACTTTTTGGGCACACCAATTAAGGAAAAGTAAGTGAGAGAAAAAGTGAAAGAAAATGTTGTGAGTATGAAGAATTAAATAGGAGAGAGAATGAGTGGGAGGAATAGTTAGGAGAGAGAATGTTGTGAGTGTAAAAGTGAAATAGGAGAGAGAATGAGTGGGGTAAATAGTGAAGATTTCTTTGCCATTTTGAGCAGTCTCAACTAACGTGGGACGGCCCAAAAGGGAAAGAAGTCTCAACTAACGTGGGACGGAGGGAGTATTCTTTTATATGACAGAATAAATGTGCCAAATTCATAAAGCTAAACTTCTTAAATTGTTTGTTAATCAATTGGTCACGGACTTTAACATCAATTCTCCAATATGAGTTACTCCATTAATAGCATTTAAAATGTTTTCAATGAAAATTAAATGTCACTAGTTGTGCTACATATATACTATAAAATAATATGTAGCTTTATTTATTTGTATTTTTATAAAATTATATTAATAGTATGAGTTTATCTTATAAAAAAATGCATTTTTTTCTAATTTTAAGGAAAAATCATTTTTACACTGACACTTAATAATACATGTAATGTCACTATTTATATTAACATTTTTTTTATACTAACACCGACATTTTTTTACCCTACATTGACACTCTTTTATATTGACAATTAATAATACATGCACTATCACTCTTCACACTAGCATTTATTTACACTAACACTTGCACTTTTTAATACTAACACTGACACTTGATAATAAATGCACTGACACTCTTTACACTGATATGACACTCTTTACACTGACAATTTGTTAAACTAACACTGACACTTTTTTATACTGACACTGACACTTAATAATACATTCACTGTCACTCTTTACAATCACACTTTGTTACACCAATACTGACACTTAATAATAAATGAACTGACCCTCTTTACACTGTCACTTTTTTACACTAACACTGACACTTTTTTACCCTAACACTTAATAATATATTTATTGGCACTCTTTATATTGACACTTTGTTACTCTAACACTGATACTGACGGGGCAATCAAAACACATTTTTTATAAGATTAAGAAAAAACGAATTTTTGTAAGATTTTGGGCAATAGTATATATAAAAAGAAGTAAGTTGCTATGATTTAAAAAAAATCTAGTATTACGAAAAACGAGTTTTTAGGGCTTTAAAATGGTAATATAGTAGGTAAAACTATCATATCGCCAGTTAAAATTATGACTACATAATTGACTTAACTGTTTAAGTGATAGCCTAACAATTTTAACTAACTATATCTTGTTGGGGTAGAGGACCAATCGGGTTAGATTTCAGAGCAAAAGGGAGAAAATCGTCGGAGCTTCTGGAGGCATGGGCGACCGCCCAGGTGATGATGGGCGACCGCCCAGTTGATCAGTGGGTCGTCAAAATGGTTATTCATCTTCTAGGCGACCGCGCACATGGTCTGTTGGGCGACCGCCCATGTGTCGGAGTGAAATTTTCTGGGCCCATTTTTAGGCGATTTTCGGGTTTTCCTTGTCAATCTAGGGTTAGGTTTTGTTCCTTTACATATATTTAAGCTATGTTCCGCCCCCTAGACTCATTGTAACAATATACAACTATTATAGTGCAAGATTCTGACTTGGTAGTGCCCCCAGACGTAGCCAAATATATTGGTGAACTGGGTAAACAATTCCGGTGTTCTTCTTTGTGCTTTATTTCTTGTGTTTTGTTTGTGTGCTCTAATCATTCTTGTAGGTTTGCTTGGTAGTGGAGGGCTATATTCACAACAACTGGTATCAGAGCTCTTGGTTTCAAGATCAAGGGTGTTGTCAAGCAATCAAGAATGGGCAAAGACAAACATGCGGTTGAGAAATTCGATGGGTCTGACTACGGATATTGGAGGATGCAGATTGAGGATCTTTTGTACAACAAGGATCTCTATAAGCCTCTTAAGGGTGTCAAACCGGAAGAAGAAGATCATGAAGAATGGGAACTCATGGATCGAAAAGCCCTAGGGGTGGTCAGATCTACTTTGTCAAAGTGGATTGCAAAGACTACCAAGAAGGCGACAACCACCAAGGAGCTGTTGGATTATCTTACTGAGAGATTTGAAACTCCATCTGCTGCAAATAAGGTTAATTTGATACGCAAGATGGGTAGTCTCAAGATGCAAGAGGGAGGATCCTTGGCTAAGCACATCGATGAGTTTATGGATGTTATTGACTCATTGACTGCGGTGGAGATCAAGTTCGATGATGAGGTTCATGCGTGTGTTGCTAGCATCTTTACCAGGAAGTTGGAGCGGAACGGTGACAGCGATCAATGCTTCAGCAGGTAAGAAGAAATTGAAGTATGATGATGTTAAAGACTTTCTTTTCGGCGAAGAAAATCGCATGAAGAAGTTGGGGACATCGAGTGCTTCGGGATCGGCTTTAGCTACTACTAGCAGGGGGAAGCCGGGTACTAGCAAACAAGGGAGAACCGAATCTAGGGAGAACGTGGTGAGTGGTAAGGGCAAAGCTGTGTAGATCAAAGATAAACCAAAGGTCGCAAAGGGATCAGTTCAGTGCTATCATTGTAAGGAGTTGGGACACTACAAGAGGGATTGTCCAAATCGTGGGGGCAATTCGGTGAATGTGACAGTCGAAGGTGACGATGTGCGGTTACGAGTGTTAGTAGTGCACTAGAATCACGGGCCGGAATCGGGGCATCATTCCACTCTTGCGGGCATAAAGAAGAGATGGAGAATTATACTTCCGGTGATTTCGGTAAGGTCTATCTGGCGGATGGCGAGCCTTTGGAAATCAAGGGGAAGGGGGATGTCAGAATAGGAGCATCGGATGGGAAGGTCTTACATCTGAATGGGGTCAGACACATTCCGGGTTTGAAAAAGAACCTATTATCAGTTGGGCAGTTGGACGAAGAAGGTTACAAGGTAACATTCGGCTGCAGAAACTGGGTTATTACCAAGGAGGACTGCGATATCGCTCGGGGTAATAAGGAGGGGACTTTGTATTTGGCGAATAACACCAAGGATAGTATCGCGGTGGCGGCAACCAAGGGTGATACGGATTTGTGGCACTGTCGATTGGGTCACATGAGTGAGACGGGGATGAAGGTACTTTGTTCAAAGGGACTACTACCGGGTTTGAAGACAGTCAACGTGGGGAGAAATAATTTCTCGATGACAGGTAGGGGTTTGAGGGAAGCAAAGTTAGAACTTGTTCACACCGATTTGTGGGGACCATCTCCGGTAACTTCTCTTGGTGGTGCGTCATATTACATGACTTTTATTGATGATTCTACAAGGAAGGTCTATGTTTATTTCTTGAAGGGGAAAGATGAAGCTTTCGAGGTGTTCAAGAAGTAGAGGGCCTTGGTGGAGAATCAGACGGGACTTAAGCTTAAGTGCTTGAGATCAGATAATGGTGGGGAGTATGAGCTTGGTGAGTTTAGGGAATATTGTGCTGCAAATGGTATTCGTATGGAGAAGACACCAAAGCGCACACCACAACTCAATGGGAGTTGCAGAGAGGATGAACAGAACATTGAACGAGCGGGCTAGAAGTATGAGATTGAAGTGTGGACTTCCGAAGACGTTTTGAGCATATGCAGTTGACACGACGGCTTTCTTGATCAATCGGGGACCATCGGTACCATTGGGGAATGGAATTCCAGAGGAAGCATGGAGTGGCAAGCAGGTAAATCTGTCCTTTCTTCGCATATTTGGCTGCGTTTCTTATGTTCATATTGATTCTGAGAGAACTAAATTAGATGCAAAATCTTAAGTGTACGTTTATTGGGTATGGCGGGGATGACTTCGGGTATAAGTTTTGGGATGACCAAAACCATAAAATTATTCGTAGTCGAGATGTGGTATTTAATGAACAGGTATTGTCTGAGGACGAAAGGGGGCATCTGATGATACTAGTTCAGAACCGGATATTGTAGAGGTGGAGGTTCCAAACTCGGGTGGGAGCAGAACAGTTCATGTTGACCATGGTCAGGAGGTCACTGAAGATGAACCACATACTCCAGAACCGGATATTCCGCTGCGTAGATCCAGCAGATTGCGTGGATCGCCTGACAGGTATACTCCTTCCAATTATTATTTGCTGTTGACAGATAATGGGGAACCGGAATGTTATGCGGAGGTTATTCGTAGTGCACTTTGTAATAAGTAGAAAGCTGCGATGGATGATGAGATGGACTCATTAAAGGCCAACAAAACTTGGGAGTTGACTGAACTACCTAAGAGGAAGAAGGCACTGCATAACAAGTGGGTTTACAGGATCAAGGAGGAAGCATACGGCAGTAAGCGTTACAAGGCAAGATTGGTTGTAAAAGGGTTTCAGCAAAAGTATGGTATTGACTACACCGAGGTATTCACTCCTGTTGTGAAGATGACCACTATCAGAATGGTTCTGGGGATAGTAGTGGCAGATAACTTGTTGCTGGAACAGATGGATGTAAAGACGGCCTTTCTTCATGGGGATTTGGAGGAAGAAATTTACATGGTACAGTCAGAGGGTTACTTGTCTAAGGGTAGCGAGGAACTGGTTTGCAAATTGACTAAGAGCTTGTATGGCCTTAAACAAGCTCCTAGGCAGTGGTACAGAAAATTCGATGGATTCATGCATGACATTAATTTTATCAGATGTGAGGCGGATCATTGTTGCTACTTCAAGAACACGGACAATGGGTACATAATCTTGCTATTATATGTGAATGACATGCTAATAGCGGGTTCTAGCAGTAGAGAGGCAAACAGATTGAAGGCTCAATTGTCAGAACGGTTCGAGATGAAGGATTTGGGAGAGGCCAGAAAAATCTTGGGCATGCGGATTGACCGGGATAGGGAGTCGGGTAAGTTGGTTCTTTCACAAGCAGAATACATTGAGAAAGTCTTGGCAAGATTTTGTATGGAAGAGGCGAAGCCAACAGGGACACCATTGGGTTTGCACTTCAAGCTATCCGAGAAAGACTCGCCTATGGGCAAGGAGGAGCGTGACAAGATGGAGAGAACTCCATATGCTTCAGCAGTGGGGAGTCTCATGTATGCAATGGTGTGTACAAGGCCGGACATTGCACATGCGGTGGGAGTAGTTAGCCGGTTTATGGGCAATCCAGGAAAGCAACATTGGGAAGCGGTTAAATGGATCCTGCGCTACTTGAAGGGTACTGCTGGTAAGGCTCTGTGTTTCTCAAGCAAGGAGGTTGTGTTAGCGGGTTATGTTGATGCGGATTTGGCATCAAGCGATCTTGACAAGAGGAGAAGTACTACAGGTTATGTGTTCACATTGGGTGGTACGGCAATCTCCTGGGCTTCTAAGTTGCAGAAGATCGTGGCTCAGTCGACTGCAGAAGCAGAATAAGTGGCGGTGACAGAGGCGAGTAAAGAGATGGTGTGGTTGCAGAATTTCTTGGGTGAACTTGGGAAGACGCGAAGTGGTAACGTTCTCTACAGTGACAGTCAGAGTGCAATATATTTGGCTAGGAATCCGGCGTTTCATTCGAGGACGAAGCACATTGAACTGAGGTTTCACTACATCAGGCATCTCTTGGAGGAGAAGATCTTAAGGCTAGAGAAGATATTGGGATCGGAGAACCCAGCTGACATGTTGACAAAGGTTGTAAACCTTGAGAAGTTGAAGCTGTGCAAAGCTTCAATTGGGCTTGGAGAATAGGAGAGGAGGATGGCACTACCATGATCGAGGTGAGCACTAGGAGGACACCAAGGGTGAGTTGAAGAACGGATACGGGGCTTATATGTGTGGTTGATCTCTAGGTGGGAGATTGTTGGGATAGAGGACCAACCGGATTAGATTTTGGAGCAAAAGGGAGAAAATTGTCAGAGCTTCTGGAGGCATGGGCGACCGCCCAGGTGATGATGGGCGACCGCCCAGTTGATCAGTGGGTCGTCAAAATGGTTATTCATCTTCTGGACGACCGCGCACATGGTCTGTTGGGCGACCGCCCATGTGTCGGGGTGGAATTTTTTGGGCCCGTTTTTAGGCGATTTTCGGGTTTCCCTTGTCCATCTAGGGTTAGGTTTTGTTCCTTTACATATATTTAAGCTATGTTTCGCCCCCTAGACTCATTGTAACAATATACAACTATTATAGTGCAAGATCCTGGCTTGGTAGTGCCCCCAGACGTAGCCAAACATATTGGTGAACTGGGTAAATAATTCCGGTGTTCTTCTTTGTGCTTTATTTCTTGTGTTTTGTTTGTGTGCTCTAATCATTCTTGTAGGTTTGCTTGGTAGTGGAGGGCTATATTCACAACATATCTAACAATTTTAATTTGTAAATTGTGAACCTGAATAACTAAGTCATAAATAGGGTGTCAGCGATTTGGTTCAAATCGCGGTTTGAGACTGAACCGAACCAAATCACGTGATTTGGTTTGGTTTTTATACCTTAGCGGTTCAGCTCGATTTCAAAAATTTATAAATCATGCGGTTCGGTTTGGTTTGCGGTCTGACTCTTCCAAACCGAACCAAACCTTTTTGAGCTGAACAGCCAAACCGAACCACCGAGCTGAACCGCCAAACCGTTATATTAACCGTTGATTATTTTTTGATTTATTTTCCGCCGTTGATTTTCAAACCCTAACCTAATCACCTATTCCAAAATATAAATACATAATTCCTTTCTTTCCACTTTTCCAGTTCGGCGCTACTCTCTCTCTCTCTCCGCCATTTCCAGTTTTCAGTCCGATGTGTACTCTTTTTTCTTTCTTTTGGTGACTGTTTGAGTCTTGTTGATTCAGTCTACTGTTTTGGTGTCTTTTCTTGAAATTAAAGTGCTCAATTATGTGCAAATTTTAGGCTGAAGTCAAAGGTGAATTCTCATTTTCTGATGTAAACATCCACAAGAGAGTTTCTTAATTGGTATAGAAGGTCATTTCATGGTTATCATTTTGTTGAAATTTGAGGTAAATCTTTCTGCAATCCAGTTCACATGCCTTAGTAGACAAAGAGAACACCTTTCCTGTTGTTCCATCTATGGAAGAATCAACAGCAATGAGAAGATCATTGTGAATGCTTAATGACTGTATTGTTTGTTTACCCAACAATTTTCATTCGCCAGCATAAAATGTTGTTGCTGTGCCCACCTCCTGATTTGTTTCCATGTTATGTTTTGCAACAGAAAATTTCAGCTATATAATCTCTATCAAAATTTAATGCTTATGAAAAGATGAGAAGGTTGTCAATTGAATGTTGATTAATATTGATTTTTTTTTTTTGCAGTCTTGATTTCTATGGAAATGAGCAAATACAATCATGTGAAGAATGTTGTTGCGGATTATACTTTAATTTTGTTTGGTTTGATACTTTGATACAGTTTAATTTTGGCACCTTCACCTTGCAATGGTTATAAAACTTAAGACATTTGGGTTTTATTTAATGGTTGTAGCTTGAATGTGTAATTTTAAATGGTTGTTTTAGACAGTTAACTTGTAATTGATTTGATATGGTTTGCTTAGTTGTATTTTAAGTTTTAAAGTGTTTTTGTAATTTTAATATGTCTTTTACATAAATAGGTAAGGAAGAACGTTTGGAGTTTGGACATATTTGTAGTTTGGACCGCGGTCTAGACCGCAGTTCGGATCGCGGTCTAAACTGCAGTTCGGACCGTAGTTTGAACCGTTTAATGAAATAGCGGTTTGAGACCGAAACGAACCAAGCCGAGGTGGTTTGGTTCGGTTCGATTTGAAAATTTTCATGAAAATTCGATTTGGTTTGAAAATTTTTCAAATCGATTACTAGCGGTTTGGTCTCTAAATTTGTCCAAATCGAATCAAACTGAACCATTTACACCTCTAAGTCATAAATTGAGGTCTCTTGTTATAATTAAAATACAATTTTTAAACAAATAATAAAGGAAATTGTGATTTCTTACTTGGATGTAAACCTCACAAACGACATGCCAAAAAAAGGGAACACCCCATCCCACTTTTATATCCGTGAATCCAACAAAAGTTTGAATCCTTTTACACTGATAGCTATACATTTGGATTGGCCTAAACCCCACACCAAATCTTGTTTGTGGTTCATTGATTTCCACGATTCACACTTCAAAATAGCAATATCATCACTTCACTTCTCCCCCAAATCTTTACTGTCCACCTCAACAAAACCCCCCATTGATTTTTGATTCCTCTCTCCAATGGCTTCTATATCTAGATTTGTTGCTAAAGATTGTAACTTTCGGCCGTTTGATGCTCTTCACAGACCAAGTTATGCCTTGCCTCCAAGAAATCTCAATACCCATTTGTGTATGTCTTGATTTTCTGCTTGTTTTGAGCTGAATTTGGCTTTGTGGGTATTTGTTAATTTGATTTTATTTGCTTGAATTCTTGTTTGTTTTACCTTTAATTGATGTGGGCATTGATTGTTTTTAACAAATTACTGTTATTTTTCTTATATGTTTTTTTTTCCAATGTGAATTATAAGCTTTGAGAGGTGGATTTGGTGTATCTGGGAATGTAAGAAGTGGTTTATCAATTCAGAATACACAATTGAGCCTGGTTGCTCCCTCTGTCCCTTGCCCAATTATTCAATCTGCAGCTTCGAGGTACGTTTTTGGTTTGAAGTACTTGAATGATCACTTGTGAATAACCCTTTTTTCTTCAGTTCTGCTGTTTCAACTTTGCTGATTGGTGATTCTCTTAATATGGGGATATGATATAATCGTTAAGTTACCATCTCGTCTAAAAGCTTAAGCAGATAGATATGGGATCAACTAGCCTTAACAATAAATATCGAAAGACAAAGTGGCCATGTTTCTATGTACTCTCTCCATTCCAAATGAGTGTTTGTTTGTTCATGATCGTCCCAAAAATGAGGTTTCATTTTTTGTTCTAAATTGTCTTTGGGAGGACGGAGTAGTTTCTGAGGGTGAACAAGATAAATAGAAGAGAATGATCTGATGATGAGATGTAATCCACCTAAAAATTGGCTCAAAAAGCTTCTTTCTTTTTCGAAATTTAGCCCCTATTTCTTGCTCTCTTGTTTAAGGGTTCAGAGCACAATAGACTAAGAATATGAACACAATTAGCATCTTGGATATGAACACAATTAGCAGCTTGGAGTCCTCTAATGACGTTGAAATGGTCTTTTTCTAACTGATTTTGCTCTGGATCCTTGATCAATCCAACATTTCAAACATTTGTTTAATTTATTTCTGCAATCAGGAGCTCCAAAATTCTTTGCAAGGCAGCCACAGATGCTTCTGGAGATGTTCCAAACGCTAGTTCTACTGGAATGACCACATATGAAAGAGTAATCGAAACATTGACAACTCTTTTTCCATTATGGGTATGTTGGAAACTTCACATTCGAGCCAGAGTTCAATGTTTTTTCTTATGATATCTTTCAATTTGATTAAGATCCTTTCTTTTCACTGTGACTTCTCGTTTGAAACAACTTAACTTGACAGGTCATACTGGGTACAATTATTGGCATCTATAAGCCTTCCGCGGTAAATTTAGCAGCTTTTACTTTGCCAATCTTCTATTAGAAAATAAAATGTGCCTTGGAACTTAACTTCAAGTCATCTTCAGGTAACTTGGTTACAAACCGATCTATTTACAGTTGGCTTGGGTTTTCTCATGCTTTCAATGGGATTAACGCTAACCTTTGACGACTTCAGACGGTGTCTGCGGAATCCATGGACTGTAAGAACTCCTCATCTGTATCTAAGCCAATATCAAAACTTATATAAAATAAAATAAAATAATACTCCCTCCGTCCCACCTCAATTGATCCACTTTCCTTTTTGGGACGTCCCACCTCAATTGATCCATTCCTTAAATGGAAAGTTTTCCATATATTTATACCCTTATCATCTCCATATATTTACAAAAAAACCATTCATTATACCCACTTTAACTTACTATTCCTCTCACTCATTCTCTCTCCTATTAAATATTTTTAACTTTTACATTCTCTCTCCTATTCTCTACCACATATTTAACTTTTACATTCTCTCTCATCTAATTTCTACCCACTTTAATAATTTTTCTTAAAAACCGTGTCCCACCTCAATGGACCAATTGAGGTGGGACGGAGGGAGTATGTGATTCTTTCCTCTTCCTTTTTTTTTACTACAATATCCTTTTCTCCCTCTAACTTATTGAAATATCATGTTTATGGTTTTGCAGGTAGGTGTAGGATTTCTGGCTCAGTACATGATCAAACCCTTGTTGGGATTCGCTATTGCACAGGTATGTCCACGTTAGCATTCAGTCATATGACAATTATTATCAGACCATTCCAATCATGCCGCAATATTTTCTCTTCATGGCCAAGATCTTAGGGGCGTTTGTTCCTTGCACATGTGGATCTTCCATGTACATCCATTGGAAGTCAAAAAGGGATAGATAGCGCACATGTAAATATAGTACACAAACTTGTCATCGTAATATATTTAGAAAATGAAGAAAAGAAAGAACACAATGGCATAGACATTCTTGAACAAATTTTGATACCTTAATACTCCCTCTGTCCTAGAATAGATGTCTCACTTTGACTTTATTGGTCAACTAAGTTAAACTTTGACCAAAAAGTTGTAAAAATTTGATTATCTTCATACTATTTAAAAATGGTTATTGATGCACGAATATTAACATTTCCATATGTATTTATTAAATTGTCATGAAGAAAAATAATTTATCATTAAATGTTGGTCAAAGTTTAACTTAGTTGACCAAAAAAGTCATAGTGCGACATTTATTCTGGGACAGAGGGAGTATCTTAGCGAACCAGTGACTCCTGATCCAACTTTGGTCGCATTGACTCAAAAGTGGTTTCTATCTTCCACTTACAGTTGCGAGGTTTCTCTGATTATAATACCTCATGAAATAATCCAAGTTATGCTTCTCCTTTTATGCAATATTTTGTATTTGTTAGTTATTGTTGCCCTCTGTTACTGCAGAGCATGTGGGTTTTATATGATTGTTTACGAAGGTTAAATGGTGTATAGCTTACTGTTATTCGAAAATACCCCTGATATAAAAATTCTGACATTTATTTACAATATGCAGGTTCTAAAACTGTCTGCCCCAATTGCTACTGGTCTTATTCTGGTTTCATGCTGCCCTGGAGGCCAGGCATCAAATGTGGCAACATATATTTCTAAAGGAAATGTAGCACTCTCGGTTCTCATGACAACGTAAGATTTACTTATCATATATATATCCAAAGCCGCTGCATTGTGGCAGACTCTGCTTATAGGTTTTGTTATTCCGCATGTTTTACACCTGTGACTCTCATGCAAGGGACTTACTATGTAATATTAATCTCCATATTTCTACTGGTAAGGGAGAGGGTAAATTTGAGAATAGATTAATGTTGACTAATGGTGATTGAAAAATTACGGGAGTAGTTTTACTCATTGTTACATCAAATAGTATCACAGTCAATTTCACATCTGTGATTGGGTGAAGGAGCTATGGGTTATGCTATTTACGCTTTTAGGGATGAATAAGGTCATGTTGAAGACAAGCACTCCCTCTGTCCGTCCCTAAATGAATGTCCATTTTCAAGAATTTTTTGTCCCAAAATGAATGTCTTTTTTGGAAAAAACTGTCCCTAAAAGCTTTTTTTGTCAATTATTTTTCACTAATCACATTATATTTGCAAAACTAAATCTTTGGAAAGTGGAAAACGAGAATATTTATGCATCTTTGCCATTTAATTGTACAAAAAGTAAACATTTCCAGAATGTCCCTTGAATGAAATTTGGACATTCATTTAGGGTCGGAGGTAGTATAAAATTTCATCTTGCACAGGACCGGCCTCATGTTAGCAAGTATGATAAGAAGAGATGGCTAGCAGCTCGCTTTAGCCTCATGTGGGCTGTATGGGTGGAGAGAAATGGAATAAATTTTGGAGGATTGAGCTCCCACTCCCAGTAAAAGGGCTCAATGCTGAGATAGCTGTATTTCTGGATGAGCGAGTCTTTACCAAGGTATGGATACCCTGATGACTTTTTTGGAGATTTTTGGATGGGAACTTAGTGTAGATTTTGGGTTACTTCCTCGGTTTTATAGGCCTAGTTTTTGCCTTTTACAGTGTTCATCCGAGTGTACATGGGCTACTTCCCCTTGGTGCTCCTGATTAAAATTTGATTATTTATCAATAAATAAAATAAAGCACAGAGCTCCTATTGTGAAACCAAATCCTATTAACATGACCTTTATTGTTGTGGATTGCTGAGTTAGTTCCTTAACTTGTGTGCGTAAAGAAAAAGTGGAAACAATGATTCTAGCTTCTAGTAGATCATGATTTACAGTTTACCAACCTTTGTCAACAGTTTTTTTATGTGATTTGTCAGGTGCTCAACTATTGGGGCAATAATTATGACACCGCTCCTTACTAAGGTTCTTTCAGGTCAGCTTGTCCCAGTTGATGCAGCAGTAAGTGTCCCCATGCTTGTTATTATGAATAATGAACCGATAATTTGGTTCGTTCAAGAGTGATTTCTGTTCAAATGGTTTTTAAGTTACCTTCTTTTTTTTTTTTTTTTTTTTAATCCTTTCAGGGTCTTGCCCTCAGCACTTTTCAAGTTGTTTTAGTGCCAACCATTGCTGGAGGTAACTTGAAGGTTATACACACACACACATATACGGAGTATATATATATATACACTTCCCCCGTTCCAATTTAAACTTCAAAAGTTTTTGGGCTCAAATATTAAGGAATGATTTTGTTATAAAATATAGAAAGTGGGGTAGGGTGTTGTGAGTATAGAAAGTGGGGTAGAGAATTTAGTGGATTATTGTTGTGAGTACGATATGTGGGGCTCATTGAATAAAGAAGTATTATAAACTTTTCTTTTGGATTTTTGAAGTTTAAAATGGGACACCATTTTGGGAAATTTTTGAAGTATAAAATGGGACAGAGGGAGTAAATATATATTCCGGAGTTCTTTGACTTTCTTGTAAAGGGGGGGGGGGGATTGATTTAAGTTGACTCAGCAGTATATTTCATAATTTCACTGATGAAATACTCTTTATGTGGCAGTATTAATGAATGAGTTCTTCCCCAAGTTTACTTCAAAGATAATTACGGTGACACCCTTAATTGGAGTTATCCTTACTACTCTTCTTTGTGCTAGTCCTGTAAGTCCTCAATGCTGTACTGATAGCTTTGTTACATCTGTGTGTATTTAAGTTGCTAAGTTGCGGTTACTTGTTCCCCACTCATCTAATTTTTCCTTATTTTTTATGTTTTCCTTTTCTTTTGGTGCTCTGGTATTAGATTGGGCAAGTTGCGGAAGTTTTAAGGACTCAGGGTGCACAATTGTTACTTCCTGTGGCTCTCCTGCATGCTGCAGCATTTTTCATTGGTTATTGGATTTCGAAATTGTCTTTTGGTGAATCGACCTCCCGTACCATTTCCATTGAATGTGGGATGCAGGTAATTTTTTCTCTTTAATTGAGGAATAAATTGAGATGGAAATAAGTAGTAAAGGCACTGAGAACCTTCAGAATCAACCAATAAGATCTGTCCATGAACTTGAAACTCCATCCTTGAAACTAGCAAAGGATGAACTTATCCTTCTTTATTTCTTTCTTTTTCACTGATCATTGTGTGTGTGTGTGTGTGTGTGTGTGTGTTTATTGGTAACTGCAGAGCTCTGCACTAGGATTTCTTCTAGCCCAAAAACATTTCACAAACCCTCTCGTAGCTGTACCTTCTGCTGTAAACGTAGTCTGCATGGCGGTATGAACGAACCTCTCTTTCTTACCTTCACTTCATAATCATTACTTCTCTAGTTTCTAATCATCAAAATTTATCTCCTAATTCATGTCACTTCATCTGATGCAGCTTGGTGGTAGCGGTTTAGCTGTCTATTGGAGGAACCAACCAATTCCCGTTGATGACAAGGACGACTTCAAGGAGTAGAAATCGGAGCATTTCTTTTCTGATTAGTGCCATTATCCTTAAGACAAATGGTTAGTTTTTTAGTTGCTTCATGTTTTTGATATGCGATTCAAGAAGCATAGTTTTGGGAGGTTTTCAGGTGTTAGGCTGTATCTAGGTATAATCATTGGGTTATAGATGTTTGTATGATTGTTCTTGAACGAATAAACATCGTTTCTAAATGGGGTTTTGTCCTATCACGTTGCTAGAATCTTTTTCATGAAATATTTCCAGTTTTTTTTTTTTTTTGAGAACCTGCTACACATTGCATTTTCTTGAACACGCGTTAATAATATTGATTGCTGAAGAACTAGGAAAGTTTGGAACGGGAGTCTGTTGATATGAGCGTAAGTATTTGATCAGAGGGCCATTTTGTCAGGTCTCGGATACTTGTACAGATATTTGATGCTTTCTGCACTTCTGAATCAAAATGCACAAGATTCGAACTCTGTGTTGTAGAATTGCGTTATAAGTGAAGGAAGTAGTGCAAGATTTCATTGATTAATGTCTTGTAAGTGAAGGAAATAGTGCAGATAAGTGTGGGTAAATGTTCTACCCCACAAGAACATTGTAAAATGTGTTTATCCCGCATGGAAAACACATAAATTTGCTTCGTCTTAGAAACATCCAAGTCGAAAGTATAAGTCTGTCATAATCACAAAACAAAGTAAGTGCAAAATGTCTATAATAATTATTATTATTATCTCACATGAAAAAAATAATCTAATTTACCCGCGTCTACCATTTCACTGCTACATATCTGTAAATTTTACGTAAACTATACAGATTCCACTTTCCACCAACCTTCTATAACAATGGATAACCATCAAAAACATGAAGAACATAGTACAGTACTTGGAGGGAGGTGGTTTCGGTTTGACCACATTTATCGCTTTTGAAAGTTGAAGGATTTAATTGCAAAAGCAAAGATGACAGCAAACATTAAGCAGAAAGCAAAGACCATAAAACCTGCAACACCAACGAAGTCATGTCTGTAACCAAAAACGTCTTTGAGTAGCTGACTTATTGACATAAAAGTTACTCCGTCTGATAGCTTCACGGGTGTTTCCATGTCACCATACTGAGAACCCACCAGCCCGTAAAGAGACCATGCGACGGGGTTTGCCCAGTAATACCATCTCCACCATATAGGAATTCTCTGTGCAAATGACCAGAAAGATTGTTAAAGAAACCAACCAATCTCAAAGCTTTAGCTGCTAGAGGAGAACAATTGAGTATATACTCCCTCCGTCCTAGAAAGATAGTCTTGCTTTATTTTTGATGGTCAGCTAACCTGAACTTTGGCCAAAATATTATGAAAATTTGATTATTCATGAAATTCTAAAAATTGTTAATGATACACTACAAAGAATACTATCAATAACAATTTTTAGAATTTCGTGAGGATAATTAACTTTTAATAAAATTTGGTCAAAGTTCAAGTGAGTTGATCATCAAAAACCAAATTGGACTATCTTTCCTGTACAAGAAAGACAAAACAAGGTCCACTGACTTGCAGACACCACCCGACGTAAGAGTTGCATACGTAATATGTTGGGGCGAAACAGTGGGGTAAGAAGTCTCAGCTTAATAAAATTAATTACTCCCTCCTTCCCAAAATGAATGTCCAAAAAAATTTCATATTTTCTCTAAACAGTGGGTCTGGGGGGGGGGGGGGAGGCTAGATGTCTGCGCTTAACAAAATTAACTACTATTAGATACTCTTGTTATGTAATTAACTAATTGTACAGCCTAAGCTTAGAGGAGCCATGAACAACGCTGATGGTTTTAGAAAAAGTCAATGGAAACTAGAAATGGAAGAATAGGAATAAAGCACTTAAAATCAGATGTAACTTGGTGAAGCTTCGTTCAGAGGCAAGTATATAGCAAGTACTTCTGCATTAAAGATGAGAGACTAGTTTCACTTATTAACGGGATTTAAGAAGTAAAATTAATTTCAAACAACAATAAAAATGTATAATAAAATTTCCAAAAATATCAAGTTGACTTCGAAAAGCTATGTTACATAAATCAGACACAGGACCTGATCTGAAAAAAGTTCCTGTTCAAGTTTAAGAAGTTGTTAGATCCACCCTTTAACAAAATCATATTCTACTTGACACTTGCAATCTTTTAAGTCTATAAGGTGGATTGCAATATTAAGTCTGTAAGGTGGATATTGGTACCTATGTCTTGTTGTGTAGACAGTAGACTCATGGGAAAATTGAGTACGTATAAAACAGCTAATATCAAGCTAGGTAAACTGCTAAGTACTTGGAATATTAAGACGAGTGGACCATATTCTCTCAACCCATGCATGAATTCAAGGACAGGTATACCAAGGCGAAAGAATCTAAATTGTTACTAGAAAATTATATGTAATCATTACCTTATGAGGGATCATAAAGCCACTGAAGAGGTTCCAAAGCATATAAAAAGGAGCACCAATGATGGCAGCCACATTGTGATTGGGTGTGACAGCAGTGGTCATCATTCCGAAGAAGGTGAAGTAGAGCATACTGAAATACATGAAGTATAGATACCAAATAAATTTCACCGCCGTCCACTCAAATGAGCCCATGGAGTAGAAGATGGCACAGTAAATAAGTGTCTGTGCTAACACGTAAGGGAACTCAATGGCACCCTGCAAAAGAGAAAAGGCAAAAAGGCTTAATGACTTTAGGATATAGCAAAAAATAAAAAGTTATTGCGACCCTTTGTACAATAAATACCCAAATTGAAATTCAAAGTTTTCAATTCGGAAATATCAGCCAAGGACAGACAATACCATAAGAAAAACTGTAACAATGAATCATGCTAACAAATGACCTAATAGAAGGGTAATACGAGAGAGGAATTTTTTATTTTTTTTTGCCTCTGTTTTTGCACTCCGATCCAGAATATTAATCTAGAAAAAAAAAATACTCCTTCCCAAAATGAATGTCTAAAAAAATTCAAATTTTCTCTTGATCAAAAGCAAATTTGAAATTTTTTTGGGCATTCATTTTGGGACGGATGGAGTAAGATGTTTGTTTAATCTTGTGCATGGTACATTTTGGGAGCTTCCTTCAGGAGCTGTACTTTTCATTATTCTATTGCTTAAAACGTCAAGAGTATGTCACATTTTAAGGATACAACTGACTTCCATTCATATCCCCGATAATTAAGCTTATACTATACTTTTACTGAAACTCAAAGTTAATGTGTTTGGATAATTTGAAGATGTAAAAGTTTATCAGTGTAGTTTTTGAAAAAGTCTGACAAAAACTATAAGTGAGATTTCTTATAAGAGAAAATGAGAATAGTGATTGGATTGGAGTGTATATATTCTATTTGTTAATATTTCTACATCATGTTCTCAATGGAAAATGAGTTTTTTACATGAAATGCTAAAGACAGGAAAAGGATGCCAAAATTCACACCTGAGCAAACGCGAATGGTAGAGCAGAATACATCCCTGCAGCTCTTTCTCTGTAAGAAACAAACCTTTCAACAGTAAAACAAGCTGGTTCAACAGAAGTGCCATTGGTAATTCCTATGAACAGTATTGCAGCATACATGGATCCCATGGCATTAAATATATCTTGCTGAGTCTCCCTAATCAATGAAACAGAATATAATCAATTGAAAATGTTAGTTTTATGTTCAACCAAAAGCATGGAAGAAAAGCCAACAAAGAAAGGAAATGTTGGAAAATGAAAATAATGGAGAATGGATCCATTATTTTCCTGATTTATATTTAATTCACTTATAGAATGTGAGTAAACCCACCAAGGATTTATCCTTGCCTGTCCCAAGTCAGGATAAAGGGCGAGGGTTGCGGTAGGCATGTGACAGCCAGCGTAAAAATTTTGTCACATTAACATGACATGAATCGGATTATGAATATCGTTGGGGCGTTTCCTCAGCAGCGACGCGCTACACTTCAAAGACCTGGGTGTAGTGATAAGTATGCAAAGGTTGCTAGGTCGTCGCCCGGAAGCGACGCGCCATCTCTTCGCCCGGGGGTGGTGTCAAATATGCAAGGGTGCGCTACACTTCAAAGACCTGGGTGTAGTGATAAGTATGCTAAGGTTGCTAGGTCGTCGCAGGAAGCGACGCGCCATCTCTTCGCAGGGGTGGTGTCAAATATGCAAGGGTTCCGCATTGCGGACGAGTGCGGGTAAAGAAGCTAGTACGTGGTAGGTGTAAGGGTAGTGGGATGCGCTTTGGAACTTGGAACATTGGATCATTGACGGGGAGATCGAGCAGAGGTGGTGGAAGTTATGAGGAGGAGGAAGATTCACATAATGTGTTTACAGGAAACTAAGTGGGTTGGAGAAAGCAAAAGAAATATCGCCTTGGGGTTTTAAGCTTTGGTACTCGGTGAAAGGATAAGGGTAGAAATGGAGTAGGTATCATTATTGATAAGGAGTATATTAATGATGTGGTGGAAGTGTACAGTGGAAGAGTGATCGAATTACGGGCATTAAACCGGTGATACGTGATGAGATTATAACTATTGTTTCCGCCTATGCACCACAAGTAGGGTTGGACGCATCTATTAAACAAGTGTTCGGGAAGATTTGGGAGGAGGTAGTGCAACGAGTACCTAGTGGTGAGAAATTAGTGATTGGTGGTGATCCGAACGGACATGCTGGGGTCTAGTCGATATGGCTTTGAGAGCATACATGGAGGTTTTGGTTTTGGAGAGGGAATGAAGCAGGAAATAGTATCCTGGACTTTGCGTTGGCATATGACTTGAGTATAATGAACACTTGGTTCAAGAAGAGAGAATCTCACTTGGTGTCCTATAGGAGTGGAGGTAATGCGAGTCGATTGACTTCTTCTTAGTAAGAAATACTTGTAGAAAGAGTTATACAGATTGCAAGGTTGTTAGGGTGAGAGCACAAAGCAACTCAACATAGACCGGTGGTACTTGATTTTCGAAGTAAGAGAATTTCAAGGAAGAGAAAATCACAGGTAGACCCTATAATCAAGTGGTGGAGACTTCAAGGGGAAAATCAACCGAAATTTGTAGCTAAGATGGTCGATACCGGTATTTGGGCGGATAATATGGAGGATATGGATATAGATTCGACTTGGACTAAGATGGTACATACCATAAAGGAGGTGGCGAAAGAAGTCCTTGGAGAATCTAGAGGAAATGGGCCACCAAGTAAGGACACATCATGGTGGAACGAGGAAGTAAAACAAGCAATAAAGGGCAAGCGAGAATGCTACAAATTATTGGGGAAATGTAGGAGCGACGAGAACTATGAGAAGTATAAGGAAGCTAGAAGAGATGCTAAGAAAGCAAGAAGAGACGCAAGAGCAAAGGTGAATCGTAAACTTTATGATAAGTTGGATACAAAAGAAGGGGAAAAGGACATCTACAGACTCGCTCGTACAGGATAAGAGGACACGAGATATTGGGACGGTTAAATGTGTGAAGGATGTAGACCAAAGAGTTTTAGTCGGGGATAAAGAGATAAAAGATAGATGGAGTTCGTACTTTGATAACTTGTTCAATGGCGGTCAAGAGCAGGATGTTGGAGATTTAAATATCTCTTCGAGTATGGTTAATCGAGATTTTATGCGGAGAATTCGAAAGAGTGAAGTGGAAATGGCAATGAAAAGATGAGATTGAAGAAAGCCGCTGGACCTGATGGTATACCAATTGAGGTTTGGAGATGTTTCGGGAGAGGGGAGTAGATTGGTTAACAACGCTATTTAACAAGATATGGAGAGTTAACACAATGCCATTGGAGTGGCGGAAGAGTACTCGATCCCTTTGTATAAGAATAAAGGTGATGTCCAAGATTGTGCCAACTATCGGGGATCAAACTAATGAGCCATACTATGAAACTTTGGGAAAGAGTGATTGCATCAAAGGCCGAGAAAAATTGTGGATATTTCGGATAACCAATTTGGGTTTATGCCAGGAAGATCGACTATGGAGGCAATATATCTTATGAGACAAACCATGGAGAAATATCGGGATCAAAAGAAAGATTTGCATATGGTTTTCATTGATTTGGAGAAGGCATATGATAAAGTGCCAAGAGAGGTACTTTGGTGGGCATTAGCAAAGAAGGGTGTTTCAAAGAAATATATTGATATTATCAAGGACATGTATAATGGAGTTAGTACTTGTGTACAGACTAGTGTTGGAAAGACTGAAGAGTTCCCTATAAAGATTGGAGTGCATCAAGGTTCCGCACTTAGCCCATTTCTTTTGCTTTGATAATGGATGAATTGACGAGGTCGCCCAAGATGATATACCAAAGTGTATGCCGTGTTCGCAGATGATATTGTGCTGATTGATGAGACAAGAGAGGGTGTTGAAAGTAAATTGGAGTTGTGGAGACACACTTTGGAATCTCGAGGTTTTCGATTAAGCCGAAGCAAGACTGAATATTTGGAGTGTACGTTTAGCAGAGTTGGAAGTAGAGAGGCAGGGGCGGTCACATTTGATGGAAATATTATCCAAGCTTCTGAGTTTTTTCGCTATCTTGGATCCATTATCCAAAAGGATGGAGAATTAGATGGAGATGTGGCTCATAGGATTAAAGCAGGTTGGTTGAAGTGGAAGAGTGCTACAGGGTTTCTATGTGATCGCGGCATGCCCAATAGATTAAAGGGAAAATTCTACCGCACGGCAATTAGGCCGGCATTGCTTTACCAAGACCGAATGTTGGGCCGTGAAACAGTGTCACGTGCATAAGATGAATGTGGCGGAGATGCGTATGCTTCGATGGATGTGCGGTCATACAAGAAAGGATCGGTTGGGGAATGAGGTGATCAGAGGTAAAGTAGGAGTTGCGCCCATTGAGGATAAAATGAGGGAAAATCGTCTAAGGTGGTTTGGACATGTGAGAAGGAGACCGAGTGATGCACCGGTTAGGAGGCCGGAACAGTGGAGAAATGATAAAATGGCGAGGGGTAGGGGAAGACACAAACAAACTTGGATTAGAGTAATTGAAAATGATATGAAGTTACTTGGAGTGGATGAAAGTATGGTGTTGAAAAGGCCGGAGTGGAGGGCAAAAATCCATGTGGGGGGTTGATTTTTTTTATTTTTTATTTTCTATTTTTTTATTTTTATTTTATTTTTATTTATTTATTTATTTATTATTTTTTTATTTATTTTTATTTATTTTTAATTTAATTTAATTTTTTAATTTATTTATTTTTTTCACGATAACATATGAGGATTCATGTTAGCCGACCCCAAATTATTTTGGGACTAAGGCTTTGTTGTTGTTGTTGTATAGAATGTGAGTAAATGTTCAGGAGTTGCACATTGAATATACTCCCTCCGTCCCACCACAAGTGAGACCAACTTTTTATGCACAGAGATTAAAATATAGTATAGTATTGACAACGGAGGAGATGTTGTATGAAAAATAAAGTAGGAGAGAGAAAATGTGGTAGGAATAGTAAGTGGATTGTTGTTGTGAGTACGACAAGTGGGTCCCATTGAATAAAAAATTATATTAACTTTGCCATTTTGGGCTGTCTCAATTGTGGTAGGAAGGATGAAAAAGGAAATCAGTCTCACTTGTGGTGGGACGGAGGGAGTATACCTTTTTGAACCAAATTTCCAGCATATTGTTCCAAGCATCAGAGAGATGATGACAGTGTAGAAAAAGCGAACTGCAGTGTACTGTGGGTTTCGCCAATAAGAGAGGTATTGCTTCCAAAGACAGGTCAAAAACTGATCGAAGTATGACTGTGAGTACTTGGTGGGAAAATTTAAGTCTTTTGAATCACTTCTTGGCTTTTTTAGCCTTTCAACCAAATCTTTGTTCCGTCTGAAACACAAAAATGACAGCCGGTTAAGAAGAAGGAAGTCGGGAAAAAAAAACAAAATTGATTAACAATACATTTGAATCAGCACTTACTTAAATAGTTTTGATTGTCGGTACACTTCAGCAAAATTAACACCTAAACGGATTTCTTCTGCAGACGAAGTAACATCTAACATCCATGTCGCAGGATTGCTTCCAGGTCTGATCTTTGGCACTCCCTCAATGGCCTATATAACATTTATATTCAAGGTAAATGCAATAAGCATGACATGTTATCAGTTACAAGAATTCAGAGCCATATTAGGATGATCGAACCTCAAAGTACTCAACGAGTTTGTGAGATTTCGGGCCAAGTGGACCAGCATAAATGAGCTCTCCTCCCCGCTTCATGAAAAGAAGCTGCAATGTTGGAAGTGGTGAAATCAGAAAAAGCATAATGGAAATTTCGCCAACTAGTTAGCAAGGAAGATAAAATATAGATGTGTAAATTGAACTATTGGAGCATCATGTGGTTTGTCAACTACTCCCTCGGTCCCAAAATGAATGTACGAAAATTTTCAAATTTGCTCTTGATCAAGAGCAAATTTGAAAATTCTCTGACATTCATTTTGGGACCGAGGAGTAGAATATTATGTCGCAAGTTAACTGGTCAAATAAAAAATTATATGATGTATATTAAAGGATAAGTAAACTATTATTCAAGCAAGAAAATATCTCTATTAATTAACATAGGGAATAACCTCATCAAAGGACTCGAAAATGTCGACACTGGGTTGGTGGATTGTGCACACAATTGTCCGTCCTGTATTTACAATATTCCTGACAGTCCTCATCACGATAGCTGCAGACCGTGCATCCAGCCCTGATGTAGGCTCGTCCATAAACACTAGAGAAGGATTGGCGACCAACTCAACAGCAATTGTCAACCGCTTTCTTTGCTCTGTTGACAAGCCATCAACACCAGGCAGACCGACCAATGCACCTTTTAAAGGAGTGAGTTCAACAAGTTCCATTACCTCATCAACAAAAGCCTGAATATGAAACGGTCCTTAAGTCAGTATGTCAAAAACATAATGTGAGCTTCATATACTTCCCTCCGTCCATAATAAATGCCGCATTTGACTTGTCAACATTTTTAAGGAATGTGCTTACAATGTTAAAATTGCACCAAGACTATTTCCTTATTTAGAAGCACAACATATATTTTGGGACGGACTAAAAGGAAAGTGTGACACTTATTATGGGACGAAGAGAGTATCTATTGAGATACCTTTTGTGTTTTCAAGTCGACATCTGATGGTAAACGAAGCCAAGCAGAAAAAAGAAGTGACTCAAGAACAGTCAGACATGGTGAGTGAATATCATTCTGCTCACAGTAACCAGAAATTCTAGCAAAAGTCTCTTGCGATTTCGGATAGCCAGATATATGGATGCTCCCCTCTATCGTCCCCCCAGTTTTTCTACCGGCTAATACATCCATTAAGGTGGTCTTGCCAGCGCCACTTACTCCAACCAGCGCAGTTAACACACCAGGTCTGAATGCTCCGGTAACATTAACCAACAACTGCAATCTATCTTCCACTATCCCTTGCTGCTTCAATTCCTGAAGATTTCTAAGATGGAATCAACAAATATTCTAAAAACTCGCAAACTTTTAACATTAAAAAATAGATAGAGCTATGTACACACCAAAGGCACGTCCACATAGTAATTGATATTGCTGAAAGACATAGAAAGTGGTTGAAATGGAAGAACCATGCCTCGCTGATTAAAATTCTTTCCTGTCAAAATAATTTGAAATCCATGGGTGGTAAAAAATCGATAATTTGATTGAACACACACGCACACACACACAGAGAGGCATAATGAACCCTTACCAGTGAAAGAGCCTGAATGCTCCAAAAACTCTCGGAGCTGAATAACAACAGTTTCACCATTATTTCCATCATCTTTGTCTTCAAGCTTCTCCTTGGAAACCACAGTCTGGCTCTTCCCCAGAGCTGTAGGAATAAAAAGGAAATTAAGGATTTATCTTTCTTTCCAGCATCTTTAAGGTGATTGAGAAAGAGTTATGTGTGTTCTATTTGAATGGGGAATGTAGCTTACGATTGAGGTAGGATAGGAAGAAGGTGAACATAATATTAAATAGAATTGTATATCCGAACAAAGCGGCGACACCAATCCAATACCAATAGCTCTGTGGAAAAAGACTGCGTGACTTCAGCAATCTCTCGCCTAAGGTCAAGGTTGATTGGTTCCCTCTCTGCACAATATGTAAATAGAAATGAGTGGCGTTCCTGATACATAAAGTCCTCCGCTCCAGTCTGGCTTCTATGAACTTAACAGTAAATATTTCAACGACGATGCACATAAATCCAGATGAACTCGCATACCATTACCAAATGCAGCAGATAGATAAATCACATTAAAATAATTAACTGCAGAAATCATGATGTGATTTCCTAGATGAAGGGCATTAACTTAAACTAGTTATCATACAGTAGAAGGATTTTGATTCTCCAAATGTTTCCTATCATTTAATCAGAGCGACATTCTCTGTAAGTCTAGTTAGCATACATGAAGTGATACTATCCCATAATAACCTGCAACACGAGTGTTGGCTGTGATTCTTACAAATCAAATTGCAAGCTAATATTACCTTATGCCAAGAGTGACCGAGAAACTCATTTACAGAAGCTGCTTCTTGAGCATACATCAAAGGAGAGATCCAATAACCCCAAATCCACCAACTTGGTATACTATCTGTTTAAGTGAGAAAGGAAATAAATTCTCGTTCCAGAAAGAAGGAAATGAAGGAATTTACCATGTTCAAGCAGAAAAAAGATGAAAGGAGATGCTAACAGGAGCTTTGGTTTACCTCTTGAAATCACGTACCCACCGAGAGCCATGACAATCAGCATAGCAAACGATCCAAAGGTGTTAGCCACAATCATGTTCCGGCCCAAGGATCCCATCAGACGGAAAAGGCCAGTTGACATTTGGTGCAACGAGAAATATAACAGAAACTGCTTCAAAAATCTGAAGATTGGAAAAAAGCATCAGAATCCATCTGGAGTTAACCAGTAGAATTCGCTAAATTCTATTGAAAAAGAGTTCACCTAAAAATATTGGGATCAAGCCCGATCACATAGTAAGTTACAGCAACCCACAATCCAGACTCCATAAGTGAAGTTGGAATACTCAATGCCCAAGAGGGAAGTGTGTATACCCAACAAGGATAAAAGTGCAAGTCTCTGTGCTTGTAAATCACTGGAAGTTTAGCCACCAGCATTGAAACCTCCGTAAACCCGTTGAAAACCATAATAATCATAGAAAAATATAGTTCCCCAAGGTAAAGGCCTCCATCATCAACTGTATTATGGTGCAGATTTGTCCGGAAGAAAACACTCATTGTGATAGAAGCAACCAGAAAGAGCTGGAGAAATATATACAAGACGTGGTCATTAAAGTTCAATATTATTTAAATGGCATCTAATGTTGAATGCCAAGAGCAGATTTCTGACATTATCAGTGTTGAACTTGACAAGAACCTGGTCAATTTGTTATAGAATTTGAATACCCCAAATGGATACCTGAATGAATTTGAAAACATAAATAAATGAATTCCGCTTCATTAACAGCACTTGCCAATCGTAACTTGTCTTCAGAAGTTTTCTTCTCTTTACTCCATAGCGAGAGGTTGACAAGGCTGCTGGATGATTGTATCTTCTATCAAATTGGACATTAAGCTCATCGGTCAAATTCTTTCCAGCACGATAAGAACGAAAAGCTTCTGCAAACTTCTGGACTGGTATGTGGCGGTATTGGCGATCAGAAACAGCCCAATACTGCTCTTGGTCTTTCTTTGAGACGACCTGCATACCATAGTTTAAATCAAGTAAGATGTCGAAGAACATGCATTAATTAATTTCACAAGCCCACAACTACTTACTTCTTGAAGGAAGTCTGCCACATTCTTCCTCTCAGGGCAATGAAATCCCATAAACGAAAAGAAATCAAGAGCAGCATTACGAGGTCCTTGGTATACTATGTGCCCCTCGCATATAAGTATAATATCGTCAAACAGCTCGTAAGTCTCAGGGGCAGGTTGAAGCAGGGAAATGACAGTGGTCCCATCAAGTGCATGAGTTGCATGCCTCAGATACTTGACAATATGGTAAGTGGTTGAACTATCAAGCCCATTAGATATTTCATCCATGAAAAGGACTCTTGCTGGACCCACCAATAATTCACCTGCAAACACATTTCCATCTTAGAACAATATGTGAAAAAATGCAAAAAAAAAAAATCTCATATAGGATTAGTCTAGGTTACGCCAATCAACCTTTATCGAGGTCTTCCTCGTGGGATATAGGGGACAAGTTGGATTCCCTGCGGTCATAGCCTTTTAACCGAAAAAAAGGTCTAGGTTGCAAGAAATGTACCTGTTGTAAGCCGTTTCTTTTGGCCTCCAGAAATTCCCTTCAGCATTTCGTCTCCAACTAGAGTGTCAGCACAAGTATCCAACCCTAAAATCTTTGTCCGGAAAGTTTTAGTATTTTGGGATTGAATGAGAGAATATTGAATGATGAGTTTGAAATAACTTGAAAAATGTTTGGATTCAAGCAAGTCATTCTTGGAGAGTAGTGGAGACAGATGGAACAAAGGTTAGATATCAACCAAGAGTAAACAACATGAAGCAAATACCTTCAGAATGTACTCAACCACAAGGGCTGTCTCTTGGCCCCCTAAAGCCAGTGCCTGAAAAAATAAACGAGAATTCCATAATCAAATCCAAAACCATGAGAAGCGTTACGGAAAAGATGAAACGGATTTCAAAGAAGCAATATACCTTCATAAATAAATCAAGATCTTCATCAGGTTTGATTCCGGAAATCTTTTCTCTTCTTGCAAGTTCCATAAGCATATCTGTAGGGAGATAAGGACTCAACATTTGTGCATATTAACAGAGACATGTGATCACAAGCAAGAGATCTTACCATATTTAAATCCAACACCCTGACAATTGGCAGAAAAATCAAGTGTCTCCCTTACAGTCATTTCTGCAACGTGCCAATCGTTTTGACTGACATAAGCAGAGGTCCTTTGAGGCACAAACTCTTTCAACCCGTGTCCATTGTAGGTAATCTTCCCCGACACCTACGAAGAAACGTTGTGTTTTTTTTAATTTCTTATTTTTTTTGCTCACCTCTGCGGAAGGTTTCAGGTATAATGGCTAAATTAGATAATTTCATCATGGAATTTACCTCCTGCCAAGTGCCCATAATATAACCACTGATTTATGACATGAAAATGCTGAATTAGAATGAGAGAAAAGTCTCAATACCTGTAAATCAGTTGCAATGCGTCCAGCAAGGGCCAAGAGCAACGTTGTCTTCCCAGAGCTTGGTGGGCCCAGCAACAATGTCATTCTAAAATGAAACATTATTAGTTATCAAAAATGACCAGTTTTAACCATCCAAATCAACTTGAACCTCAAAACTGGGAATGTACCTTGAAGGTCTAATTATCCCACTAAGATCATTCAGAATTGACAACTTTCTCATCTTTCCCTTTAATAATCTCAATCGCCTTAACAAAGCCTGGATGACATTTAACATAATTATCGATTAGAAAAGCGTTCCCAAATCCAACAGTAACTCAAAATACATTTTCGCCAGCATACCTCTGTTATGTTGAACATGAAATTGGATATTGTAGGCAATGCTCTACTACCAACATGGACATACGTTTCAACAGTCAAATGCTGAAATCTAACTTCAATTTTTGGAAATGCCAAATCAACTCTGTAATAGAACATTAGATAATGAAAACAAAATTGTGAAAATTATAAATGTTGCATAATTCAAAATTTTAAAAGTGAGACTAATCGAAACCAATTAAGCTAATTTTGCAGGAAACAAATTCAATTTCCAAGGATCTAGATTATGTTAATTATACTTAAAAGTGAGTTTATTTATTCAATTGGAAAGGTTTCTGAAACTCTAGATTCTCAAATAACCAAAGCATTGTAAATAATTGATAAACAGTGACAAAAAAAGGAGTAACAAAATTTACGCGTCAAATCGGCGTCGCATGCGACCGAAGAACTTCTTCCAATCATCGTCGGAGGAATTCAACAGCCGGTCCAACACAACCTTCTGCTCCGACACTTGAAGCTTCCTCACATCGATCTCTTTAGCATCTCCAACAATGTTCTTAAAAATGCCTTTCCGTACTCGATTGTAAGTAGGCAATCTCTCAAGTGCAGCCCACCGTAGCGCCTCCTCGTCGTCGCCGTCCTCCCTAAACGACGATGACCGCGCCGACAGATTCTCGGCAGAATTCCACATTTTCTATACACAGTAATCTCAAATAACAACGCCGATTCTGAGCCCTAGATTAGAATGAGAAGCTTTATAGTGGTGGAGATAAGGGAAGAGAGAGCTGGCTTACTGCTTTACTGGTAGTTGAGCTCAGCATTTATGGCTTCCTTACACTTTCTCTCTCTAAAATTTTCAACTTTTATGAACTCAATTTTCTTCAAAATCAATTTTTATTTTTTTATTTTTATCAGTAAAAATAATTATGTGGATGATTATTTTTTTTTATAGTTACTCAATTTCATAATATATGTCACACTTTTCATTTTGATTGTTTCATACTAATTATCGCATTTTCATTATAGTGTAATAAAAAAATAAATTTGTAATAATTTTATATTTGTACAGTGGTACGGGGCGACAAGTTAACTATGACAATTTTTTCTCTCTATTTAGCTGCAAAATTATGGGTGGGCGTTACCATATTTGTTCAAAGAATGGAGAGCAATTAAAATGGCGGGTGGGATGAAGGGGCACTGGTGTAATTATCTACGCGCTGCTCGTGTTATTACTTGTGACTCGCTGAGTAATAAAGCTGAGTACGGAGCGAGTGAGTTTTAAGCATTAGAGATGCGAGTGGTATTCAAAAGGGTAATGATTTGAATGAAACGGTTGGGAGGTGAGGACAAAGGTGATTACCAGTTAATTAGCTTGTCTTTATTAACGTTTCTGGTAGTTTTAAGATTTGGTAAACACAGTTTAGGAGTAGTATAACTATTAAATATAAGTCAACGTAAAAAATAATTACTCTATCCCCCCTAAATTTCATTTTTTTTTTTTACTTCAAAAATAAATGATTTTTCTACGCGCTGATAGGGTGATAAAAAAAAAAAAAAATTGGATTTGATGATGGAAGACATGAAAGCTCTCATTAACGGATGAAACAAAAGTGGATGAGGGGTGATAAAAAAATTGGATTGATTTTCCAATTTTGATTTTAAAGAGAGAGTTAGGGATTTAAAGAGAGAGTTAGGGAGGTAAGGAGGTGAAGGTTGTTTTGTGTTTGTGTAAGGAATGAGTAGGCGGCGATCATGGCTGTGGCGGGTGAGTGTGAGGGAACAGTGGGTGGTCGGAGGTGGGGATGGTGGTGGGTGACGGAGAAGAAGGGTAAAGAATACAAGATTTAAGTTGAGAGGTTGTTAATTGGTGAATAAATAATTTACATTGTATTCTTTTTATTTCTTAATTTTACACTTAAAATCATTATATTATGTTATATTAATTGGATTGATTTTCCAATTTCTCCCATTAAAAAGTGAGTCACATGCATTGCACGTGTATAACTATTTAACTAAAAAAATGGATGTCGTTAGTTCTATTTACCTTAAACTAACATCCAAAACATATTAAAAATTGTGTTTACAATGAAAACTAGTTTAGATATGAAATCAAACAAGCCCTAGTTGGAGTAATATTGTTGCATTATTTCCTATAGGTTATTTGCTAAGGGAGAAGCAAATATTGAGCTTGAGCATATCTATGTCCCTCAATTGAAACTAGCCCTTGATAAAAGTTTATTCGTAAGGAATTTATTAATTTTACCATTAATATAATGTTGGTTATAAGTATCCAAAATAAATAATTTAAATATGTTTGAAAATTTTTAAAAATACTATATTTTAAGATGGAGAGTATGATTCTTACCATAATAATATTATTACAAGTATTATAGAATCAAACTAACAATTAATTTCTTTTTCTCAATGGTCCTTATTGAAGACTTTAGTGTACTCTTTTTCTATGACTCATTTATTAAGTTCTTGGACAGCTTTAGATGATTTAATTCACTTGGACAATTTGGTTGTCTTTGTTGAAAATATATAGGGATGGTTAGGACAATGGAGTTATTGCATTGGGCCTAAACAAAAAAAAAATAAAAAATCTAAGTTCAGGATCGGTGCTGTACCTAGTGCTCAATAAATTACTCCTTCCGTTCCACGAAAATATGCACTTTTTGACTTAGTGTGAGAATTAAGGTAAAAGGTGAAAAAAGCGATGTGTTGTGAGTGTAGATGGTTGGATAGGAGAGAGAAAGTGGAGTAAGTGAATAATGGTTATGAGTAGAGAGAAGTGAGTCTCATTTCCATTTTGAAAAAATGCAAATTATTATAGAACGTTCAAAAATGTCTTTTTACAGATTATCGTGAAATTGAGGAAGTATACTTCTTCTTCCCGTCCACTAACATCGTGCATAAAATTAGGAATGCTTATGAATTATGAATTAAGGAGAGTGTATATACTTTTTTGAGTCGGTCTGGGGAGAAACGCGTTTCTCCGTGCTTCTGGAGAAACGGGGCTTGTTTTGTCGCGCGACATCATAAGCCGGTTCGGATATACTTTCATCAGCTTCTGGATATCCAGAAGCTTTGGAAAGGATATCCAGAAGCTTTGGAAAGGATATCCAGAAACCAAATATTTTTTCTGGATATCCTTTACAAAGCTTCTGGATATCCAGAACATTGAATATGGATATCCAGAAGCTTTGGAAAGGATAGCCAGAAAAAATATTTGGGTTCTGGATATCCTTTCCAAAGCTTCTGGATATCCTTTCCAAAGCTTCTGGATATCCAGAAGCTTTGGAAAGGATATCCAGTTGTGGTGGCTAAGTATGTCGCGCGACAAAACAAGCCCCGTTTCTCCAAAAGCGACGGAGAAACGCATTTCTTCCCAGATTTTGTGTACTTTTTTTTGTTCAGTTTGAAATTACAATTTTTATTCAAAATATTGTCCCATTTGAACTATATTATTCATTTTACGAAAAAAAAAAAAATAATTTTTTAATCAATATAACTGGCCTTTACACTCAAAACAATGTTTACTTGCTATTACATTGGCAGACCTACATGCATGATAAAGAGGTGCAATTGACGCATTTTGGTTTTAATTTTTTTTTTTTTTTTAAGGCTCAACTGATTAGAGAAAGTGGTCCTGAGTAATGGCTAAGTCAAAAATATAGTAACAATTTTTGTTACTATATTTGCAAAATAGCACCATTAGAGATGCGGGGGGCGCTATAAATCTCGATGGTAAGAATCAGTATTTTTTTTCACTACTCACACACACACAGAAGCGCCTAGGAAATCCTAGGGAGAGAAAGTCTTCCCTCTAACTTCTGGGGGGAGGATCGAACCCACGACCTCCAGGTTGAAAGCCTTGAGCTCTGGCCACCAGGCCAAAGCCTGATGATTTGGTAAGAATCAGTATGTGTATAAGAGTAATTGTATGGAGATACTCTAGAGAGTGTATTGTAGAGAAAGAGAGAGATCATGACTTGTAGACATAACTTTCATCAAGCGGAGAAGGATTATATATATGGGGGAGTAAGTTTGTATGTACTATTTTGAAAGGTCCCACCGTATGTATTTGATATAGGGTTTTTACCAATAAATCCCTTAGATAGGGTATAATTTGACAATAAAAATAATACATTTCCTTTTATACCTTAGAATCCCTGGGTTGAAATCAAAATATCCGTAGAGTCTCTGGCCCTTTTTATAATATTTATAAATGGCCAAACTGTCCTTCCCATAACCTCTCTCTCTCTCTATGCGCTGCTTTCTCTCTCTATCTCTATGAGTTGTCTTCTCCCCCAAATTGCAACGGGTCGACACCGACGTCCATCTTACTTGATTGCGCCGACTTGTCTAAGCCCCAAATCGAGCAACATTAATCGTTTGATGTGTATTTGTCTGTTAGTTCCTCGATTCACGATCACACCATGGATATTATGTGCTTTGTTGGGGCTTTGCTGAATAACTGATTTTCAAGAAAGACACGTAGAAGGTGGAGGAACTCAATTTCATAGTAAAGGAGATCACAAGCAATGAGAATGTCAAAAGAAGAATTCCGTTATAATGATTTGTTTTCTATTTTTTTTCTTTCCATTTTTGGGCCTTCTTCCTCTTTTTTATTTGTTTTTCACAAATTATGGTTTCCCCGAAGTTTGAGGTTTGGCTTCAAATGTCCAAGTCAGTTATGTTTATTGAGAAGTTACCGATAGTATACACAACAAAGTTCATCATTCAACATCAAAATTATTAGAGCTTATCGAGATGTATTTTAATACCTATGCTATTCTAGAATTGATTTATGTTATAAACTGAGAATTGTTGGAATAACTATTACAAAATAATTGGAAATTATAGAAAACTTTTAAAACAGAAATAGAAAAGAGAAGAGAAGTAAGTAGATTTGTCGAAGATGTCCGAGTCGTGTGATTTCACAATCTCCTTAAGACAAATTTCGCTCCCTCACCACATTGTGCTTGAGTTTGAACGGAACGATTGCCTCCCAGGATGAAACGGATTGACCGGATGGTTTCTGCACAATAGTACCTCCAGCGAACTGAAGTCAAATGCTTGTACAATATCACCACGATGCAATATGCAGGAGGCCAAAGAAAAGATTTTTCAATATGCAACGAAATCTGATGATAGAGAGATTCTGAAAATCTATGTTGTATTTTCAATTGTGTTGTGTTCTCAATTTGTATATCTCCCAATGAGAAAAACTGCCCGAAAATTAAAACAAGATTTTAATTTCCATCAATACATTTATTGAATTAATATTACAATTAATCGCCAGTTACAAAGGCTTTTGAAATCATCAAGAACGCAGCTGTTGGTGCCCAGGCGCCCGCCTCGGACTCGGCCGGGCGCCGCCTCGGAGTGGCTCAAACGGGCGGGACCTGCAGGCCTCCTGTGCGGCCGCTGCAGGTCCGGGCGCCCGCCTCGTGTGAGTTCAACCGAGCCTTGAGTCCGCATTCCGGCGTCCGCATGAGTTGCCCTCGTGGGTGCATGAAATTTGGAAAAAAATGCAAAAAGTGGGCTCGTGCGCACAGCAATTTCGGAGCTACATTCGTGTTCGCGAACGCGTATGCACATGAGTTCGATAGCACACAGAAGCCTATTTCGGTCCATGATTTGCACCCCCTGCGCACTGTGCACTGCAGAAACCTCACATGTACCACAATCTTGCTCCCTACTAAAGTGTAGGAGTATATAAACTAACCCACTTTTCTATCTTTTCCAATGTGGGATAACCACATTTCTCCTTTTTCAACCCACTTACTTTGAGCCTTAATATCTCATTCATCCCTCAACCATTTTGGACAAATGAATATATGATTTCAATATACTCATGGAGTAGAACACAATCCAACAATCAATTTGTCATTTTGACAAATAACTAATTAAGAAAATAACTCATTATTTCCTTCAAAACACATTTTTTTCCAACAATCCCCCACATGATGGAATAATGCAGAAATGGTGATAAAGCCCTAGACGAAAAACTTTCATACGAAGATGTGGGAATGCTCATTGAATCTTCCCTCGTACAAGCATATTTACTCTACTCGCAAATCGATAGACGCGATGTCCTTGAATCGTTATACTTTTTGTGTAGCCGATCATATGCTTGACACAAGTATCGTCCTAACATACTTCAATTCTCATAGCTATGTTCAATCATGGCCCTGAACATATGCCTGGTTCAGCGAGAGAGTCTAAGAATTGTGCCTCACACAAATCTCCTCGAAGCGGACCCACTTCTCTCTCACATAGGTGATTTCTTAAAGGTAACCCGTATTACCCCGCTCAAATTTTCGACATGTAAGAATCATTAAAAGCCATAGGCTTATCCTTGTCCTTTAGGGATGTCACTAATAGGAATGGACTTGGGGTTGATTCCCCCACAGTGACGCTACAAGTCTTTTAACAGTTAGGTGGTCCCATTGAATCTAGTTTTTGGGATCTCCAGTCATCTAGATTGGGTTTTCCGTTGTGTTTAACTTTTAAGAGGCTTAAGTCCCATTCCCCTCGTCGAGCTTTCAACTAACTCTCTATTTAACCCTTTGGTTAACGGATCCGCTAAATTTTCCTTTGACTTAACATAGTCAATGGATATTGTGCCAGTTGAGAGTAGTTCTCTAATGGTATTATGTCTTCGACGAATGTGTCTAGACTTACCATTATACATAGAATTGTGTGCCCTTCAAATCGCTGATTGGCTATCACAATGTATACATATTGATGGCACTGGCTTTGTCCATCTTGGAATATTTTCTATAAATTGTTGTAGCCATTCTGCTTCTTCACCACATTTATCTAACGCTATAAACTCAGATTCCATTGTGGATCTAGCTATAACCGTTTGTTTAAAAGATTTCCATGATATAGCAGCTCTTGCTAATGTAAACACAAATCCGCTTGTAGACCTTGAGTCTTTTATATCGGATATCCAATTAGCATCGCTATATACTTCAATTACCGCTGGATGTCTAGTATAGTGTAAAGCATAATCTCGAGTATATCTTAAGTACCTTAGTACTCTCACTATACCATTCCAATGTTCTGCTCCAGGATTACTTGTATACCAACTCAATTTGCTAACCGTGTAAGCAATGTCTGGTCTAGTACAACTCGTCAAGTACATTAGACTTTCAATGATTCTCGAGTATTCAACTTGAGAAACTGCGTCACCTCTATTCTTTGATAGATGTTGACTCATGTCTGTTGGGGTTCTAGCAATAGCTAAGTCACCCTTGCTGAATTTATCAAGAATCTTGTCCACATAATGTGACTGGCTTAAAGCAAGTCCATTTGATATTCTTGAAATTTTCACGCCAAGGATTACGTCGGCTAACCCCATATCTTTCATGTCAAACTTTGAGTTCAACATATCTTTAGTGGACTTTATCATTTTATCACAGCTTCCTATGATAAGCATGTCATCTACATAAAGACACAAAATGACGTAGCCATTTCCCGTGTCTCTAACATAGATACATTTGTCACATTCATTTATTTTAAATCCACTTTTCATCATGGCTTGATCAAACTTTTGATTCCATTGTTTTGGTGCTTGTTTCAAGCCATACAATGACTTAACTAATCTGCACACTTTATTTTCTTGCCCCGGTCTGAGAAAATCCTTCCATTGTTCCATGTAAATTTCCTCTTCTAAGTCCCCATTTAGAAAAGCGGTTTTTACATCCATTTGATGTACTTCAAGATTTCGCAATGCGGCTATTGCAAGTACAATTCTTATGGATGTTATTCTCATAACCGGAGAATATGTATCAAAGTAATCAAGGCCTTCCTTTTGCTTGTAACCTTTAATTACAAGTCTTTCCTTATACTTGTCAATTGTTCCATCCGTCTTCATTTTCCTTTTAAAAATCCACCTATATCCTAGTGGTTTGCTTCCCGGAGGAAGATCCACTAATTCCCAAGTGTGATTTTGTAAAATGGAATCAATCTCACTTTTAATGGCCTCTTTCCACAAAGGTTCTTCCGAAGAGCTCACGGCCTCTTTATAACTTTGTGATTCACTTTAAAGCATATAGGTTAGAAAATATGGGTCAAAAGATTTTTCTACCCTACCTCGTTTGCTCCGTCGAGGTTCTACCTCCGCTTCATCATTCCCATCATTTTCATCATGATGATTTCTTCCTTCCACTTCTTCTTCTTCTTCTATTGAATCATGTCCCCTTTTAGATGAACTTGCCTCATCTCTTTTGCATGGAAACACATTCTCAAAGAAAGAAGCATTTCTTGACTCCATTATAGTATTCTTGTGTATATCTTGAATTTTCGATTCATACACAAGAAACCTATAATCACTACTATTGTGAGCATACCCAATAAATATGCAATCAATAGTTTTTGGTTCAATTTTAATCTTTTTGGGAGGTGGTATTGAAACCTTTGCTAGACACCCCCACACTCGCATGTATTGATATGATGGCACTCTTCCATGCCACAATTCATAGGGGCTCTTATTTATTTTCTTTCGGGGCATTTTATTTAACACATAGTTTGCCGACAAGACGGCCTCTCCCCACATGTTATCCGATAACCCCGAACTTATTAACATGGCATTCATCATGTCCTTTAAAGTCCGATTTTTGCGTTCGGCAACTCCATTGGATTGTGGTGTGTATGGTGGTGTTGTTACATGTTTTATTCCATGTTGAGCACAAATACCTTCAAAGGGGAATTCATACTCACCACCACGATCACTTCGTATGACTTTTATTTTCCGGTTGAGTTGATTTTCAACATCATTTTTATAGAGAACAAATTTCTCTATAGCCTCATCTTTACTTTTGAGAAGATACACATAACAATATTTTGTGTTATCATCAACAAAAGTCATAAAGTACTTATTGGCCCCTCGTGTTTGTGTTGACTTGAAGTCACATAAATCCGTGTGAACCAACTCAAGTGGTTCATTATTTCTTACAACAGAATGGAACGAAGATTTTGTAAACTTTGCCTCTACACAAGTTTCATATTTATGTTTGTAGTCTATTTTACATTTTGGTATGCAATTCATGTTAATTAATCTACGTATAGTATCATAATTAACATGTCATAATCTACCATGCCACAGATTGGAAGACTCAAGCAAGTAAATAGAAAAAAATTATTCATTTCATTCATCTTAGGCTTATTAGCCATTACATTTCCTTTTACAACCATAGCACTAAGCTTGAACATACCATCACAAACATATCCCTTGCCTACAAACATTCCATTTTTAAACAAAGTAACCATATCGGATTCAAACACAACACGAAAATCATGCTTAATCAAAAGCGATCCGGACACCAAATTTTTCCGGATTTCGGGCACATAGAGCACATTGTTGTGAGTCAAACCCTTTCCCGGAAGTCAACTTCAGCACCACCTTTCCTTGACCTTTCACATCGGAAGTGGCAGAATTTCCCATGAACAATTTTTCACCATTTTCAAGGGCTTCAAAACTACTAAACATTTCCTTATTGGAACACACATGCCTAGTAGCCCCGGTGTCAATCCACCACTGATTTGGGTTTGAACCCACCAAATTCACCTCGGAAATTACCGCCGCCAAATGCATATCGGAAACTTCATTCGAGATAACATCAACCATGTTTGCTTGCTTCTTTGGCTTTCTGCACTCGGAAGACTTGTGGCCCACAATTCCACAATTGTAGCAAGTTCCATCGAACTTATTCTTGGAAATTTCTCCCTTTGGTTTCAAACTAGAACCTTTTCTGGGCACAAACTTGCCTTTGGCCTTGCCATTGGCCTTGGAGCTATCAACATACTCCACCACATTGGCTTTCGCCACAAGAAGATTATTCAACTTCTTTTCCGCGATTCTATTCTCTTCCTCAATTCGAAGACGAATTGCAAGTGCTTCAACATTCATTTCCTTTCGTTTATGTTTAAGGTAATTTTTGAAATCTTTTCAAGCGGGAGGCAATTTTTCAATTATAGCCGCAACTTGAAAGCTTTCATTAATTACCATTCCCTCGACATGAATTTCATGAATTATTATTTGCAACTCTTCCACTTGACTTTTAACCGTTTTAGAGTCCACCATTTTGTAATCGAGAAAATGGCCCACAATGAATTTCTTTGTGCCCGCGTCATCGATCTTGTACTTATATTCCAAGGACTCCCATAGTTCCTTTGCAGTTTTCTTAACACTATACACATTATATAGCGTATCCGACAATCCATTTAGGATGTAATTTCTGCAAAGAAACTTCGAATTCTTCCAAGCATCAAGAGTCGAGATGGCTTGCACATCCGTCTCATTCTCACCCAACTATGGCGGATCTTCCTTAAGAAACCTCACCAAGTTCAAGGTAGTCAAATAAAAGAGCATCTTTTGTTGCCAACGTTTAAAGACTTGGCCAACAAACTTTTCCAGTTTCTCACCATATTGGTTCGAAATGTGGACAACCACCCTTTGAGGGTTGGTTTCCACACGAAGCACTTCCTCCACATGAGGATTCCCGGAATTGTTCCCAGCATTGGTTCCCATGTTCAATTCAGTAGCAATCTGAAACGAAGCAAACAATTTTAGTTCACTGTTTTAAAATTTTTTTCTTCCAACGAAGAGACAGAAATTTTCTTAAGATTGTTGGAATAACTATTACAACATAATTGGAAATTACAGAAAACTTTTAAAACAGAAATAGAAAAGAAAAGAGAAGTAAGTAGATTTGTCGAAGATCTCCGAGTCGTGTGATTTCACACTCTCCTCGTTGTGCTTGAGTTTGAACGGAACGATTGCCTCCCAGGATGAAACGGATTGACCGGATGATTACTGCACAACAGTACCTCAAGCGAACTGAAGTCAAATGCTTGGACAATATCACCACGATGCAATATGCAGGAGGCCAAAGAAAAGATTTTTCAATATGCAATGAAATCTGATGATAGAGAGATTCTGGAAATCTGTGTTGTATTTTCAATTGTGTTGTGTTCTCAATTTGTATATCTTCCAATGAGAAAAACTGCCCAAAATTAAAACAAGATTTTAATTTTCATCAATGCATTTATTGAATTAAAATTACAATTAATCGACAGTTACAAAGGCTTTTGAAATCATCAGGAACGCAGCTGCTGGTGCCCAGGCGCCCACCTCGGACTCAGCCAGGAGCCCGCCTCGGAGTGGCTCAAACTGGCAGGACCTACTGGCCTCCAGGCGGCCGCTTCAGATAGTCCAGGCGCCCGTCTCGGTGTGGTTCAACCGAGCAGCCTTGGTCTGCATTCCAGGCGTCCGCATGAGTTGGCCGCTTCGTGGGTCTCCGAAGTTTGGAAAAAAATGCAAAAAGTGGGCTCGCGCGGACAGGCAATTTCGGAGCTACATTCGTGTCCGCAGGATGCGCATGCACATGAGTTCGGTAGCCCGAAGCCTATTTCGGTCCATGATTTGCACCCCCTGCGCACCTGTGCGCGAGAGAGAGCCTCTATGTACCACAATCTTACTCCCTACTAAAGTGTAGGAGTATATAAACTAACCCACTTTTTCATCTGTTTCCAATGTGGAATAACCACATTTTCCCTTTTCCAACCCACTTACTTTGAGCCTTAATATCTCATTCATCCCTCAACCATTTTAGACAAATGAATATATGATTTCAATGTACTCATGGAGTAGAACACAATTCAACAATCAATTTGTCATTTTGACAAATAACTAATTAAGAAAATAACTCATTATTTCTTTCAAAACACACTTTTTTCCAACAAGAATTCTATTTCACATTAATGTTTTATAAGTTTTCACAGTTGTTTATCCTCATGCACTGTTTGCGAAATAACTGTGATGTATATTTCACAATTATTTTGATTAAACAACTGATAAATTTTTTAACTGTCATGTGCATTTCATAGTTATTTTGGTTAGAGTTTTGTGAACAACTAATATTTCTTATGAAACTTGGACACAAGTTTTTGTGTAATTAACTGTAAATTCCATTTCACAATTATTTCAATAATTATGTTGGTTTGTGTTATAAACTGATAATTTTATTTTATATTAATGTTTTATAGGTTTTCACATTTGTTCATCCTCATGCATTGTTTGTGAAATAACTGTGATGTGTATTTCACATTTATTTTGCTTAAACAGCTAATAAATTTTTGAACTGTAATGTATATTTCACAGTTATTTTGTTTAGAATTTGGTGAACAACTAATATTTTCTCATGAAACTTGAACACAAGTTTTGGTTAAATAACTTTGAATTCTATTTCACAGATATTTAAATAACTGTGAAATATAATTGGTTTATGTTATAACTGTGTTGGTTTATGTTATAAACTGAGAATTCTATTTCACATTAATGTTTTATAGGTTTTCACAGTTGTTCATGATGAGAAGTTGTTTATGTTATAAATGTGTTGTAGATTTCTCAGTTATTTATGTCATTATTTTAGAACAACTATAGGGCAATTTTCACGATTGTTGGTGTTTTTATTAACTGAAAAAAAAAATGAATAGAGAGAAAGAGGGAGGAAGAATCTATAAGGAGTGTGAAGCAGTGTATCTTAATTTTCAACCATCAAGTCCATAAAGCGCTGATACGTGCGAAAATTGCAGTTAGTGATATTTTTGTCCACATTTCTAGCAGAAAATTATTGTCGAGTTTAAAAAATGTATGTCTTTATTTATTGATTTCATTTGGATGAGTGGTTTATTGGTAAAAACCCCTTTGATATAAGTATATACTCCCTCCGTTTCGGTAGAAATCACACGGTTACTGTTTACGCATAAATTAAGAAAAAAAATAATGGAGAAAATATTGTGAGTATGAAAAGTGAGGTTGGAGAGAGAAAGTGGGATAGGAAATATTGATTTTGATTGGTGTTGTGAGTATAAAAGTAAAGTATGAGAGAGAATTAGTGGGTGGAATAGTAAAGATTATTTGCCATTTTAAGAAGTGTGTGATTTGTAGCGAGACGCCCAAAGAGAAAAGTGTGTGATTTGTAGCGGGACGGAGGGAGTATGTGATATTTGTACGGGTATGTCTAATTAAATATTCTCTTGTTTTGTAAATATACATTGAAAAATTTAACTTTAAAGAGTTGCAAATACGAACAACAAGTAGATTCAATTTACTTTATCACAAAATCTAGGGAGAAACATTTCTCCATAAGTTATGGAGAAACGGGTCCCGACATGTCGCGCGATAATGAGCTAGATAGCCAGAAACCTATGAAAGTGATATCCAGAAACCTTCAAATGAATATCCAGAAACCTTCAAAATGTTTCTGGATATACATTTGAAGGTTTCTGGATATCCAGAAACCTTCAATAGCAATTTCTGGATATGCCCTAACACATTTCTGGATATGCACCTAATGCTTCGGATATGCACCTAACAGCTTTCTCGGATATACATTTCACATCCTTCGCTATCAAATACAAAACTTCGGATATCAACTGCAAAGCTTCGCTATCAAATGCAAAGCTTCGGATATCGAAGCTTTGTCTTCGCCTGGGGTTTTTTTTTTTCTCGGATATACATTTCACATCCTTCCTGCTATCAAATACAAAGCTTCGGATATCAACCGCAAAGCTTCGCTATCAATCTGCAAAGCTTCACGGATATCCGTGGCTTTTGGTCTTGGCCTTGGATTTTTTTTTTCTGGTTATCAAATGTAAAGCTTCTGGCTATGAAAAACACGTTTCTCCATAGTTATGGAGAAACGCGTTTCTCAGCAGACGCACTCTTACTTTATTTAGTTACATTACTTATGTTGTTACTTTTAAATAATATTTTGGTTCAAAGTAATTATTACTTTTATGATTAATAAGCAAAAGAATAACAAATAAGCATAAAGTTGGTATTTTTATCATTAACTTGTAAATATTTAAATCATTATTTTAAAAACATGTAAAAAAATTAAAACGACAGTTATTTTGAACGAGAGAAAAATATATTCTTAGGCTCCGTTTGTTTGAGGGAAAATATTTTTCGAAAAACATTTTCCCCATTTTTCGGTGTTTGTTTAGCACCAGAAAATGGGGGAGGCGTTGTTAAAAATAAATTTAAAATGATTATTTTTTTACTCGATGGGGGGAGGGGGGAGGGGGGTTGGTGGGGTGGTGAGTGAATTGCGGAAGTAGTTGTTAAAAAAAATTTAAAATGAATTTTTTTACTCGACGGAGTGGGTGGGGTGGTGGGTCAGGGGGTGGAAGTGGTGAGTGGATTGGGGAGTGGGGTAGGGGTAGGGGTGGGGGAGGGGGGACAGGGTGATAGTGGTGAGTAGGGTGGGGGTGGTGGTGGTAATTGAGCTGGGTAAATTTGTAGTGAACTCAATTGAACATTTTTCGAAAAATATTTTTCTTATCAAACAGTTGAAAACATGTTTATCTTATTTTTCAAAAAATATTTTCATTTATTTTCTGAAAAACATTTTGCAGAAAATCATTTTCTAAAAAATATTTTACGCTAAACAAACGAACTCTTATTCCTATTTTGTTCCTTCGAAGTGTATTATTGAAACAATTAATTCCATCCCATTTATTTTATGTCCACCAAACATAGTACACTATTAATTCGATCCTACATACATCCTTATCATGAATTATTCCAACGAATATCATGTGCTTTAATTTCGTGCCTACTTAAGGAGACGTTTTATTATCGTATTCGGTCTCAAATAACAGTCGATTTAAGATATTTTGATTCAAAATAATTGTCATTTTTTGGATTAAAAACATTCAAATTTCTATTTTATCCCTTCATTAGAATTTGTTTTATTTTATTAATGGAGTTCTTACCAAAAAAATTACCTCAAAAAGATGTCATTTAAAAAAAAACATGTAAAATATGATATTACAAAAAACTACTTTTCTTATTTTTTTTTTAATTTTTTTTGTCTTTTCAGTTATAAACAACTGATAAATGCATTTATCAGTTATTTATAACTGATAAATACATTTATCAATTTTGTAAAGAGTGTTTTGTGCTTGATTTTTGGTTAAAACAACTGATAAATACATTTATCAGTTTTTATAAATAATAAATGCATTTATCAGTTATTTGACAGACTAAGAAAAATTAAAAAAAATACTTTTTTATAATATTTAAATAGTTTTTTTTGTAATATTTAAATAATTTTTTGTAATATCCAACATGTGTGCTTTGCTTTCATAATATCCATCTTTTAAAATTAGTTTTTGCTAAATGTCTCTTTATTAATTGGATTATTGTGTAAAGTAATGTAAGAAAGAGAAATATTAAATAAGGACAATCTTGTACATTCATCATAAAGTTGAGGTAATAATTGTTTTTTTTTTTTAAACCTGTGAAAAGTTTAAAACCAATTCTGTCGCTGAATAGATCCAATCCGGCGTAGGGCGCGATCGCCCCATCTTTGATTTCAGCCACTGCGCGATCGCTCTCTTCCTGGACGCGATCGCCCCCTTTTGACAGAAACTTGGCGCGGTCGCGTGCCTTGCACCGCGCGGTCGCTCCCCCGCTGGCATGTCAGGAATTTTGAATTTTGCTGTTGTGTCCCCAAATTTAGGCGTTCCTAACTAAGATGACACCAAATCCAACAAATCTCCAACATTACATCTAACCTCCAATTAATAATCAGAACTCCCTCTCTGCCTCATATGCTATCTAATAGCTGCGAACATTCAGCAAGTCCAAGCAATGTTGAAACCTGCTAGTTTGAACGGACTTCGTGAACATGTCAGCAGAATTGTCCGCAGTACCCACTTTCTTCACCTTGATCCGCTTCTCACTCTTCAGAAAATGATACCTCACATCTATGTGCTTGGTCCTCTCGTGATGAACTTGATCCTTGGCCAAACAAATTTCACCCAAACTGTCATAAATATTATAGTCTATTCCTGATGTAACCCAATGTCGCTGATCAAACCCTTTAGCCATATCCCCTTTAGCAGCTTCTGTAAATGCCATGTAATCTGCCTCCGTAGTAGACAATGTCACCGTAGATTATATAGTAGCCTTTCAACTGACAACTGACCCACCAAGAGTGAACACATACCCGGTCATAGATCTACTCGTGTCAACATCCCCAGAGTAGTCTGAATCACAATAACCCTCAACTGCATATTCTGTACCACCTTCTTAAATGAGCCCAACATATGATGTACCCTTAAGGTATCCGTATCTGAAGATCCTCTTCACTGCTTGCCAATGTTTTTTACCAGGATTTTCCATGAACCTACTAACAACACTAACAGCATGAGTAAGATCTGGCCAAGTGCAAACCATAGCATACATCAAACTACCAACTGAACTAGCATAGGGTACTCAAACCATGTACTCTTTCTCCTCATCCGACTTAGGTGCAAAAGCAACAGACAGACGTGCATTCGCTGCACTCGGAAAATCTAAAGGCTTTGCTGTAGACATGCCAAACCTCTCTAAAACTTTCTTGATGTAACCTTACTGGGATAAGAACGGCTTCTATCCCTATAGATCTCCATACCCAGAATTTTCTTTGTCGCACCCAAATCATTCATCTCGAACACTGCAGACAATAGACCCTTCAACTTCTGAATATCAGACTTCTTGACAACCGCTATCAACATATCGTCAACATAAAGAACCAGATAGATGATCGAACCATCTACTAACTTATTATGATACACACAACAATCATACGTGCTCCTCGTGTAGTAAATCTCTGTCATATAGTTGTCAAACCGCTTGTACCACTGCCTAGGCGATTGCTTGATTCCATACAAGGACTTTTTCAACCTACACACATAGTCTTCTTTTCCCAGAACCTGAATCCCATCTGGTTGTGTCATATAAATCTCCTCCTCCAACTCTCCATGTAGAAAAACTATTTTCACATCTAGCTGCTTGAGCTTCAAATCCTGATGTGCCACCATTAATAATAGCACTCTTATAGAAATATGTCTAACCACTGGTGAGAAAACCTCATTCTAGTCAATGCCCTCCTGCTATACGAAACCCCTTGTAACTACTCGAGCTTTATATTTGACCCCCTCTGATAGTGACATACCTTCCTTCTTCTTGAAGACCAACTTGCAAGTCACAATCTTTCTGCCCTCTGCCTCTTGGTTAGCTCCCATGTCGAATTATTGTGAAGTGACTCCATCTCATCCCCCATAGCTGCATGCCACCGAGCGGACTCTAAACATATAATTGCTTCCTTGAAAGTATTTGGCTCCGAAGCAACGGGCTCCACTTCCTCAGTAACCTGAAGTGAATAAGACACCATGTCTTTAAAACCATACCTCACTGGAGGCTTCCCGAAATTAGCCCGTTTAGATCTCTCTTGAGCTAAACCATGTCACACGAAAACTGGTGATAAACTTTCTGGTGCTTCTATTTCTGATGGTAGATCCTGGTGAACATCTGACCGTGGACTGCTCAACTCTGAAGTATCTTGTAGCTTCACATGTTTATCAATACTACTAACACCTGATACAACCACAGATCTCATAATAGGGTTAATCACAGAGTTTTCATCAAAAACAACATTCCTGCACATTATTACTCTACCCTCTGATGGAGACCAAATCCGGTATCCATTGACACCATCCCCAAAACCCATGAAGACCCATTTTCTAGCCCTCGACTCCAACTTCCCATCATCAACATGATAATAAGTAGTACAACCAAAGGCCCTTAAATTAGAGTAATCAACAGTTTTACCTGACCATACCTCATTGGGAACTTTGAGACTGATACATGTATGTGGTCCGCGATTTATCAAGTAACATGTTGTACTAACCGCTTCTGCCCAGAACCGCTTAGACAACCCTACATTGGAGAGCATGCACCTTGCCCTAGCCAACAATGTCTGATTCATGCGCTCTGCTACACCATTTTGTTGTGGTGTACCTCTGATAGTGAGATGCCTAGAAATTCCCACTTGTTTACAGAACTCATCGAACTCAGTACTACAGAACTCCAACTCATTATCTGTTTGGAGTCGCTTGATCTTCTTCCCTGTCTGATTCTCCACTAATGTCTTCCACTGTCTGAAATTGGTGAGAGCCTCACTCTTGTGCTTCATAATAATTACCCAAGTCTTCCTCGAGTAGTCATCAATCATAGACAAGAAATACCTTTGACCCCTCTATGATTCCTGGCGTGAAGGTCCCCAACAATCTGAGTGAATGTAATCCAGATTGCCTTTCGTTCTGTGAACCCCCTTAGGAAACTACATCTTCCCAAGTACACAATGCTCGCAGAACTTAAGGTCCTTGACCTTATGGCCACACAGAAGACCATGATTAGCCAATATATGCATCACTCTAATGCTCATGTGCGCCCAAGCCTAATACTGACCCAGAAAATGTCCTTCCTTGGAGGAAATATAAGGAGCCCCGCTTAAGGCCTATCAGAATTACTTCAGAACCTTTGTAGACATAAACTGCTCCATATTTACCTTTGAAGTTGTACCCTTTGTTGTCAAGCTGACTAAGAGATATCAGGTTCTTCGTCATCTGTGGAACATGTCTCACATCGTTCAAAGTGCAGAACTTACCATCATTAGTCTGCAGCTTGATAGAGCCAATACCAACCACCATGCAAGTAACACTGTTAGCCATATGAATATTACCACCATATACCTGCTCATAGGTTGTAATCACTCTCTGCTCAGACTGATATGATAAGAAGCCCCAGAATCAAGAATCCACGCATCCGACAGTTTTGCAGATTCTTCTATCACTAGAGCATATTCCCCATCAGAGTTGCTCGTATCAACTGCAACAACATTAGATTCATTGCAGTTTGGAGGCTCGCCTCGCTTCTTCCTAGGAAAATCTGTCTTCTAATGTCCCTTACACTTGTAGTAATTACAAACATCATCAGGTTTCGGGCCCCTATTGCCAGAAGACCTTTTCTTCTTGTGTCTACTGCTAGAACCCCTGTTGCCTTCCGCAACCAAACCTATTGTTTGATTATCTGTACCATTATTATCGCTTGCCTTACGACGTAACTCTCTAGTCTTGAGCGAGGATTTCATCTCCTCTAGAGTCACCGTTTCCTTACCACTGATACTAAAGTCAACGTAGTACTCATAAGATAAAGGCAAAGAAACAAGAAGCATTAATGTAGCATCCTCATCAGCAACCTTAGCATCTATATTACACAATTCAAGTAATAAAGATGTAAATCTATCTAGGTGATCCCTAATGGTCGTACCTTCCTGCATTCGGAAAGAATATAGCCTCTGCTTCATATATAACTTGTTGGTCAATGATCATGTCAAATACATGTCTTTCAACGCAAGCCACAAAGCACCTCCAAAATCGGTATCTGGTATATCCGCTAGAACATCATCATCTAGACACCTGATGATCTTAGAGTGGGCCCTCTTATCTAGCGCGATCAAATCTGCCTCTTCCTTCTCTGCTACCTTCTTCGCTTTCTTCGAACCTTCTGCTGTTGCATCCGCGATAGCTCCGGTGGGAATGACTTCTGCTTTGCCCTTTGAATCCTGACGATTCCCGATTGCAGAAGCCACTGGAGCCCACAAGCCCTTGTCTCTCAAAAAGGCTTTCATCTTGATTTGCCAAAGAGAAAAACTATTCTTCCCATTAAACTTGTCGACCGGTGATTCAATTCCTGATCCCATCTTCTTCTGTAGCGGAACAACCCTAGACCTTTCTCAACTTGACCGGCTCTGATACCAGTTTGTTAGAACATAGTCTATGTAGAAGAAAGAAAATAAGCAACAATCACACAACACACAAATATACGTGGTTCACCAACTTGGCTACGTCCACGGGCAGAGGGAGAGAATATTATTATCTTCTGGAAATCAACAGATTACAATCTCTAATCTAGTGCATGAAATCTTGGCAAACAATTCTTGTCTGTGCAAACCCTAGATCTAGAAATACAGATGAGCAAGAGAGCTACAAACATTGTTGGGGGGTAGGCTCTATTTATATGCCCTACTTCTAACCCTGCAGGGTTTCATCCCTGAAATCAATTCTGCCGCTAAATAGACCCAATCCGCTGTTGGGCGCGATCGCCCCTTTCCAGGTTGCGATCGTACCATCTCCGATTTAAGCCACCGCGCGATTGCTCTCTTCCTGGACGCAATCATCCTCTTTTGACAGAAACTTGGCGCGATTACGCGCCTTGCACCGCGCGGTCGCTCCCTGGCTGGCATGTCAGGAATTCCGAATTTTGTTGTTTTGTTCCCTAATTTAGGCGTCCCCAACTTAGATGGCACCAAACCCAACACAAAGTACATGAAGTATAAGAGGCCAAAAAATATACCTATCCCCTCTCTTTACCACCTCTCTATATTTATACAAGAAATGGGTTAGAGGGACTCTCCCACGTTGTCAAACATGGGGATAATGCTCTCCATGAATCTCGCAACAGAAATGCAACTATTGACGCGTCCCGAACCGTGGACCTAATTGGCCTCACGCCGAGACACGTTCTGAAGATGCCATTTAAAGAAAATTTTTTGAAATCTACTTTCTAAAAGTCATCACTTTACAAACCTGTTTACCATTTAGAAACTTTTCTAACTTACTATTAAAAATCAAACCATTTAACTTCAAACTTAGCTCACTCCACATTCAAACCATTTACAAATCACACACACACTTATTTACAAACCAAGGAACCTAGTTCCCCAAATGAAAAATATTTACAAAGCCTTTTAGAAGTTGCAAAATAAGGATAACATTAAGTCTAGGAATACTACCCCAAGGTCATACAATTACATAATGTATCCTTACCAACCTTCTTCAACAAACCCGACTTGGCGCCCTCTCTGTGCTCAACCTGCCCTAGCCCCTGGCTCGGCTCTATCTAAGAAAATAATGAAAGGACGGGGTGAGAAAAATCTCAACAAGTTATTATATATGCAACAAGATGATATGCAACCACATTATGAAGCATATAACAACAAGTCATACATATCACCTTATTATCACACCAAGAAAGATATATATATACATATATCAATTAAGTTCAATACTATATCACTTAGAAGGATACTGAGCCAAGGTTTCATCCTCAAAAGGATATCTCGATCCAAGCAGCAACAGTTGTTGAAGAAACGGTTCCGGAACCCAATCATAGTAACAACAAGCGGGACTATGACACAAAGTCATACCCAATAGTTCAACTAGACTTTCCTTGAGCTAGTTCACTACTCCCAAACCATGGCCAATGGCAGGGCAAAACGGAAACCAGTGTATGGATTATAACGAACTCGGCTCGTGTGCCGTTATAATCCCATAACACTGCCCAACAAACAAGTACCAGCTGGACTTTCAAGTATAAGCACAGTAAGTAACTACTTGCTTAAACAACCAATGTATGATTCCAAAGTAGGGAACCATATAAGTAAAGCATATCAAAATGATAGCAACATGATAACAAGTATCAATTAATGGTAGCACTAAGGCTAAATCATCCTTGAACCAATTCAATGTACTTAGGATTCCAAAGTAGGGAACCCTAATCAAACACTTCACAAGGATGTTAAACAATGTATAAGGTGTAACACATAAGGACTACACACTTATTATATTCATTCAAGGATGTATCAACAATAGTACAATGATAATAACCAAGTTAGGTTCAATAGTTACAACCTACTTTAACCAATCATTTAAACATCTTCAAATGATCACCATTGAAATGTTAATACCTCATTTTGTTGTTCATACCTTGTACTTTGATTGTAGTGTTCCATTGGTTGAAAGATAAGTGGTAAAATTGAACCTACATAGCTTTGAAATTCATTTCCTAAAACTGGTCAGGGCACGACTCGTGCCCCTTTGATACCTGTTCGGTCGAAACCTAACGGTTTATTTATATCCGCAAGCGCACGGGCTATTGTAATATAGCGGGTGCAAGTACGAGTCGATCCCACAGAGACAAGGTTTACTTTAGGGAATATTTTTGTCTTTAGAAATTATAGAAAAGATTGGGGGGAAATAAAATTTGTTTTTAGAAAATAGAAAGAACATAAACAGAAAATACTTTAATTAAATTCTTATAAAACGAAGCATTCTCGAGATTGGAAATCATACACATAGTCTTGTTCATCAAATCGTCATTGTCTTAGAGATAAAGATTTTCATAAAAAGCAAGGATGATACGTTCGGCTTACACTACTTCTCACGGTCAAGCAAGTAGTGTTGTATTCTTCACTAATTATGTCCTAACTGTTTGAGATTTCCGTTTATGGTGCTCCCGCCCTGTCACAAACGGGCATTCCGGCTTATCTCTAGCTGAACATAATTAGTAAGAACCCTTTAAGAACGAGAGTCAACATATTTTCCATCAAAGGAACATCCCTAGGCCATTGAACTACTTTCGTGATCAATGAAACCCAGTTTCTTTATATGGTTCCGTCAATCGAGATTCTCCGCTAGATACTTCTCTCAATTGACTGAATCATATAATTTGGATGTCTCCAAAATGTAAGGCATTTAGAGAATAATATAAAGAAATTGTTTAGATGAAGATAGAAGACAAGACTTTTCATTTTTTAGATGATGAACATGTATGCTTTTGAGTTTCCAATCCCAAGAATAAAGGGGATTTACTCACAAGCCATTTATAACATATAAGCAATTAAAATAAGAGATTGAGTAAGAAGAACTTATGATGAATATAGAAGGCAAATGCTGGAAATAATGCTTCACTTTATTGCTTTTCTTCCAAAGTAACTCCAAGAACAAACAATGAACTTTGATCTTCAAATCTCTTTGGAAATTGTTGCCACAAGTAATTGTGTTTTCTATCTATGAAGTATCAGTAATTTCTCTCTAAATTTTTGTATCTAAGACTGATTACAAGGGTCCTATTTATCATTGGGAGGGGACTCTTCAAGAAGGTGCAATCAAAAGGTGCCTTTACATCTGCAGTCACCACTTTGCACGGCCGTGTCAAGGATTTTGCACGGCCGTGCACCCTTGGCGCCAGAATTGAATTTGAATTGGGAAGACTTGCACGGCCGCTCCGAGATTAGCTCCACGGCCACTCCGAGGTTGGCACGGCCAGGCCAGGTCGTGGCTCGGCCACTCCTTGGATTTGGGGTCAAAGATGGCCTGTCATGGCCTATGATGCACGGCCGCTCCTCCTGGGTTTCAGCTTGTGTGTTCTTTTTGTTTGGTGCTCCTCCATCCTTTTGGACCAAATTGTCCAAGTATCCTTTTGATATAAAAAGACCCTAAAATCTATCTAAAATGTATGAAACATACCAAAAGCGTAAAATCTAATAAAATAAAAAAAGTAAGTAAAAAGTACTAAAAATACAATGAGAAATGATGCTTTATTTATGTAAAAGTATATAAAATCTAGGATAATTGACTATATAATAGTCACTTATCAAACTCCCCCACACTTAAGCTTTTGCTTGTCCCCAAGCAAACTTAGAATGAAAATACGGAGAGGGAGAAAAAGCAAGAATGATCCCTCAGAAATAAAGTAGCAAGCCCTAAATGCCTTTTAGATAATGCCTTTGTCTTTCTAATCATATTTTGTATACCTTTAAAAATTTATCTAGGAAGAAGCATTTTGGGGATATTTTAAAGAGATAATTTATAAGACTATAACCTAATATAGCATATATATAGAATTTTGACCAAGTAAAGCATGCTAGAAGGATAAATCTTAGATTCATTTCTTGGTAGAAGAGAAGCTTTCACTTTTTAGAGTGATTTTTGAGAAAAATGAATTTATTTCCTTAAAATGTACAAGAGAAAGTATAAACATTTATTCACAAATTTAGAAGTTCCCGAAGAATTGTATTGCATTTTTGAATCACAAGGGTGAAAAATGGATGATGATAGTGGAAAAATCTCATCAAAGTTTAAACAAATTTATCTTATCTTTGCACGTGTTATATTTTTGCAAAAGACCTAAGTTATTTTTGATCCTTTCAAGTAGGAGACATTGTGGCTGCGAACCCCATGCTCCTAATACTTAGATCAAGAATACTTTTGGATATTACTCCCGTTTGGCAAGGAAGCATCGTCGCAGCGAACGCCGTGCCCCGAGTTACTTAGGAAGTAATAGGTTTCTTTTTGCTTTTTAAGGCTTGGTGACTAAGTCACTCTTTTTAGCAATAAGATAAAGATGTCTACTTTGATTTGATTTGTGGAAATGAAAAGATGGAATTTTGATGAAGAGGTATGATTCAAAGGATGCAAAACAAAGGATGCTTCTAAAAAGGGAATAAACATTTAATAAAGATAAAAGATGTACAACCTTAAAGAAATATTTTCAATATATTTTTTTTTATAAAAATGACCAAGTGTAGATTGATAAAGATTCCTTCTAATCAAATGCTTTTTTCCTTGATGAAACTCCCTATATTGTGCTATACTAACTTATGAGGCTTTAAAATTATTTCCTAGAAATATCCCTATATTTTTCTTTTTATAAATTTCTAAGTTTATAGAAAATATGAGAGGAAAGATAAATAGGCATTATTCTAGGGCAAATGGCAAGCATAAGAAATAATGATTATGGGTCATCATAGGAATTTTTTTTATATATACTATTATACATGCATAAATGAAAAATGCAACTAAGTTAAAAAGAAAAAATTACACTAGAAAGCAATTAAATCTAATCTAGAAATCAAGTAAAATTTTAAAACTAGAAAGCGAAAAATAAAAGGATAGATATACCCCCCCCACACTTGAAATGAACATTGTCCTCAATATTTCAAGGAACAATGCCAAATCCCGGGAGGGTAAAGAAAAAAAAAACTTAAAAATAAAGACTTACGGATATGATGGTGGTTGCGGAAAGTCATCCCAATTGTTGACCCCGTAGTTGAAGATTGTGTTCACTTGCCTTTGAATCGTCCGCACACGATTTTGTATATCATTCCGGAAGTAATGAAATTCATTGTTGAAAGTGTCGAACCGAGTCATTATTTGATTATTTTGAAGCTCGATCCGGTCGAACCTATCATTAAAATTCGGCGGCAATTGGGGTTGGTTGGGTTGATGTTGCTCTTCTTCTTCTCCTCCTTCTTCCTCTTGGTTTGCTTGACTTGATTGGCCCTCCCCATAGTTCATGGAATTAGGAAATATCCATGTTTGATGTTGGTAAGTTAGAGCCTTGGGGAGGATGGGACTAGGCAAAACAATGTAGGGCGTTTTACCCGGCTCTACCAACCAATTGTATTCTCCACGTCCTCTATCCGAGATCATTTGCATATTTCGCAAAGTTGGAATATCCAACTTTGTTGAACCCGAAACCGCAACTTCACTATCGGGCACCGCCCGCCGAAAATGGAGACCAAACAAAGTGATAATACCTCCAATGTGAATCTCCCCATTGAAAGTTGGAGAGATGATATCACTAAACAACTCAATCAAGAAATGGCTCAAATTCACCCTCCTATGAGCCCTCACCAAAGACCATAACAAAAACAACTCCTTTTTATTCACCGTGCCCTTATCTTTCCTTGCAAAAACAGTGCATGCGTAGAATCTATGCATAATCCGAAGAACGGGATGGATAATAGACGAAGCTTTTGCGGTTATTGACTTGAAGGATGGGATTCCGGTTATTTGCTCCCAAAACACATTCTCCCTAAACTCTATGGGAAAATCGGTTTCATAATTTGTGTAAGCGGGCCAACTCAAAATTCTGTTTATGTCAAAAGAGGTGAGGTGAAACTCCTCTCCACCAAGCCTAAAATATAAGTGTATCAATTGATATGGCTCCCCCGTATCTCCACAAATTTCCGTAGTAACATCCTTCCTCATAGTGCACAAGAACTCTAAAGTAATCCTTTCATAAGTCTTTGCATGCAATTCAAGAAAACCACAACAACCAAACCCGGTGTGAAACCTTTTCACATTTGAATAGATATCTAAGGTTTTGAGGGCATCAATATCCGGGAATTGGGTTGGCCTAATCTTTTTCTGACGAAGGGCGGTGAATCTAGCCACTTCGGATGGTTCTCTAAACTCAATACCCAAATTATTGAGTGTTGGGTTCAGACTAGGGGTAGGAGATGGTTCCTTTCGGGACCTTTTCGAACCCCTTTCAGTAGCCTTTCCCTTACCCTTCCTTCCTTCCACTGAAAATTTTCAGAAATATATCCAAAAACTTAGCTAGATGAAGAAGAAAGTAGATTACCCGAATCTGTGTTTGAAAAGCTTGAAATCTTTTGATGAACAACCACTAGACACCCAAAAGCTTCTTCCTTGCACCTTAATTCGAAGTAATCCTTCTTGAATTTATGAAATGGGTTGAGAGGTTTTGGATTTTTCGAAATTGGGGTTTTAGGAGGGTTTTGGGATGATTTTGATTGGAGAGAAGTGGTTGACTGGAGAATTTGAGGAGGATTGAGGGTTGTTTTGTGAGTAAAAATGGTGGAGGAGTAGGTTTTTATAGTGGGTGGGGCGGAGGATTTGAGGGAGAAGGGTTGAAGATGAAGTAAATGAGGGAGGAGGGAGAAAGGTGCGTCTTTTTTACTGAAACGACGCATCTCCCCAGACGCTTTGCACGGCCGTGTCAAGGAACTTGCACGACCGCTCCCTTTTTCTGAGTCAACCCGTTCTGACTCGATATGAACTGCACGGCCGCTCCAAGATGTGCTGCACGGCCGTGCTAACCAAAATTTCACCATTTTAAATCTTTTTATTTTTTCTCTTTTATACCTTCAAAACAAGGTTAGCACAATAATAATAAAAACTAAAATACGAAATAAATAAAAATAAAATAAAGCAAAATAATTCATCGGTTATCATCCCGATGATGCTTGTTTTAGGTCCTTAGCTCGACCCCTTCCCGGTAGTAGGAGATGCATGATATTTGGTTGGCCTTTTGTCATTGACAACTTGCCATTGCAATCCTTCCGGGGTAATGAGTATCTTTTGTGGTAGACATTTCTTCCATCCCGATTTCTTGGTTAGAACAAGTGACCTATAGTCTTTGCACTTTCGATAATTCGAAGTGACCTCTTTCTTTGTTCTCTTTGACTTTTTCAATGCATTGTTAGTTTTGGGACATGCAGAAATATCTAAAGCATTATTTTTATTGCAAATCAAAGGTTTAATATCTATTTCCATTTCTTCCTTTGATTTTGGTTCCTTACCCATTAAATCTTCTTCACTAGGAATCCAATTTTCTTCACTAGGGGTGTAGGTCTCTTCATTTGGGGTCCAATTCTCTTCACTAGGTGTGTAGGCCTCGAAATAGGGATCTTCGAGATCTGACCTATGCATACTAAATTCGACCCTTTCTTTCCCTATATTTAGGGAAAATGTGCCATTTTTTACATCTATGATTGCCCCCGCAGTGGCAAGAAATGGCCTTCCTAGAATGACGGAAATATAGTGGTCTTCCGCCATATCTAAGATAACAAAGTCGACAGGGATGATCAAGTTCCGTACTCGACAAGGCAAGTTTTCCATAATATCTACGGGGTATTGAACGGATCGGTCTGCCAATTGGAGAGTTATGGTTGTGGGTTTGAGTTCCCCTATACCAAGCTTCTCTCTAACCGATAATGGCATTATACTAACGCTAGCTCCTAAGTCAAGGACATCATTATCTATGTTTATTTTGCCAATACAACAAGGAATGGTGAATGTACCCGGATCCTTTAATTTCGGAGGGTCTTTATTTTGCAAAACAACGCTTACTTCCTCCGCCAACATAACATTCTCATTTTCTTCTAGCCTTTCTTTTTCAAAAATTAATTTTTTTTAAAGGTTTAACGGCTAAAGGCATATCCTTATTTTTTTTCTAAAATATGAAATGTTGACATTAATGGCATCTTGGTTATCAAGGAATTCATCATAATCATTGTCTTCCTTTTTAGGAAATTCTGTCCCCGAACTAGTCTCAATCATTGAGGGGATTGGACTATGATTAATATTTCTAGGGCATTCATCTATCTTTTCTTGCTCATCCCTAGTTTTTACTATGTTAACTTGCTCATTTGGCCTTTGAGGTTGGCCGGAAAGACTCCCTTGTGGCCTATTCATTGGGATAGCCTGTTGAGCTTGTTGAGTTTCTAGCATCTTATTATGCGTTGCTAAGTTATCCAACCTAGCATTTAGAAGTTTAAAGCACTCCCTAAATTCATTATTGACCTTTTCTTGGGAATTTTTATTTTTCACTACGAAATTCATTATAAGGTCCAATTTAGATTTAGGGGGGAAGGTACTTGCATTGTTGTTGAAATTCTTAGGTGCAAATCCCGGGGGTTGTGTAGATGGTTGCGGGTTAAGAACGTTGTTATTCTTATAGGAAAAGTTGGGGTGATTCCTCAATTCGGGATTGTATGTATTAGAATACATCCCCCCTTTTTATCCAAAAGAATTTACAAAGTTCACTTGATCGTTAGAAGTAACGTCAAGTAACTCGCAGTTATCCGTACTATGTGAGTTAGACCCACATAGTTCACATAACACATTTACACTAGCAATGGGATTGACATTAAGATTTTCAATTTTTCAAAAGCATGTCAACTTTAGAAGAGAGAAGAGTAACTGCATCAACATTATATTTACTGGGCGTACCTTGTTGTTGCTCCCTCTCATTTGACCATTGGTAATGATTCAATGCAATATTTTCGATAAGGTCATATGCCTCATCGACTCCCTTGTTCATCAATGCTCCTCCCGCAGCGGCATCAATGGTCTCTCTTGTCTTGAATATGAGACCGTTGTAGAAGGTGAGAACAATCAACCACTTTTCAAGCCCGTGGTGGGGGCACATTCTGAGAAGTTCCTTGAACCGCTCCCATGCATCATACAAAGTCTCACTATCTGTTTGACAGAAGTTAGTGATCTTTGTGCGTATCTGGGCAGTTTTGCTTGGTGGGAAAAATCGACCAAGGAATGCTTCTTGAATTTGGTCCCACGTTGTCAATGAATTCTGGGGGACCGAATTCAGCCATTGTTTCGCCTTATCCTTAAGAGAGAAAGGAAAAAGGCGCATCTGAATCGCTTCTGGCGTAACATTTTGAATACGTGTGGTATCACAATATTCAAGAAATGTTTGGATGTGTAGATGGGGATCTTCGAAAGCGGTGCCGCTATATTGGTTATTCATAACTATATGCAATAGCTGCGGCTTTATCTCGAAGTGTGCCGCTCCGGCATTCGACACAATAATAGGGGATCTAGTTCCCGAGGTACTTGGGTTAACAAAGTCCCGTAGGGTCCTAGCGGGTGTTTGCAGTTCTCCTTCCATATGTTTCTTTAAAGTTTCTCTAAATCTTCTTAATCTCTCGTGAAAGCTTCTTTCGGGTTCCGGATCAAAATTGTCAAAGTATGTCCGAGTCCGTTTCATGCACTAAGAGAAAAACACTTGAAGAGAGATTAAACGCAACAATTTATCGGAAGAGAAAGCAAAACAGTAAAAACAAAACAAAAACTAAAAATTATGTAGTAAAGACAAAAAAAAAAAAAAGTAAACTAATATCCCCGGCAACGGCGCCAAAAACTTGTTCGGTCGAAGCCTAACGGTTTATTTATATCCGCAAGCGCACGGACTATTGTAATATAGCAGGTGCAAGTACGAGTCGATCCCACAGAGACAAGGTTTACTTTAGGGAATATTTTTGTCTTTAGAAATTATAGAAAAGATTGGGGGGAAATAAAATTTGTTTTTAGAAAATAGAAAGAATATAAACAGAAAATACTTTAATTAAATTCTTATAAAACGAAGCATTCTCGGGATTGGAAATCATACACATAGTCTTGTTCATCAAATCGTCATTGTCTTAGAGATAAAGATTTTCATAAAAAGCAAGGATGATACGTTAGAAACTTACACTACTTCTCACGGTCAAGCAAGTAGTGTTGTATTCTTCACTAATTATGTCCTAACTGTTTGAGATTTCCGTTTATGGTGCTCCCGCCCTGTCACAAACGGGCATTCCGGCTTATCTCTAGCTGACCATAATTAGTAAGAACCCTTTAAGAACGAGAGTCAACATATTTTCCATCAAAGGAACATCCCTAGGCCATTGAACTACTTTCGTGATCAATGAAACCCAGTTTCTTTATATGGTTCCGTCAATCGAGATTCTCCGCTAGGTACTTCTCTCAATCGACTGAATCATACAATTTGGATGTCTCCAAAATGTAAGGCATTTAGAGAATAATATAAAGAAATTGTTTAGATGAAGATAGAAGACAAGACTTTTTATTTTTTAGATGATGAACATGTATGCTTTTGAGTTTCCAATCCCAAGAATAAGGGGGATTTACTCACAAGCCATTTATAACATATAAGCAATTAAAATAAGAGATTGAGTAAGAAGAACTTATGATGAATATAGAAGGAAAATGCTGGAAATAATGCTTCACTTTATTGCTTTTCTTTCAAAGTAACTCCAAGAACAAACAATGAACTTTGATCTTCAAATCTCTTTGGAAATTGTTGTCACAAGTAATTGTGTTTTCTATCTATGAAGTATCAGTAATTTCTCTCTAAATTTTTGTATCTAAGACTGATTACAAGGGTCCTATTTATAATTGGGAGGGGACTCTTCAAGAAGGTGCCATCAAAAGGTGCCTTTACATCTGCAGTCACCACTTTGCACGGCCGTGTCAAGGATTTTGCACGGCCGTGCACCCTTGGCGCCAGAATTGAATTTGAATTGGGAAGACTTGCACGGCCGCTCCGAGATTAGCTGCACGGCCGCTCCGAGGTTGGCATGGCCAGGCCAGGTCGTGGATCGACCACTCCTTGGATTTGGGGCCAAAGATGGCCTGTCATGGCCTATGATGCACGGCCGCTCCTCCTGGGTTTCAGCTTGTGTGTTCTTTTTGCTTGGTGCTCCTCCATCCTTTTGGATCAAATTGTCCAAGTATCCTTTTGATATAAAAAGATCCTAAAACCTGTCTAAAATGTATGAAACATGCCAAAAGCGTAAAATCTAATAAAATAGAAAAAGTAAGTAAAAAGTACTAAATATACAATGAGAAATGATGCTTTATTTATGTAAAAGTATATAAAATCTAGGATAATTGACTATATAATAGTCACTTATCAATACCCCCTCAGATACAATCGTCCAAGCAAGGGCACGACTGGTCACGACTAATGGGCACGACTCGTGCCCTCTGCAGATTTGCAGAAATAGAGATGAACATCAGCATTTGAACCAAAATCAATTCAAGTCCCCTTTTGACCAAATTAACAACAGTCCTAAACCAAATTTTAGTCTCATGCAACCCAAAAGGAATGTAAAAATAGTTCCAACATAACCCAAAGCTATTCCTTTTCCTTTACAACACACCCAAAACATTTCAACTTACTCAAAACCAATATTTGACCCTTTCAACACCAACTTCATTACCAAGTTAACCAAAATCCATTTTTTTCCATCCCAAAACTCAGAAAATAAATTCCAAATTCTCATACAACCTTTAACAACATAATAACATTATTTATAACACTAAATGAACATAATTTCAAGAAAATATAATAACTTACATGAAAATTTCTGAACTTTAATCGGATGGAAAGGTGCTCTTTCTCCTCCCGAACACCACAGAATGAATGGATCGCCGATCGGATTTTTCTATGATTTTAGGGAGATTATTTAGTAGAATTTGTTAGGGTTTGAATTTTGGTACCATGGATGAGCTATGAGCTGAGGAAGAAATGTGTTTTGGCTAAAAATGAGGAGCTTCTCATTTACCATGGATAATATCCTATTTTCACCTAACCCCCTTCAACTATCAAATCCTCCTCACAACTAAAACCCTTAAGACGCACTAATTACACTCAAGCACCTTGAACATTAATATAATTTACTACTTATCTTAAAAAGTTACTATTTTAACTATCTACTCCTAATATTTTCATTAAAACATTAAATAATGATTTTCATTTTATTCATATTTTTAGAATATCATATAACTCATAAACTACTAATTAACACATAATTTCTACAATTAAAATTCAACCTAATAATATGAAATGCACTTCTATATATGATTAAATATGACTCAAAATAGAACTGAGAATTAGGGTCGTGACATTCACTCCCCCTAAAAGAAAATTCGACCCGAATTTTAACATGACTTACCACGAATATCGAACAACCAAGAATATTTCCGCTCCATCTCCTCCCGGAGCTCCCAAGTAGACTCTTCCACATCATGGTTCCGCCAAACAACTCTCACAAGAGGAATACTCTTATTTCTCAGGTCTTGCACCTTGGTATCAATAACTTGGATTGGTTGCTCTACATAAGACATGTCCGGCTTTATATCCTCGGGAATCCTAGGCAACACATGAGAAGGATCATACACATATTTCCTAAGCATTGAAACATGGAATACACTATGCATTTTCCCGAGAGATGAAGATAAAGCAAGGCGATACGCAAGATTTCCCACTCTTTCTAAGATCTCAAAAGGACCTACGAACCTTGGAGCTAACTTACCTTTCTTGCTATATCTCTTAATCCCTACCTTAGGTGACACTCGCAGGAACACCAAGTCTCCCTTCTGAAATTCAAGGTCTTGCCTCCTTTGATCCGCATAACTTTTCTGTCTACTTTGGGCTCTAATCAATCGGTTCCGAATGATCTTGACTTTCTCAACTGAATCCCGAACCATATCAATACCCCAAATCTTAGCTTCACCAACTTTATTCCAACAAATCGGAGACCTACACTTCCTCCCATATAATGCTTCATAAGCTGCCATCTCAATGCTCGATTGATAACTATTGTTGTAAGAAAACTCCATAAGAGGCAAATGAACATCCCAAGAATCCGAGAAGTCAACTGAACAAGCTCGTAACATGTCTTCAAAAATCTGAATTGTCCTCTCGGATTGGCCATCAGTTTGAGGATGGAATGCTATACTAAATCTCAACTCTGACCCCAAAGCCTTCTACAAAGCTTGCCAAAATCGGGAAGTAAACCGAGGATCACGATCTGACACAATGCTAACCGGAACCCCGTGCAATCTCACCATCTCGTGGATATACAATCTCGCAAGCCTCTCCATTGAATAGCAAATCTCTATAGGTAGGAAATGAGCAAACTTCGTCAATCTGTCCACGATCACCCAAACTGCGTCATGCTTCTGACTTGTTCGAGGCAATCCCGTGACAAAATCCAGTGTAATATGTTCCCACTTCCATTCTGGAATCTCTAATGGCTGAAGCAACCCGGCGGGTCTTTGGTGTTCCGCTTTCACTTGCTGACACGTTAAACACTTTGACACATAATCTGCTATTTCCCTCTTCATATTATTCCACCAAAAATGTTGTTTCAAATTTTGATACATCTTCGTACTCCCGGGGTGAATGGTATACTTGGACTTATGGCCTTCATCTAGCACCTGACGCTTCACCTCCTCAATATTTGGCACACACAATCGACCTCTAAATGTCAATACTCCCTCGGGGCTAAGGGAGAACTCCTTGAATTTCCCATCCACAATCTGATCCACCACCTTCTTCAACTCTAAATCACCATTTTGACACTCCTTTATGTTGGTGTAATGCCCTAGGCTATAGTTATGATTGACTTGAACCATTATGTATCATCTTTAATATTTATTATAGAGCACATTTATTCTGTTCATTATATGTTTGCATGTTTATTATATTGAACTGCGTCCCTAGTTGTTGTAAACAACTAGTATAAGTTGGTAATGGATAATCTTAGAGATGATTATATGCATGGAGATGTTACACTTATGGATATTTGCTAGAGAATAAGTATTGGACTTGACCTACTTATGAGATTTATGACATGGTCTGTTGTCATGATTAAATCTCAAAGATAGTCATGTTATTGAATCCTTTGTATCTGAGATTATCATCGTCTTCCACATGGTGAAGATCGTGTTTGATATAGTCTAACACTATCTTTAATCGGATAGCAATAAGGGTTATGTTAGCCCGTTTGGATCCATGTAGGGAAGAATGATAAGTCAAGATGGGATTTGTCCCTGTTATGAAGAGAGATGTTTGCTTGGGCCCCTCGATGAATGATATTGATGAAATGTGTGGCTGCACTCAAATGATTTGATAGAGATCAAATGCATTTGCATTATCAACATATTCGGAATCGAGAAAGCATTGAACGGAATGAGTTGACATAGACCATGACTCATGTTCAATTGGACATCGTGGACAAAGGGATTATAACATTGGATCTATTAAGGAATCAAGCTTTAATGTTATATTTAATTGGGTAGACATAATGATTTGCTAGAAGTCACTTATGTCTTGTGAGGTTGATGTTTCAACTCACTGCCAACATAAAATATAATTCCTAAAGGGTCACACACAAAAGAACGAATTTGATTCAAGCTGAAAATTGGAATTTTGGGTTCTGGCACGACTCGTGACCAGGAGCACGACTCGTGCCCTGGGTAACGACTCGTGTCAAGTATAACGACTCGTGACCAAGGCTGAGACACGACTTGGTTTTTGTCTCGTTTTGATCAGAACGAGTTGGGGCTCAAGGAACGACTCGTGAGCACGAGTGATTTGCGAAGGGCACGACTCTCGTGCCTAGACCAAATTTTGTGTCCGTACAGTTTTCCTTGGCTAGGAAGGAATTGGTATTTTGCTAGGTTTCTACCCTAATTGTTAGGGGATTTATATGTGATATAAATACAGCCTTGCAACCATATTTTTCCTCTCTCTCACATCATAATCCAAGGTTTTTGAAACTCTAGATTTTGAATCAAAAGTCCCAAATTGTTCCATTGTTTTGGCTTTGATTATTGAATATTGATTCAATAATCAAGAGGATCATCTAGCAATCCATCAAGAAGGTGTTCTTGGATTCGTTCGCGTGTGGATTACCGATAGAGGGTGATAGGTTAATCACCAAGAGCTTGAAGCCTCCGTTCGTTGATTCATCACAAGATTTTGAACAAGGTAGAAGAAGATCCATTTCGATATCAAAATTCTAAGGCTTGAATTTTGTGATCAATTTTGTTAATCCTCATCGCATTATATAAATTCTATCTCATATTAATTTCTAATCTCTTCATGCTAGATGGATCTTAGGGCTAGGGTTTGATTTTAAAATTAAATCTTCCGTTGCGTTTGTAACCCCAAAACCCAACACTTTATTTGTTGAATCAACCTTGGTAAGGCACTCATGCTTGCAAAGATAGCTCCATGTCTTGACTCTCGGGGACACCAATCACGAGCATCTTCTAACATCTTCCACTCTCGAACCATCAATGAAGCAACATACGCTTTCCTACTGATAGCATCCGCTACAACATTAGCTTTGCCCGGGTGATAAGAAATGGTACAATCGTAATCCTTCAACAGCTCCATCCATCTCCACTGCCTATTGTTCAACTCCTTTTGTGAGAAAAGGTATTTAAAACTTTTTTGGTCCGTGAAAATCTTGAACTTTGCTCCGTAAAGGTAATGCTTCCATTTGTGCAAGGTGAAGACGATAGCTGCAAGCTCCATATCATGCGTTGGGTAATTCTGTTCACACGGAGTCAAATTCCTCGAGGCATATGCTATAACCTTCCCATTTTGCATCAATACACAACCTAAACCCTCCTTTGAAGCGTCACAATAAATAACCAACCCGTCGTTCCCATTTGGTAGAACAAGAACAGGTGCTGAGGTCAACCTCTTCTTCAATTCCTCAAAACTAGCTTGGCACTTCTCACTCCACACAAAGGGTATATTCTTCCGAGTCAATTGAGTCAACGGTGTAGCAATCTTGGAAAACCCCTTTATGAATCTGCGATAATACCCGACTAACCCCAGAAAACTCCAAATCTTGGTAACTGATTCCGGCCTTTTCCAACTAACCACAGCTTCAATCTTAGAAGGATCAACTGAAATTCCGCCCTTTGACACGATATGGCCTAGGAAGGAAACCTCCTCAAGCCAAAATGCACACTTACTAAATTTGGCAAACAACTGCTTCTCCCGGAGCACCGTCAAAACCATTCTCAAGTGTTGTTCATGCTCCTCCTGAGACTTGGAATAGACTAAAATATCATCAATGAACACTACCACAAAAGTATCAAGATAGGGTTTGAAAATGCGGTTCATCAAATCCATAAAAACGGCTGGAGCATTCGTTAACCCGAAAGGCATAACAAGGAATTCGAAATGTCCATACAGTGTACGAAAAGCTGTCTTGGAAACATCCTCAGGACGAACTTTCAGCTAATGGTACCCGCTTCTCAGATCAAGCTTAGAAAAGACTGTCACACCTTGCAATTGATCAAGTAGATCATCAATATGAGGGAGAGGGTATTTGTTCTTTACCATTACTTGGTTCAACTGTCGGTAATCAATACAAAGTCTCAACGACCCATCCTTCTTCCTTACAAATAACACTGGAGCTCCCCACGGCGAAACACTCGATCGAATGAACCCCCCGTCAAGCAACTCTTGTAACTGAGCCTTCAACTCTTTCAATTCAGCTGGGGCCATTCTATAAGGTGCCTTAGATATTGGAGTTGTACCCGGAAGTAAATCAATCCCAAACTCTATCTCCCTATCTGGAGGCATCACATATTCGGAAGAGAATACATCTGGAAACTCCTTAACTATAGGAACATTCCCCATTTTATGGCAACACCTTGGTAGTATGTAGGACACAAGCTAAGAATCCCGTACAACACCGAAGCAATAACTTCTTAGCTTTAACATAAGAAATGACACGAATAGTCCCCACAGTAGGAATAGCCTCAAACACAAACTTAGGCATATTCGGGACTGAAAAAGTAACAACTTTCTTATGACAATCGACTAAGGCATGGTATTTTCTTAGCCAATCCATACCCAAAATGACATCAAAATCATGCATAGGCAATACTACCAAGTGAGCAGGTAACACACGATCACATATATGCACATCACAAGCACGTAACACCTCATCGATTACCAAACATTCTCCCATTGGAGTTGACACTTCTAGCACGTAAAGCATAGACTCCACAGAAACAGGCAAATTCGATGCAAAATGCATGGACACATAGGAATGAGATGAGCCATGGTCTATTAGTGCACGTGCTCTCATACTTGCTATAAAAATAGTACCTCCAATAACATTGGAGGAATTCGCTGCTTGTTGTTGATTCATCGTGAAGACCCGACCTTGAACCTTAGGCCTTCCTGAAGAATCCCTCTTTTGACCTTGAGAAGTCCCGACGCCACTCGAGGATGCTGGCTTCTTCGGCTTAGTGCAATCTTTCTGAAAATGTCCCAACTGTCCGCAATTCAAACATTTCCCAAATCTCTTCTAACAAAGCTCCTCTACGTGCCCCTCCTTCTGACAGTAAGTACAGATTTTCTTTAGTGCGTTCCCTAGATTAACACCCTGCCTTCGAACCCCAAACTGACCTTGCGGCTGCCCCCTAAACTGAAATGTTGATCCTTGCCCGCCTCGGTTATCTCGCCCCTGATGTTGCGGTCTACTTTGTCCTCATTGCCTCCCCGAACTAACCCCTTCAGTTTTCCTCTTGTGTTCTTCAATGTCGTGCTCCACGTGATATGCTCTATCCACTACATCTTGAAAAATTTGAAACTTATGGGCCACCAACGGCGTCCGGATGACTGTCTTCAAACCCCGAACAAAACTCATTGCCTTCCTCTCTTCTGTCGCCACCAAATGAGTGCAATACCTTGACAATTCCATGAACTTAGCCACATACTACGCAACGGTCATCATATTCTGCTCCAGATTAAGAAATTCTATCTCTTTCTTGTCTTGATCCACGGTTGGAATAAAGTGCTCCTTGAATTTTCTTACAAAATTCTCCCATGTATAAGGAACATGGGCCTCGTCCCAACTTGCCTTGAGAGCTCTCCACCAATGTTCACCCGCACCCGAGAATTTGTACGCTGCAAACCTGACTTATTCATCCTCGATACATCTCAGCACCTCAAAGATCTTTTCCATAGCCTCAATCCACCTTTCCGCCTTTGCCACATTCGGCTCCCCATCATAACCGGTAGGTTTCAATTTCAAAAACTGCTCTAATCCCACTCCTTGTACTACTTGCTCTCCCTGCTGTCTTTGGTCATTCATGGCCTTCATGGCCGCTTCTAACATCCCTTGGAACATATCTTAGGTCTCCTCCCGAACATTTCCCCGGCCTAAAGGTCTGGTCGAATCTCCTTCTACTCCTGCTATAGCAATTGAGTACCTGCATAAAACATTTAACGTTACTCACTAGATCCATTCTACCCTCCTAGGTCATGTAGTCACTCTAGACTATCTAATCCTAAGGCTCTGATACCAACTGACGCGCCCCAAACCGTGGACCTACTTGGCCTCACGTCGAGACACGTTCTGAAGACGCCATTTAAAGAAAATTTTTCAAAATGTACTTTCTAAAAGTCATCACTTTACAAACCTGTTTAACATTTAGAAACTTTTCTAACTTAATATTAAAAATCAAACCATTTAACTTCAAACTTAACTCACTCCACATTCAAACAATTTGCAAATCACACACACACTTATTTACAAACCAAGGAACCTAGTTCCCCAAATGAAAAATATTTACAAAGCCTTTTAGAAGTTGCAAAATAAGGATAACATTAAGTCTAGGAATACTATCCCAAGGTCATACATTTACATAATGTATCCTTACCAACCTTCCTCAACAAACCCAACTTGGCACCCTCCCTGTGCTCAATGTGCCCTAGCCCCTGGCTCGGCTCTATCTAAGAAAACAATGAAAGGACGGGGTGAGAAAAATCTCAACAAGTTATTATCTATGCAACAAGATGATATGCAACCACGTTATGAAGCATATAACAACAAGTCATGTATATCACCTTATTATCACACCAAGAAAGATATATACATATATATAGCAATTAAGTGCAATACTATAACACTTAGAAGGATACTGAGCCAAGGTTTTATCTCGATCCAAGCAGCAACAGTTGTTGAAGAAACGGTTCCGGAACCCAATCACAATAACAACAAGCGGGACTATGACACAAAGTCATACCCAATAGTGCAACTAGACTTCCCTTGATCTAGTTCACTACTCCCAAACCATGGCCAATACAGGGCAAAACGGGAACCAGTGTATGGATTATAACGGACTCGGCTCGTGTGCCATTATAATCCCATAACACTGCCCAACAAACAAGTACCAGCTGGACTTTTAAGTATGAGCACAGTAAATAACTACTTGCTTAAACAACCAATGTATGATTCCAAAGTAGGGAACCATACAAGTAAAGCATATCAAAATGATAGCAACATGATAATAAGTATCAATTAATGGTAGCACTAAGGCTAAATCATCCTTAAACCAATTTAATGTACTTAGGATTCCAAAGTAGGGAACCCTAATCAAACACTTCACAAAGATGTTAAACAATGTATAAGGTGTAACACATAAGGACTACACACATATTATATTCATTCAAGGATGTATCAACAATAGTACAATGATAATATCCAAGTTAGGTTCAATAGTTCCAACCTACTTTAACTAATCATTTAAACATCTTCAAATGATCACCATTGAAATGTTAATACCTCATTTTGTTGTTCATACCTTGTACTTTGATTGTAGTGTTCCATTGGTTGAAAGATAAGTGGTAAAATTGAACCTACATAGCTTTGAAATTCATTTCCTAAAACTGGTCAGGGCATGACTCGTGCCCCAGGGCACGACTCGTTCCCGTTTGATACCTCCTCAGATACAGTCGTCCAAGCAAGGGCACGACTGGTCACGACTAATGGGCACAACTCGTGCCATAGGGCACGACTCGTGCCCTCTGCAAATTTGCAGAAACAGAGCTGAACATCAGCATTTGAACCAAAACCAATTCAAGTCCCCTTTTGACCAATTTAACAACAGTCTCAAACAAATCTTTAGTCCCATGCAACCCAAAACGAATGTAAAATTAGTTTCAACATAACCCAAAGCTATTCCTTTTCCTTTACAACACATCCAAAACATTTCAACTTACTCAAAATCAATATTTGCCCCTTTCAACACCAACTTCATTACCAAGTTAACCAAAACCCATTTTTTTCCATCCCTAAACTCTGAAAATAAATTCCAAATTCTCATACAACCTTTAACAACATAATAACATTATTTATAACACTAAATGAACATAATTTCAAGAAAATATAACAACTTACATGAAAATTAATATGAAAATTTCTGAACTTTAATCGGATGGAAAGGTGCTCTTTCTCCTCCCGAACACCACGGAACGAACGGATCGCTGATCGGATTTTTCTATGATTTTAGGGAGATTATTTAGTAGAATTGGTTAGGGTTTGAATTTTTGTACCATGGATGAGCTATGAGCTGAGGAAGAAATGTGTTTTGGCTAAAAATGAGGAGCTTCTCATTTACCATGGATAATATCCTATTTTCACCTAACCCCCTTCAACTATCAAACCCTCCCCACAACTAAAACCCTTAAGATGCACTAATTACACTCAAGCACCTTGAACATTAATATAATTTACTACTTATCTTAAAAAGTTACTATTTTAACTACCTACTCCTAATATTTTCATTAAGACATTAAATAATAATTTTCATTTTATTCATATTTTTAGAATATCATATAACTCATAAACTACTAATTAACACATAATTTCTACAATTAAAATGCAACCTAATAATATGAAATGCACTTCTATATATGATTAAATATGACTCAAAATAGAACCGAGAATTAGGGTCGTGACAACTATCCCAGCATTTTTTCTGGTGGACATGGTAACAGACTTGTGTGCATCTCAAGTCTAAGCCAACCCTTTGACTCGGTCTATCACGTGCCTCGGTTATTTTTCAAGCGGACCAAAAGATCATCCCGGATCACGTCTCCCCTTCGTAGTGGAATGAGGATCAGTTCCTGCTGGTCCTAAAATATGAGATGAGGAAATTGAGCTTCCACAACTTCCTTGAGAACTATTTTGCCGAGCAGGGTCGTTGTCCTTTGAGCCTAATTCTGAAGGATTGTCATTCTCCATGTCATGTCGAACTGGATTTCCTTTCCATAATGGTATCTTCGGCCAACAACGCTTCTTTTTGTTCAGTCACCAGGTCCTCTACAGTGGGCATCGATTCTCTAAGCTCCTCATCGAGCATTGAAGGCTCAAATGGTTTCAACTTGTCGAGGTTAACTATAAAATACATTTCCATGTACGCCGGTTACTCTAGTTGACACAATTCTCTCCAATCTTCTTCAAAAATCTAAAAGGACCATAACGTACAGGCTTCAGCTTTTTCCCTTCTTCTTTTAAGCGATCCTTCCCAAGATGTAACCAAACAAGATCACCTTCTTGGAAATTCCCTTTAACTCGATGCCAATCATGATGTTCCTTATACTTTTGTTGGGACCTTAATAATTGTTGCTAAACCTCACGATGTACCTTTCTTATGTTGTCAATAAATCTTTGTGCTCTTCCAACATCGCCATCTTCCTTTATCGATGTAGACTCAATCGTGAATTCAAAATCAAAAGGACTCTGAGGTAGAAATCACAAACAAACTTCAGCATGAGTTTTGTCGATTGAACTATGCACTGTATGGTTAATAGAAAATTGGAGAAAGGAAAGACTTTCATCCCATGTCTTAGGATGTTGTGTGTTATACCCTCGAAGAAGATGTACTACAGTGCAATTAACTACTTCCGTCTGACTGTTAGTTTGGGGATGAATGTCGTACTTTGTTTCAGCTTAGTGTCCATCTTGGACCAAAGAGAACACCAAAATTTGCAGAGGAATCGACTATTCCGATCTGACACGATTGAACTGGGAAGACCGAAGATATTCCACACATTATCAAAGAAAAGACATGTTGCCTCTTCACCATTAATCTTCTTTTTGCATGCAGTAAGAACCACCATTTTAGAAAATCTGTCAACTACCACAAACAGGTAGTCATTTCCTCTTTTTGTTCGTGGATGGCCACCCAAGAAATCCATGGAGATGCTTTCCCATGGTCGTGCTGGAACCGACAACGGGGTGTACAAACCAAACTTTTGATTTGCAGGCTTGGACGTGCTGCACAATATGTATCATTTAACAAAACGAGTAACATTCTGATGCATTTGCGGCCAAAACATATAGCGCTGGAGGTTTTGGAGGGTCTTTGTGATACCAAAAAGTTCTGTTACTTCAAAAAATGTTAAGATCATTCAAAATTAAAATTACAATCGAATATTTTCTTTGTTTCAGTATAAATATTTAAAAAAAAAAACAAATTTGATGTTTACTAAAAATAATTAATAAAAATAGCATATTCATTTCGGATACTCTTCCATGTTAATCTAGAATTTGACATGTGAAGGGTTTTGCTATTATTTTAACACAATTATGTGAAAAATGCGTTTTTTATAAGATTAGGGTAAGATATGTTTTTAAACTGGATCAGTGGCAATTACGTAAATAATTGGCACTTTATTAAAAATGTACGCAACGACATTTTCGTAAATATTAGATATTATCAACTCTTACTGTCAGTTGTTAACTCTATCATTGACACTTCTAACAATAAAACTGCATTCTTTCATGAGGTGGTCTCCCATGAGAACAAGGGGGATCCGTCTCATGCATGAGACGGGTCGACCCATGACCCATGGGGCATGACCCGCCACGTGGCAGCCTCTTATAGGCCAAATTTTTAGGGGATATGAAAAATGCGCCTCTGGGAATCGAACCCACGACCACGTGGTTAAAAAATCATGCGCTCTACCAGCTGAGCTAAGACAGCTGTTGATCCCAATCCTTGATTGTATATATAAGTATCTTCCGACATGAAAGAACACAATTTAGTAACTGAATGTTTGAATTTGTGTTTATAGTATAATTTTTTATTTAAAAAAAAAAGTAATAATAGGAACACAAAATGTAATGATTTTATAGGTGTTTTTAATGTTTTTTTAGTTTTTATATTATTTTTTCGGCTTTTTAGTGGTTTAGAAAAAGTAATAGTTACAATCTCTTAATATAATGGTTGTATACATATAAAGTAACATTGTTCATAAAGTAAACGTAATTAATACCTGTTTAAAAAAAACAAAAGTTCGTTTTTACCCATTTTTTCAAATGTAATACAAATTATATGTATTACATTTGAAATGTAATAACTTATGTATATGAATGTAATAGTTTATACAAGTAAATATAATAACTTATTTTAGTTATAATAAGTATTACTTTTGCCAAACGAAGAAAACATAGGGGAAAACACTATTACTTTTCTGTATATATGTATTACTTTAATGTATACAAACTATTACTATATATGCATACAATTATTACATTATGTTATAGTAACTATTACTTTATATAAAGTAACATTGTTCATAAGTAAACGTAATACCTGTTTTAAAAAATCAAAAGCTCATTTTTACTCATTTTTTCAAATGTAATACAAACTATATGTAATACAAACTAAATGTAATAACTTATGTATATGAATGTAATAGTTTATACAAGTAAATGTAACACTTTGATAGATGAAATTGTAACATATTTCTATAGGTTTGTTACATTTTAGTTATAATAAGTATTACTTTTGCCAAACGAAGAAAACATAGGGAAAAACACTATTACTTTTTTGTATACAAACTATTACTTTTTATGCATACAATCATTACATTATGTTATAGTAACTATTACTTTTCACAAATCGAAAAAAAAAATTTATAAAATTTATAAAAAAAAAAATTTTTTGGGCACAACTATCTCACCTCTCTCTCTCTCTCTCTCTCTCTCTCTCTCTCTCTCTAAGGCAGCCTCTCTCTCTCTAAACGCCAATGGACCTAGCTCCCTCTCTCTAAATCGCCAATGGCGTCCTCACCATAACAATGGCCATAAGGGTCAACCAGTTCTTGACCGAGCCTTCGCCTGAGACATTTTTACGAGGAGAAGGCGCGGGTGCAAAATCCGATCACGGTGACGGAGGCTGAGATGGCGGCTGTAGTGGAACAGATGGAGGAGCTGATGGTAGGGGAGGTCGCCGGTGAATTGGTTTTGAGATCGGAGAACGGTCGTTGGGCGATTGGAATTGGAGAAATTGGCGTCGTGATTTGGGTACAGAGAGATGGAATTAGAAGGGAATTAGGTAGGGAGAGTTGGGTGAGATCTCCGGTGATGTCTCCGTTTACCTGGGTTTGAGAGAGAGAGAGAGAGGCGGTTGTTGTACTGGGTGGAGAGCAGAGGACGGCGGTCGTGGCCTGAGAAGAAGGTCGCCGGTTGATTGTTTGGTGAGGGAGACGGTTGGGAGGCTTGGCGGAGAGATGGGTGGAAAAGATGACGATTGGACGGGTCATGGGTCGTGGATCCGACCCGTCTCATGGATAAGACGGGTATCCCTGTTCTCACACAAGTTTTTGTCTTCTTTCATATAAGTCCGAACACTATTTAAAACATGTTGAAATTACCCGGATCCGAGAGGCAGCGCGTTCGCGCCCCGGCATCTGGCATTTCCCCGCTTTGCAGCGGTTTTCGAGTTGGAGGTGTCTCGCCGTTTGTTTTCGCATTTGTAGAGTCGCCACGCCGTTTTTATTAAGCCCAAAACATTGAAAAAGGGCATCAGTTTAAAGATAATTTTAAACTATTTTTGTGTGATGAGATTTTGAGTTCGGAGGTCAGATGACTCCTCGGGAAGAGAATATTAGAATATTAGAGCTCACCCGAGTCGCCTCGTAAAACGAGTCTTTCGGATATCCCTAATATCCTTTAAATGTTGTGTGTGTGTGTGTGTGCTTTTAAAAATGCATGCTGTATCAGATGTCTACATTGTATGCTATGTATGGAAATGTATTGAAATAGTAACGGAAGGAAGCCTTACCAATGTTGGTTTGTGTCTGTCTTCCGCTGAGGAATAGTGTTTGAGGTCGGAGTAGCGTTCCGGTACGGATCGGGATTGCTTCGGGAGATACCGGTTGTCTGCGGACAGAGTTTCGGCGTGAGTTGAGGTTGCAGGCTGCGTTCGGGCAGAGGTTCGGCGTGCGTGGGGATCGTCGGGATCACTCGGGCAGAGGTTCGGCGTGCGTTGAGGTGGCAGGAGTCACTCTGCAGAGTTTCGCGTGATTTGGGATCGCCGGCTTGACTCGGAAAGAGCCGGACACCGTGGAAAGACTGTGCAAGGCCTCTGAGTACCACGAGGGGCCTCAGAGTACCTCGAGAGTGCCTCGGGCAGCGCGGAGCGTCGCGGAGCGCTGGGGAGGCTTCTGAGCACCACGAGGGGGCTCTAAGGCCTCAAGGATCCGAAAGGGGCCGGGAATGCCTCTAAGGACTTAGAGGGGAAGCCATAAGGCCTAGGGAGGAAGAGAGAAGTGGGAGGTGTGTGAAAATGAGGAGGGGGAGCCCTCTATTTATAGTGCCAGATTTGGTGCAAAGAGGTCCGTACGGACCTCCCTGGTAATCCAGACTTTTGGTTTTCCTCGATTTGAGGGAATCTGTGATGATGGTGAATATTTGCAATTCATGATGTTCCCCTATGCAATAAGGTCCGTACGGACCAAGTTGACATGCAAAGAGGTCCGTACGGACCAACTCGCAGAGGGTAATCATTTTCCCCGGATTTGAGGGAATATTGTGGACTTTAAGAGGATTCAAGAATTATTAAAGCAAAGAGGTCCGTACGGACCATTATTGCTTTTCCAATTTCCTCGAAAATTCCCAAAAGGTCCTTTTGTCCCTTTTTATCCCAAAAGGCTCCTCCCTTGGTTTGGCCGGGGTTTTGAGAGGGTTTTGAGTGCGAGGTCGTCGAGACTGCGTTGATGAGTCTCGCGGTGTTTCCCGTGTGTTTGAAAGGGGGTGATCCAGATTGGGGTACTTACAGTAGCCCTCGACGACGTCACTTATGAAAGAAGTGGGGTCGCCGATAAGATAAGTGGTCCTAATCTGGATCGCGTCTGGGAGATAAAGTGACCGGGGAGGTCCGCCGTGAGGACGTGGTGGTGTCCTATTGTGTGACCGTTTAGGCCGCAGGGCCGGACCCCGCGATAGGATTCCTACGTATCCCCGGCGGGAATCAAGCCCGGTCGTAGTTCGGCGTGTGGGTGAGTGTTTTGTGAATGCGGGCGCGGTGGTGCCCCGAAGTGTCGCGTGACCGCCGAGGCCGTGGTAAGGACGTGGTGGTGTCCCGGGTGACCGCATAGGTCGATGGCCGGACCCCGTGATAGGATTCCTACGTATCCCCGGCGGGAATCAAGCCTCGGTCGTAGTTCGAGGTCGTGAAATCGCGAGTGCGGGCGTGGTGGTGCCCCGAAGTGTCAGGTGACCGCCGAGGTCGCGGTAAGGACGTGGTGGTGTCCTAAGATGTGGTGACCGCCGAGGTCAATTGTGAGGACGTGGTGGTGTCCTCGGGATGGAAATTTTACGATTTTCCTAATCGGGTGGTTTAAGGCCTTCCGGCCGAGATAGTGTGAGGACTTGAATCGTCCTTCGATCGTGGTTGCGCGCCACGCGTGAGGACTTTGAATCGTCTTCCGCGGCGGTTGCGCCACGCGGGAGGACTTTCAATCGTCTTCGGCGGCGGTTGGTGCCACGCGGAGGACTTTCAATCGTCTTCCGGCGGCGGCTGGTGCCACGCTGGAGGACTTCAATCGTCTTCGGGCGGCGTGGTGCCACGCGGGAGGACTTTGAATCGTCGGGCGGCGGTTGGTGCCACGCGGAGGACTTTGAATCGTCTTCCGGGCGGTGGCTGGTGCCACGCGGAGGACTTTGAATCGTCTTCGCGGCGGTTGGTGCCACGCGGAGGACTTTGAATCGTCTTCGGGCGGCGGCTTGGTGCCACGCGGGAGGACTTTGAATCGTCTTCGGCGGCGGCTGGTGCCACGCGGAGGACTTTCAATCGTCTTCTCGGCGGCTTGGTGCCACGCGGAGGACTTTCAATCGTCTTCCGCGGCGGCTGGTGCCACGCGGAGGACTTTGAATCGTCTTCGGCGGCGGCTGGTGCCACGCGGAGGACTTTCAATCGTCTTCGGCGGCGGTGGTGGAGGCATGGCCGCTCGAGCTTCGAGAGGTTTAGATGTCTCGTGCTTTGTCTGGGGGGAGAAGGTTGGACTTACGATGGCCGCCGGTGCTTGCGTTGCCGTTGAAGTGGGCAATGATGACGGCCGGTGATTGCTTCACCATTTGGCATTTTGGGAGGCGCTTCGTGCCTTGGGATTTGTATTCGGAGGTGTTGGCTCCTTCTTGCGCTTGTTTTGCCGCTGAGTGGGCAAAGTTCGGGCCATTGACGGTGCCGGGGATACGTAGTCCTTGTATGACTTCCCTTTTGACTTGTCGGGAGGAGCCCTGGGCTTACTTTGATGGCCGGTGCTTGAGTTGCCGTTGAAGTGGGCGAGGTTCGGGCTTACACCGACCGCCGGTGCTTGAATTGCCGGGGATGCGTGACCTCGTAGGGCCCTTTCGCCGAGAAGATGACTTGGACCTCTTTGAGGGCCGGTGGTTGAGTTGCCGCTGAGCGCTGGAGGCGTCTTGTGCCTTGATATTCGTGCTGGGAGGTGTTGGCTCCTTCTTGAATTGCCGTTGAGCGGGCGAGGACCGGTCTTACATTGACGGCCGGTGGTTGAATTGCCGTTGGAGTGGGCGAGGTTCGGGCTTACACTGACTGCCGGTGGTTGAATTGCCGTTGAAGTGGGCGAGGACCGGTCTTACATTGACGGCCGGTGGTTGAATTGCCGTTGGAGTGGGCGAGGATCGGGCTTACACCGATCCGCCGGTGGTTGAATTGAAGGGTTAGGGACCATTCTCGCACTTGGATTTGCCGAAAAGGCCTTAGGATGCCTGGGGCAAAGATTATAAGGGCAGAAAGTAATTTGGCCCTCCTTGCAAAGAAGGTCCGTACGGACCAACCTCGGATGCAAAGAGGTCCGTACGGACCACTTTGATTTTTTACAGCTCCTGTGTTTTGACCGGGTTTAAATGCCGAGGCTCCCCCACTTCTTCTTCTTCCGCCGTGAACTGTGCGAGAGAGAGAGAGAGAAAACCTCCATTTTTAACCAAAATCCTTCCATTTTTCGCTTGAATCGCTTGCAATGGCGGAAGGATCTAGAAGGAATCGTCGTCAACGCAGCCAAGAAGTGGTCGAAAGCAACGGATGGAGCTCCAAAGAAATTGGATCTCGTTTGTTCCATCTTTCGAAGAACCCGATGTCTTGTATCCAAATCCGGAGGTGCACAATCGTCGTTCTAGGAACGTCTGGGAGGTAAGAAATCCGCTCCGTTTTGATTCCCTCGTCGAATTTTTGAATGCTAGAACTAGGTTTTAGTTTCTTCGCATTTTTGAAATTTTGTTATTTTTTATGCCTTTTGTGAAATTCTTGATGAATTGTTGAAAATGGACATGTAAAAATTGTGAGTATGTGTATTTTGTGCAGAAATGTGTAGATTAGCTTTTATTTGTGAAAATAAAGTGCCTCTCTAATGAAATGCATGCTTTGGTGTTTTGTACCGTATGCTATTTATGTATGTACATTATGAGAAAAGTTTGTCGTGTAGTGACAAATTTTGTGAAAAAATGTGACATGTGCCGTGTTTTGTGACGGGTTTTGTCTGAAAGTGTGTGCCGTGTAGGGACGGATTTTTTGAAAATGCGTTATGCATATGTGTCGTGCCGTGTGTGCCGTGTTTTTGGGTGACGGACTTTGTGGGGAAAGTATGTGCAATATGTGCCGTGTTTTTGTGACGGGTTATTTTGAAAAAGTGTCGTGTGGGGCTTAATCCCTCTTTTGAGAAAATGTGTACAGTGTGTGCCGTGTTTTTGTGACGGGATATATGTGAAAATTGCATGTGAAAATTATGTGCAATATGTGCCGTGTTTTGTGACGGGTTGTATTGTGAAAAGTATGTGCAATGTGTGCCGTGTTTTGTGACGGGTTATTTTCATGGCTTTCCGTGTTGGGACGGACTTTTGTGCCTTTTGTTTTATATTAAGTACTGTGATTGACGTACATTTGCTGTGTTTACCTGCAGGATGCAGGGCTTATGGCTGGGAAGGCCAAGAGGATGAAGACTCGGGGATCGCTCGAGGCCGTTGTTGAGTTGTGGCAATGATGCCCGATATTTCCGTGGATGGTAGGCCGAGTCCCGTGAGGCCGGTCTACGCTTCGGCCCGGGTGTGTTCAGAGAACCCGGCCGGAGTTTCGACACGAGGAAGAACAAGAGCGTCTTCCTTGGCCTTTCCGAGTATTGGTGGGATACCACCCACACCTTCCATCTCGAGCCGGGGAGAGGTGACGGTGACGCCGACCGACTTTGCCGCGACACGGGCTTTCCTTCAAAGGAGGGCCAGGCGGTGGAGAGATATGATCTCCGATGCCGTGTTGACCGAGCCGCCGGGCTTTGAGCCTCGTCCTCGCAGGGTCCGGGATGCTATATAGCGATGTGGAGCCGAGGATCACGCCGCATTGGGGCCTATGTCCGGGTACCGGCCAGTGACGGCGGAGCACTCGGCGCGCTCCTTTTTGTGGTATGCACTTTCCGAGACTTTGTTCTCGAACCACGCGATCGCGGCTCCCTTTGCTCGCTTGGAGAGCTTGATTGATCTCGGATAGAGTTTGTGACATCGCTTGGGGCGAGGCAGTGCTTGGCCGAGCTCTACTTTTCTTCGGACCGGTTTAGCCTGGGTGTGGCGCGCCATTGGCCCGTTTTGACTTTGCTTTGGAGGTATGAGTTTATTGTCGTTTTTTGATTTAGCAACTTGTCGTTTCTCCGTTTTCTTTTGCACCGAGCCTTTTCTCGTTTTTGTCACAGTGTGGTTCTATGAGATTTTTCATTGCTTCCCGTGGGATAGAGATCCTGGGGCCGTAGCCGCGCATCCCGCTATGCCGGGCCGGGCTCGTACGGCGAGGAAGAGGAGGACCAGCAGGGGGAAGCTCACCATCGCCTACTGGGATGTGCAGTGAGCCGTCCTGGAGAGGGGTAGCCCTGAGGGGTTTGTTTTGTTCCCGTGGGCTCCTGTGATGAGGGTGATGAGTTCGAGGGGGCTCCCGAGGTGACAGCCGCAATGAAGATGCCGCGGGCCCGACCCGCGACGTCATGCACTGGGAGCGGGTCTTCTGGGCAAAGATGGCCTGTGTGTGCTTCCCGTGGCTCCGAGGGACCCTCCTTTGGGATGCTTGATTCCCGGGATATGGATGTGCTTGATTTTGAGAGGTACCTCGGCGCGGGCGCCGAGGAGTTCATTTTGTATGGAGAGGAGTACGGGGCCTTCGTGAGGAGGAAGCCGAGGACGCCGCAGTACCGGCGAGGAGAGAGAGGCCGGCCCGCAGCTCCCCTGCAGGTTCCGATGCCGGGCCGGATTTCACGTATGTCCGTGGGGACGGTCGAGGAGGAGGGTGTCTCAGACTCGCTTCGAGCAGTGCTCCCGCCGCATACCGAGCGGATCCCGATAGATCGCGAGTGTGCCGACTCTTTTCCATCTTGGCATCTTTTCGTATTTTTCTTTTGTTGTCGAGTATAACCGTATTGCCGAGCGTTTCCTTGGTCGCTTGCTTGGTGCAGTCCCTGGGAGAGCCTATGATATGCCGACTCGCCGTTATGTGGCGATGAGGTCGTTTGCGAAGAAGATGGCGTCGAAGATGTCTTGCCGGCTTCGCGACGCGTGCCGGCGCACGAGCCTATGCCTTCGAGGCATTCTCGTAGACGTTCCTCCACCGAGAGCCGAGCCTGAGCCGCAGCAGAGGGACCTTCGAGGGGGCGGCATAGCATGGATGCCGGACGTCTTCGGAGCTCCGAGGCAAAGCAGCTCTTTTATCGCTTCTTCCTCCGCAGACGCACAGGCGAGGGATCCGTCAGAGCCTTCTTTCTTTGATCCTTTCGCCGGATTTGATCCTTCGATTACTTTGAGTGGCAGCCTCCGGCGGGGCTCGATATTCGACGACGAGGACGTGACGGCGAGTTCACCGGATGCCCGACTTCTCTCTCGGGAGGACCTTGGCGAGGATGATGATGCCGAGGAGTCCGATTAGTATTCATTTGCTTTCCCTCTTTTCATATCTTCTCTCTTTTTTTTTTGTTTAGCAACAGACATTTGATGTACCTGTAATAAAACACTCGTATTTGCACGGCAAACAGCATTTTATTTTAAGATGTAATGTCATTTTTGTGATTCCCGGGAATTGTCCTAGAAATTGTTGCTATTATTATTATATTTTCAGTGCATGCCACGTGAGCCGAGAGTGCGTTTGTGGTAGTGTATGTTCACCGGAATGGCTTTGGCCGTTGTTTGGGCGCTTTGGAGCAAGGTCCCGCCGAGGACAAATGGGTTGTTGTACCGTTTGTCGGGGAAAATGGGTCATGGTTGCAAGGAGGTCCGTACGGACATACTTAGCATGCAAAGAGGTCCGTACGGACCAACCTTGCTTTTGGGAAGGAGATAAATGCTTTCCAAAGGTCCGGTTCTTCCCCATTTCCCCATTTGCACCATTTTCGAGCTTTCTTCCCCATTTTCTCTAGGAACCTCCATTTTTGCCATGGATTCTTCGTACGTCCCTAGAATTTTGCCGAGGCTTTCGCAGAGAGGCAAGCACACTTCCTCGAGCATGAAAACGTGGATGCGGCGCCGTATGAGGCATCGTAGACGGGCTTTCGAGGTAAGGTTTCGTCTTTGCTCGATTTGGTCTTTTAAGGAGTTGGTTCCCGATTGGGATTTGTTGCGGGCCGCCGCGAAGTTCGGGATGTTAGGAGGCATGTGTACCGTTTCTCCTACAATGAAATGGTGCCCACTTTTGAGGATTTTCGGGCTTTGATGGAGGACCTGAGGCGGAGGCCATCTCGCTTCCTTTCGATTGGTGGTGCCATGCGAGCGTGAAGCTTGCATGTGCTTTCTTCGTACTTCGTTGGAAGAAGTGCAGTGGCATGATCCTTGATTCGGGTCATATTGACATTTCCGAGCCGCCTGAGCGGTTCATGGCCGATGATGAGAGTGATGTCTCTGGGACGCATTTGCCTCAGGCGTGATGGCGACGCTTTTCCCGGTCGCCTCCTCGCATTTGCGATGGCGCCGCTAGATGTGGTAGTGGCACCGCAGAGCCGGGAGAGGATATTGTCCCGTTGGTGCCGGGGGAGACTCTTCATGGTATCGACCGTCCGGCGACCGGGGATCGTTCATGAGAGGGGGAAGCCCCGCTTTGCTCACCTTGTGGCCGCGAGAGAGACTTCAGTGCCATGCCCGAGGCTCCGACGTCGTTTAGCCCGTGGTCATTTGCTCGCCGACCTCTTGCGTGATATGGATCACCCGCCCGGGAGAGATGGATGGCACAGCCTTGGTACGCATCGATCCGCCGGTGGGTTCCGCACCGGAGGATCGAGACTAGGAGGATCTCGCAGAAGGGTCCTACGTTGTCGAGTTCCAGTTTGTCTTGGTCCTCCTTCTATATTCCGTCGCTTGTTTCCTGCCAGCTTGGGATGAAGCAGAGCCTTTGTTGGGCCGGGATGACCTTGCTACCGCGGAGGTAGTTCCTCTTGTATGGCGCCTGTCAGTGCCTTCTTGTATTTTCCGAGGGTATGGAAGTATTCCGCTTTCCCTCCCGCGGTACTCCTTAGACGTCTGGGAGCGTCAGATTGACGACTCGCACTCCGGCCCGGTATGAGCAATGTCAAGCGCTCCCAAGTGGTCTGGGAGAGCGTGCGTGTAGCGATTCTGGGACCCGGCTGCCGTAGTAGCTATTGCCTTAGGAGTGCCGAAGCCCGGTCCGACCCTTCGATGTGACGGGAGACACTTTGTTTGACTACGAGACTAGAGTTGACCGACCGACAGGGAGAGGTCCTCTTTTGCTGCACTCAAGCAGGAGGAGATCCGAGCCGAAGCACGGCGAATGAAGCCCCGAGAGCTACCGGATTGTTTGACTCTACGGGAGGACCCCGATCTCTGACCGAGAGACGCAGAGTTGGTTCACGTGGAGCGAAAGAAGACTCGCCGGGGACGAGGGAAGAAAGGAAAGAATGGCGAGGGGACAAGCGCAGATGGCGCGGAATGACCTCCTAGGTATCCATTCATTGCATTTGCAAACACATTATTTGTTAAATGTATTAAGCTGTCTTTTAGCATGTTGTGAACTTGAGAGTAGACCGTGCTTGAACTCATCAAGAAATGTTGTAACCGTTAGTGATTTGTGATTTACTTTTAAAGCTTTGTCGAGACGCAAGATCTCTTGTTTGCCTTTGTTTCTTTTGTGCACTTTGTCGGCGTCCGTCCATCGACTTTTCTCGTTGCATTTGCGGACCGAAGCGGCCTGGGCCATGACGGCAATCCCCTTTGCTTAGGCTTTGTGCTTGGCTGAGAGGTTGAATGATCCCCTGACAAGTCGTTTTGACGGTCTTTTTCGCAGCTTCCTTGCCTCTTGTCGGCGTCGGGCTCTTGACCTCTTTTTTGCAGCTTTTGCTTGAGCTTCTTTTATTATTTTTTTTGAGCCCTTGCTCGAGCTCTCTTTTTTTTTGTGAGCCCTTGCTCGAGCTCTCTCTTTTTTTTTTTTTGTGAGCCCTTGCTCGAGCTCTCTTTTTTTTTTTTTTGAAGCGCGTGAGGGCGAAGACAAGCCCCCGGGCTTGGAAGCGCATACGAGCCGCTGCTTGATGCCGAGCGACCCTGATGTCCTTTGATGTTGCCGCCGTCGTTTGACTTGGTCAAGGTGACTGTTGGGGCGTGTTCTTGAAAAGTGCGTAGCTTGATGGAGGTCTTGATTGACATTCAAACTTTTGACTTTTTTGTGTATTTTTAGACTGGACCAATTAAGGTTGCCTACGTCTCCTGACTAGAGGGCTCAGTGTCCGCGTAGTTCGACACTACATGGAGTGCCAAGAGATGCACAGCTTGTTCTTCTTTAGGCGAAGTATCTCGCGAAGTTTGCTTCCGTTGACCGGATTCATGAAGCGGATTGCCGTCTAGGTCCTGTCGCCTTCATGGCGCCTCCGGAGAAGATCTTTGAACCACGAAAGGGCCGATCCATGCTGGGTTCCCATTTTCCCAGCTGGGTTGGTTCGAGCGGGAGGCTTTTCTTCGAGTACAAGGTCGCCTTCCCCGATGTCTCTGGATTTGACTTTCTTGTCGAAAGCTCTAGCCATCCCGCTTTGATAGGCTCCTGACGTGTTCCATGGCCTTTAGTCGTCGCTCGTCTAGCGCAGCCAATTCGTCGTGTCTGGCTTCTGAGCCATTCAACTTCGTTGATGTCATTTTCCAAAGAAGACTCTGGAGCGAGGGAATTTCCACTCGATGGGAAGGATCGCTTCCATCCCGTATGTCGTGGCAAATGGGGTTTCTCCCGTGGTCGTTTCGACCGATGTGCGGTAGCCCCAAAGTGCAAGGTGCAGCTTCTCTGCCAATCTCGTCCCTGGGTGGTCATTTTTCTGATGATCCGTTCGAGGGTTTTGTTTGTCGCTTCCACGGCGCCGTTTGTTTGTGGCCGGTAGGGAGAAGATTTGTGGCGTGTGATCTTGAATTCAGCCACAGCCGTCGAATTCCCCTTCGAAGTGTGAACCATTGTCTCGATATGACCTCATTTGGGATGCCGTATCGGCAGATGATGTTTTCCTTGAGGAAATGCGCGACCTTCTTGGAGGCGAGTACCTTGTAGGACTTGGCTTCGACCCATTTGGTGAAGTAGTCGATGGCTACTAAGATGAACTCGTGACCGTTGTCGCCCGGGCGGAGCAATTTTCCCGATGACGTCAATTCCCAAGTGGCAAATGGCCAAGGTGTAGTCATGCAAGAGAGATCGTGAGGAGGTAGATGATTGAGGTTGGAGAACCGTTGGCACTTGTCGCAGCCTTCGGACAAAGTGGATGCAATCCGCTCCATGGAGATCCAAGAGTAGCCCATCCCGAGAATGATTTGCATCGTGGCTCGGGCGTTCATGCTGGGGACCGCAAGCCCCATCAGGACTTCTGCTCATGAACTTGTTTGCTTCTTCTTGGCCGATGCAACCGTAGGAGCGGCCCATGGTAGCGTTTCTTGTATAGCATGTCCCCGAGGATGACGAAGTGAGAGGCGAGGCGTTTAGTGGCCATGATGCTCTTGGTTTCGACCCCTTCGTGTGGGTCTTCCTTGTTCATGAAGGTGGTTTCCGTTCGAGGTATTGGAAGATCCGGTTATACCATGGCTCATTGACGGGCTTAGGTTCCGTTCGATCTCACAACAAGAGGCGTGAATTTCCTTTCGCCCGACTTTGAAGGGTTTGATTGCTTTTCCTTCGTGGATTTCCACAAGGGAAGCCAAGGTGGCTAAGGCATCTCGCAAACCTCGTTTCGGCCTCTTGGCAAGTAGTGGAAGGTGACCTCTTCGAATTGTGTGATGAGGTCCTCCATGCAGCATGGTATTTTTGCAAGCCCGGGTCTATGGTTTTCCACTTGTTGGAGACTTGGTTGATGATCAAGGCCGAGTCCCCATAAACTTCGAGTTTCGGACATTCCTCTCGAGTGCGGCTTGTAGTCCAAGAAATAAGCAGCTTCATATTCGGCGGCATTGTTGGTTACCTCGAAATTGAGCTTTATAAAGCAATTGGGGTGTGCTCGTCCTGGGATCTACCAAGAGCATACCGACGCCGTTTCCCTTTTTGTTGGCCGCTCCGTCGAAGAACAGCTTGCCATCGATTTTCGCTTCGATTGCGAAGATTCCCTCGTCCGGAAATTGTGGTTCGGGGCCTCGAGCCTCGTCGGCTGGGAAATCACCGCTTGTTCACCCATGGCCCGTCCCGATTGACTTTTGGTTTACGTACTTGATGTCAAATTCCGCTAGGAAGAAAGACCATTCGGCGAGCCTCATTGACAGAGATGGTTTGTCGAAGAGGTACTTGACCGGGTCCATTTTGGAAACCAAGTGTACCGTGTGCGACCGCATGTAGTGCCGTAGTTTCCCGACAACCCATACCAGAGCCGCGCAGTTTTCTCGAGGGCCGAGTAATTGAGTTCGCCGCCTTGAAACTTTCTACCGACGAAGTAGATGGCGTTTCGACTCGTGACTCCTTCTTTTCTTGACAGAGCATGGCTCCAACCGCGGTGTCTGGCCACGCTAGGTATAGCAACAAAGGGCTTTTCCTCGTGGGGAGGACAGAGAATCGGAGGACTCACAAGGTATGCTTTTATTTTCTCAAAGGCATCTTGGCATTCTCGAGTTCCATTCGATGTCGGCGTTCTTCTTCATCGCTTTGAAGATTGGCTCGCACATGAGGTCAATTGCCGACGAAGCGACCGATATACCGTAGGCGGCCCATGAAGCTTTTCACCTCTCGTCCGAGTTTGCGGTGGTCTCATTTCGATGATAGCCTCGATCTTTTGAGGATCAACCTCGATGCCTCTCTCTAAGTGACTACGTATCCCAAAACCTTGCCTCGCTAACCCCAAATGTGCATTTGCGTGGTTAAGCCTCATTGAGTGTTTTCGGAGGCGATTGAAGAATTTTCTCAGTCTCGTGAGGTGTTGTCCATCCGATCCCTTTGAGTGAACGATCATGTCATCGACGTACACTTCGATCTCTTTGTGGATCATATCGTGGAAGAGGGCGGTTGCCGCCCGTCGGGTAGGTAGCCCCGCCGTTCTTTAGTCCGAACGGCATTACTGTAGCAAAGAGGTTCCCCTGTGGGGTCAGTGAAAGCCGTCTTTTCTTGGTCTTCTTCGGCCATCTTGATTTGATTGTAGCCGGCAAAACCGTCCACGAAGGACTCGACTTCGAAATTGGTCAGTAGTGTCTACCAACATGTCGATGTTGGGTAGTGGAAAATCGTCCTGGGACTTGCTTTGTTGAGATCTCGGAAGTCCACGCAACAACGTACTTTTCCATTGGCCTTGGTGACCGTGGACGATATTGGAGAGCCATGTGGGGTACTCGATCACCCCGATGAAGCCGACGCGGAGCATTTTTTCGATCTCCTCTTTGACTTGTAAAGACCATTCCGGCTTGATTCGGCGTAGCTTTTGCTTGATGGGCTTAGCCTCGGGATTCAAGGGAATCCGGTGCTCTACAATGTTAGGATCTAATCCCGGCATGTCTCTAAGACCAAGCGAACACGTCCACGAACTCTTTGAGCAAAGGCAGCCAATGCGTCTTGCTCGTGCCGGTGAAGAAACTTCCGATTTGCGTCTCTTTTGGCTCTTCAAATAGCTCCCAAATTCACTTTGGTTAAAACCTCCTCGGCAGCTTGGGCCCGGTTTTTCTCTCGTTTGACAACATGCTTAAAGATGTGCTTAATGTATTGTTCGTTTAATGTGTCCGCTTCTTTATCAAGTGAATCGTTATTAACTCGTTTGTGTGTTAGTTAATTTATCGCTTGTTAAAGATGCAATGAGAGGATACTTAAAGATCGAAGCATTCATTAAGAGCATACGGGAATACATTATTGGCAATGAGTTCGTAATCTTCCGGCGTGAGGCCATCGATGACTCGAGAGACTCAAATTCAAAGATAATGGACTCAGGATGAGTTTTGACACTAGACTCTAGGACTCGAGGGGTCGACCAAGTTGTTCGATCATGTCCTTTTGGCCGGGCAGCTGGTCCTGAGAAGGTGGCCCAGCTTATTGAGTGGCAAATGAGCTTGATAGGAGATGGGGCTCAAGGGCTTTATGTCACCGTTCCCGATCATTGCTATCACAGAGTTATCGTAAACAAAATCGATTAGATCCGGCATCTCGATTTCTTCTTTGAAGAGCAGTGGAGCAGTGGCTCGTCCCAAGCATCGTCTCATGGAGTCTTTTGCTTTTGTCTTGGGCATTACTAGCTCGAATGCGCACTCGTCCCGCTTGTTGAGGGCAATGAGTGTTGACAGAGAGTTTTTCGAGTTCTTCCGCCAAAGAGGGAGTTTTCCGAACCAAAATTCTGTGAATAGTGGTGGTCATGGATCCCGCAGAGGCGGTGTGTCGAGAAATGCTCTTCGGACGGGATTTGGCTTGAGGCCTCCGAATCTTGCCAGTTCTCGCCGGAGCTTGTCCATGGTTGTAGGCCGCCTTTGTTTGGCGCCGATCGCCTCTGTTCCCTTTTCTCTCGGATCTTCTTCCAAGTTGCCGGCCTTCTTTGTGAAGTACTTGGTCATGTCGAAGCCGTAAGGACGAAGATCGGAGATTGCGTGCAAGCCTCTTTGTTATCCGTGGAGCGTTTTCGTGCAGCTCGCTTGTCCTCCGCAATGTGTTCGGGAGTAGGAATGTATCCTGTGCCGTGCAGTGGTATTCTCGTTCTTTGATATTGATGATCCGTTGGGTGCCCCGATGGCGTTTTCCCAAACCGAGCCCCGGATGTAGTTCATGTGCTTCATCATTTTCATCGGGGAGGGATCTTGTCCCAAATCAAAGGCAGGTCTATGTGGCACACTTGGGCCTTTGGGCTTTCGATGGTGAACCCCGTTAGCATCATGCCATCATCGTCGGGTTTGATCTCTAAGACCGGGACGCCGTTTGTGTCGGTCCTTTCCTGACTACGCTATCACCGTAGATGATGGTAAGATCTGTTCCGTGGACGAACTTTACGCACCGATGGAGAGTGGATGCCACCCCATTGATCCGGTGTAGCCAAGGGCGTCCCAAAATGGCAAAGCTAATGTGATCGGGATGTCGATGACTTGGAAATCCGTCGGGACCATTTGTTTTCCGAACCACAGTTCAAGGTGGCTATTCCCAAGACTCGGGCGGGATGTTGAGTCGTATGCCTTGATTGCCCGAGTCGAGGGCTTTAGATCAATTGCTTTTATCCCTAGCAAATCCATCATTTTGGCCGGAAGGACGTTCATGGATGATCCCCCATCTACCAAAACCCGTGGGAGACGACGCTCGTCCGCTTGAACCGTTATGTAGAGAGGCTCATTGTGGTCGCCCCAAATTTTGGAAGGTCGAGCTCGTGAAAGTGATGATATTGTTGTAATTGACGTTGCCAATCATCCGAACCGCTTCATCAGTGTCACCGTGATGGGAACCATGGTCTCGGGCTGTGCTTTCTTCCAACTTGAGCTTGTGCGGGTAAGATGAAGTGAGTAAGGACCAGAGTGAGATGTTAGCCCGAGTGCGCTTGAGCCGTGTCAAGACAGGATCTTCAACCTGGGGTCCAAGGTTTCACTTTCTTTGGCGTAGTGGTCCCTTTTTCGCCCGTGGCTCGTGTATGGCCGGCCTTTTGTCCGTCCGTGGAGGATTCACCGGGATTTGACCGAACGTGTCGAACGTTCACCTCGGACTTATGGTTTTGCTTGTCTCTCCTATTTCGTAGCTGGGAGGAGCCTCGATTGGCGTAAGGCCGCATCCGCGCATTTCAATTCGTTCACCGTCATGGCTTTTACCGAAGCATCAATAGTGGCTTTGAGATCTTCCCAAGACAGGGGTTGGATTATCTCGGACCTTCGGGCCTTCGGTGGCGGTGCGAAGCTCGTCCCACTCGATCATGGAGCGTACATTGCCATGGCCTTGTGCAGAGCTAGGCTTGCCGGAGTAGATGACATAGTAGTCAAACTTTCCCGAGGGTTCTCCAAGGGTTCCGACCGTGGGATCACCGGATTCGTACCTCTTTTTCGCTTTTGTCGAGAAGATAGCTTCTTCTTTCTTCGAGGACGGCCCTCATTCATTTCATCCTCGGAATTCCATTTCCAGACAAGCACCGCAATCGCAGACGTCCCACCCGTATGTGTTCGTTGTTCGGCGGTGGTACCGGGACCTCGTGAGGCCGAATGGGCGTGCTTTCCTCTCGGAAGGTCTTGTGGCCTTACGTCATAACCGCATGGCTCGTATGAGGGTAACAGTTGACTTCTCGGGAAACAATGAGAGATGTTAGAGGCCAGTAGGAGCAGCCATGACTTGGGAAGCCCTGTAGTCGGGTGGCTAATGTTCCGAAGTGGTGCATGGCACCTTCGATCCAGGCTTGTTGCTCACCTTGACGTTTCTCAATAGCCATGAGGACTCGCCAAACTTCTTCCAATGTTGGGAAATTTCTTGGGGGTAAGGTCCCGTTTTCATCGTTGTTATCCACCGATTTGGCCATGGGGAGTTGACGGAATGTCCCGGTGACAGAGCCGGGAAGGAGGTAGGACCTTGTTGCTTTTGACACCGGGAGACGGGTTCCCTGGTACTCTCGACCACTCTCTCGTTAGCCGGAGGGGGTGACGGGCAAGGTTTAGACACGTGAATGGCCTAACGGGATAAAAGGGGAAAGCTCACGTGGCATGCGGTTTCCGTTTCTTTTATTTTCGATTTTTTTGTTGTTTTAATTTACTTAAAACATGTTTTCTCGTAATCCTAGGTAGGTTGGAAAAGATTGCTCTTCTTTTTCGCAACTATGCTAGATCCCGGGTCCGCTGGAGACCATCTCGTGCGGCTATAAGCCCTCGTTTTGCACCCGTATTTCGACATCCCAGGTGGACAAATGTGCGAGGGTCCTATAGTGCAAGCGGTTTCCACCGGCTTAAAAGAAAAATCGAACCTAAGGACCGAGCCTGTCATGTTCGTTTTGATGCATTAGCCATGTGAATAGTGAACCGAGCCGGCCACTAAGTCAAGATCGTGTCAAGAGTTCGGCATGACCTTCTCTTTACCTTGCTTGCGCAAGGGATCTCGTGACGTTAGGCGTTGGCCGGGTCATATTGTCATGGCCGACGTATCAAAGGCGTGATGACATGGTGTCATGTGAGCATGGATGTATATCCGGACGGAACATCGTCAGGTGTAGCTTCGAAATCAAGATCGTGTCAAGATTTTAGCATGACCTTTCATCGCTTGCTTGCGCAAGTGGATCTCGAGTTCCGAGCCTTGACTCGTAAAAATGGCCGGCATGGTATATGTATCCAGCCTGTATGACACGGACCGGGTAAAAACCAACCGAGTCCGGGACAGAGTGTGACTCAAGACTCAAACGTGTGGCTGACGCTTGGCTAGGATGGGATGTTTGGAATGATCCCGTGCGCGTCCAAGAGGCCTAGGAAGACCAAACGGACTGCAACTGAGACCACTCCGGGTTAAGGGTTGTAGTGTGCAGTGTATCCGAGGCAGCAGTGCGCGTAGCGTGCGGTGTAACCGAGGCAAAGAAGCAGGAGTAGTGTGCGGTGTAACCGAGGCAAGAAGGCGCGTAGTGTGCGGTCTCTAAAATTCTTTTTCTGAGTAAAACAGAAGTTTTTTTTGAAGAATTTTAAATGTATGCACAGATGTATATTGATGCATTTTTTTGTATTTTTTTTTTTTGTAAAATAAAAAGTAAAGCACGTGCACACACACACAACAGTTAAAGAAGGGGGTAAAATGAAATTTTGACCCTCATCATTGTTTTAAAAATCTTTTGTTTTGTTTAAAAGATTATAAAACAAAATTTCCCCAGCGGAGTCGCCAACTGAAATTACCCGGATCCGAGAGGCAGCGCGTTCGCGCCCCGGCATCTGGCATTTCCCCGCTTTGCAGCGGTTTTCGAGTTGGAGGTGTCTCGCCGTTTGTTTTCGCATTTGTAGAGTCGCCACGCCGTTTTTATTAAGCCCAAAACATTGAAAAAGGGCATCAGTTTAAAGATAATTTTAAACTGTTTTTGTGTGATGAGATTTTGAGTTCGGAGGTCAGATGACTCCTCGGGAAGAGAATATTAGAATATTAGAGCTCACCCGAGTCGCCTCGTAAAATGAGTCGTTCGGATACCCCTAATATCCTTTAAATGTTGTGTGTGTGTGTGTGTGCTTTTAAAAATGCATGCTGTATCGGATGTCTACATTATATGCTATGTATGGAAATGTATTGAAATAGTAACGGAAGGAAGCCTTACCAATGTTGGTTCGTGTCCGTCTTCCGCCGAGGAATAGTGTTTGAGGTCGAAGTAGCGTTCCTGGTACGGATCGGATTGCTTCGGGAGATACGGTTGTCCGCGACAGAGTTTCGGCGTGAGTTGAGGTTGCAGCCGCGTTCGGGCAGAGGTTCGGCCGTGCGTGGGGATCGTCGGGATCACTCGGGCGAGAGGTTCGGCGTGCGTTGAGGTGGCGTGAGTCACTCGGGCGAGTTTCGGCGTGGTTTGGGATCGCGTTTGACTCTGGAAAGAGCCGGGACACCGTGGAAAGATCGTGCAAGGCCTCTGAGTACCACGAGGGGCCTCGTGAGTACCTCGAGAGTGCCTCGGGGCGCGGGAGCGTCGCGGAGCGCTCGGGGAGGCTTCTGAGCACCACGAGGGGCTCTAAGGCCCCTAAGGATCCGAAGGATCCGGGAATGCCTCTGGAATGCCTCGGAAGGACTTAGAGGGGAAGCCGAAGGCCTAGGGAGGAAGAGAAGTGGGAGGTGTGTGAAAATGAGGAGGGGGATCCCTCTATTTATAGTGCCGAGATTTGGTGCGAAAGAGGTCCGTACGGCAGGGATGACCCAATCCGGTCAGGTTTTGCTCCGGGACTTCAGGACCGCCGGTTCCTGCCGGCGAGGAGGTGAACCTTAACCGGCCCGCTTTTCTCACGGTTCCGGTTATCCGGTTCCGGTTTTCTCACGGTTTTGGTCCTGCTCGCTTTTCCTGGTCAGTTCGCCTGCCTCTATTGAAAAATAACAAATTTTCGTCCGGTTAGGGCTTTTTTCCGGTCGGTTCACCAATTTGGTGAACCTTAACCCGCCCGCCTCCAAACCGGTTCGGTACATTTGCTCCGGTTTTCTCCCGGCTTCATGGCGGTTCTCGGCTTTTCGGGCTCCGTCCCGGTTTCGGTTCCGGTCGGCCTGGTCCCGGTTTGGCCATCCCTACCGTACGGACCTCCCTGGTAATTCAGACTTTTGGTTTTCCTCGATTTGAGGAAATCTGTGATGATGGTGAATATTTGAAAATCATGATGTCCCCTGTGCAATAAGGTCCGTACGGACCAAGTTGACATGCAAAGAGGTCCGTACGGACCAACTCTGCAGGAGGGTAATCATTTTCCCCGGGATTTGAGGGAATATTGTGGACTTTAAGAGGATTCAGTAATTATTAAAGCAAAGAGGTCCGTACGGACCATTATTGCTTTTCCAATTTTCTGAAAATTCCCAAAAGGTCCTTTTGTCCCTTTTTATTTCAGAAAAGCTCCTCCCTTGGTTTGGCTGGGGATTTTGAGAGGGTTTTGAGTGCCAGAGATCGTCGAGACTGCGTTGATGAGTCTGTGATGTTTTCCGTGTGCTTGAAAGGGGGTGATCCAGATTGGGGTACTTGCACATGTGTCGACACTTATCAAAATAAATGCTTTAACACTCAATAACAAAATTTATAAAAACTTCAAAGGCCCTCAACATGTCCGTTTGATAGGCTTTGACGTTTTTATAAATTTTATTATTGATATGCACTGCATTCCTTGTAACTAATGCTGACTATACACTAGTAGTGCATAAAGTTTCACTTATTTATAAAAATGTTACTGCATTTAAATTTTTACTTATTTATAAAAATATTATCGAACATTTAAAAATTAGTTTTATCCTAAAATTATGAATAAAGATGTTTTTCATAAGACATAGTCTTATTTTAAATTAATGTTCTTTCAGAATGTCATGTCACTAACTTAACTTGTAGCCAAAATTGGACGCAAGAAAGAAGAGGATAGGGTAGAATAGTTATGCTACAAAATCCTCCATCTATCCCATAAAACATTACCCTTTTTACTATTTTGGGTGTTTCATTTTAAAGTTTCATTTTTCTAAAAAAAAAATTTTTTAATACTTTTTTATTCATGGGATCCACTTGTCATACTCACAACACTTTTTAAATTTACTATTCTCTTCACTCATTCTCTCTCCTCCCACTCACAATACCTACTTTAATAACATTATTTCTTATTTTTCGTTCTCAACAGTAAAAGGGTAAAGTTTTCTGGAAAGGAGGGAGTATGCAACTTTATGTACCACTTTCATTCACTTGTCATCTGCATCTGTTTTCATGTTTATTGGTGATGTTAGATTTAGATTGGCTTTCACCCAAAAGTCCAAAAGGCTTATGCAGTTGCAGACCATGATTTTTGTTTTGTCACAAATATTGAAAACGTGTAGGAGACACCATCCATTAATGCTGCACCCAACAAGTACCCATTAATTATTAAATTATTAGAGTCAGAACTTTCAATAACAAATAAAATATTTTCCTTCCTGATTTAAGATTTTTAGTTTGATTTAACACTAAAATTAAAAAAAAATGATGTTGTAGATATGAAATGTAAAGTAGGAGAGAGAAAGTGGGTCAGAAGTTTTTGTTATGATAATTACAAGTGAATCTCATTATCCATTTTTATTAATAAAGCAACTAACAACCTTAAATTGAGACATACCAAAAAGAAAAGTAAAAACCTTAAACCAAAATGGATGGAGTAATTTAATTTTAATTTTTATATAATTAATTTGATTGAATTTTGAATATAATTTTACAAAAAAAAATTATTATTATATATTTCCTGCGTCTCATTACAAAAGGCTCAAAAACTCCATTTTGTTATCCGATTACAAAAGGAATAAACCCCAAAACAAAAGTTTTTAATAATTATTTATTCAGGTGGAACCACTTGTCATACTGACATCATTTATTCACTTACTATTTTCTATCCCACTTTCTCTTTTTTACTTTACTTTTCATACTCACAACACTTACTGTAATATAGACTTTTCTTAATTTTTGTATAAAACTCATTTTGTGCCTTTGTAATGGGACAAAGGAAGTACATTTTTGAAATGTTAATTACTTACCTTTAAGAAAATTATCATTGACAAATTTTAAAATTGTATAGGAATAAATGGATTTTAATAAAATTATGATTGAAATTCAGTTAAGTTATTATAAAAAATTAGAGTGATGTGGAGACTACCTTTTTGTTTTTTGTTTTTGTGTCGGATAGAGTTATTCACTATTTTTATTTTTATTTGAAAATGATGATCCATTTTTTGAGAAAAATACTAAATGCATTTTAACAAATATTTCTTCCATGTTTAAAGTTTTTAATTTAAAGACAAACTAAAATGGGTTAGTAGTGAATTGAGTATGACTAAAACACTACTCATAAATCAAGGGGGTGTAAAGTAGATATGTAAGTCACATTTTTTTAATTATATGAATTTATAAGGATAAGATTTTTCAAAACACTGTTCTGAAATTAAAAAAAAAAAAAAGCTTAAATTGGGATGAGAGAGTATCATATTTCAAATATATCCCTATATTACAATAGAAGCGGAAATAAGCATTAAATAAGTGATGGCTGAAATTCAATATCAGAAAAGATAAAAAGAGGTAGGATAGGATCTGATTAAAAAACCTTCCAACTCACCACATCGGTTACTACCTCTCCTTTCCAACCGATAACGCTTAACACATTCTGTCATGTCATCGAGGTCACCGCAAAACGAAACCTAAATGAATCATTCGTTTTCATCTATCTCAAAAAACATCTCTTTCTATCAATTTATAGTCGAAGGTCTCTCTTCTTAGAAGAGTAGGCCTTCTGAGAAACGCGTTTCTCCATAACTATGGAGAAACGTGTTTTTTCAAAGGTTCTGGATATCAGTCTCAAAGGTTCTGGATATTCAGAATTCTTTGATCATGATATCCAGAAGTTATGTTAGAATGGGATCAACACATACCAACTTTCTGGATATCAACTTAAATAGATTCTGGATATCACTTTCAAAGAGTTCTGGATATCCAGAACATTTAATATTGATATCCAGAAGTCTTTCAAAAGGTTCTGGATATCAGTCTCAAAGGTTCTGGATATAAGGTTCTGGATATCAGTCTCAAAGGTTCTGGATATAAGGTTCTGGATATCAGTCTCAAAGGTTCTGGATATCCAGAACCCTTTGATCATGATATCCAGAAGTTATGTTAGAATGAGACCAACACATACCAACTTTCTGGATATCAACTTAAATAGATTCTGGATATCACTTTCAAATAGTTCTGGATATCCAGAACATTTAATATTGATATCCAGAAGCCTTTCAAAAGGTTCTAGATATTTAATACAAAAATTTCTGAATATCCTTTTAAAAGGTTCTGGATATTCAGAAACTTTCAAAATGAATAATCAAAATTTTAGAATTGCCCAAGTCAAGGCCATGGGCCAAGGTCATGGGCAATACAAAATTTCTGAATATCCTTTCAAAAGGTTCTGAATACCCGTTTCTCCATAACTTATAGAGAAACGCGTTTCTCCCTAAATTTTGGCCTCTTCCTATGTGAAATACGATGTTGAAAAGTTTCATTTTCCAAGTAAGACTACTTGTTTTTTTTTGATACGAAAGATTAGGCAAAGCACTCAACATTTTTTATTTTATTTTTTGTATATTTTTGGGAGTTCATTTCACTCCCTGTAAAATATTTTATCTTTCCTAGTTGTCTATCTTTTGTTAAGGATTTTGTTATTGTTAACGTTTTTCATCTATAAAGGAAAAGGCATATGCAGGCCATTTTTTTTTTTTTTAATTTTTTATTACTAGGTGATCCGTTTTTCTGGCGACTAATCCCTGGACCACCAGTGCAGACCGCCTGATATCTTTGGGCGGAAGTAAATCGCGGATATGCCTATGCGCAGCCAGGAGTAGCGGCAGCCCCTTATACTCCTGGCCCCAAGGGAGCCCTCCTACAAGGCATTAACACTCTTACATCACCAATTGGCTGCTCCAGCTGCTCCTGCCAAAGCTGCTCCTGCCGAGATTCGAACTCCCCACACTGAGGTTGCAAGCCCAGTAGTGCTGCTTCCTTAACTGCACGGATGTGCCCCGGGGGACTCCAAAGGCTCCTGAGATCGGACCGCGAAGGTCTCGATTGGAGATCGGAGATCGGACTGCGAAGGTCGGGATCGACTATTTGAGATAGGACCGTGAAGGTCTCAATTGGAGATCGGAGATCGGGCCGCGAAGGTCGGGATCGACTTTTTGAGATCGGACCGCAAAGGTCTCTGATTCGGAGATCGAGATCGGGCCGCGAAGGCCGGGATCGACTTTTTGAGATCGGACCGCAAAGGTCTTGATTGGAGATCAGAGATCGGGCCGCGAAGGTCGGGATAGACTTTTTGAGATCGGACCGCAAAGGTCTTGATTGGAGATCGGAGATCGGGCCGCAAAGATCGGGATCGACTTTTTGAGATCGGACCGCGAAGGTCTTGATTGGAGATCGGAGATCGGGCCGCTAAGGTCGGGATCGACTTTTTAAGATCGGACCGCGAAGGTCTCGATTGGAGATCGGAGATCGGGCCGCTAAGGTCGGGATCGAAAATTTGAGATCGGACCGCGAAGGTCTCGATTGGAAATCGGAGATCGGACCGCGAAGGTCGGGATTGACTATTTGAGATCGGACCGTGAAGGTCTCGATTGGAGATCGGTCCGCGAAGGTCGGGATCGACTTTTTGAGATCGGACCGCGAAGGTCTCGATTGGAGATCGGACCGCGTAGGTCGGGATCGACTTTTTTGAGATCGGACCGTGAAGGTCTCGATTGAAGATCAGAGATTGGACCGCGAAGGTCGGGATCGACTATTTGAGATCGGACCGCGAAGGTCTCGATTGGAGATCGGAGATCGGACCGCGAAGGTCGGGATCGAAAATTTGAGATCGGACCGCGAAGGTCTCGATTGGAGATTGGAGATCGGAGATCGGATCGCGAAGGTCGGGATCGACTTTTTGAGATCGGACAGCGAAGGTCTTGATTGGAGATCGGAGATCGGGCCGCGAAGGTCGGGATCAAGTTTTTGAGATCGGACCGCGAAGGTCTCGATTGGAGATCGGAGATCGGGCCGCGAAGGTCGGGATCGACTATTTGAGATCGGACCGCGAAGGTCTCGATTGGAGATCGGACCACGAAGGTCGGGATCGACTATTTGAGATCGGACCGCGAATCTCGATTTGAGATCGGAGATCGAACCGCGAAGGTCGGGATCAACTATTTGAGATCGAACTGTGAAGGTCTCGATTGGATATCGGAGATCGGACCGTGAAGGTCGGGATCGACTTTTTGATATCGGACCGCGAAGGTATCGATAAGGGAGTGGAGATCGGATAGCGAAGGTCAGGATCGACTTTTTTGAGATCGGACCGCGAAGGTCGGGATCGACTTTTTGAGATTGGTCCGCGAAGGTCTCGATTGGAGATCAGAGATCGGACCGCGAAGGTCGGGATTGACTTTTTGAGATCCAACCGTTAAGGTCTCGATAGGAGAGTGGAGATCGGACCGCGAAGGTCGGGATTAACTTTTGAGATCGGACCGCGAAGGTCTCGATTGGAGATCGGAGATCGGACCGCGAAGGTCGGGATTGACTATTTTGAGATCGGACCGCGAAGGTCTCGATAGGAGAGTAGAGATCGGACTGCGAAGGTCGGGATTGACGATTTGAGATCGGACCGCAAAGGTCTCGATTGGAGATCGGAGATCGGACCGCGAAGGTCGGGATCGACTTTTTTGAGATCGGACCGCGAGGGTCTCGATTGGAGATCGGAGATCGGATCGTGAAGGTCGGGATCGACTATTCGATATCGGACCGCGAAAGGAGAGTGGATATCGGACCGCGAAGGTCGCGATTTGATGATTGGACCGCTAAAGTTATGATTGGAGATTGAACCGAGAAAGGTCGCGATTGGAGGTTTGAAATCGGACCGTGAGGGTCTCGATTGAGGGTTGGACCGCAAATGTCGAGATTTGAGATTTGAAAATGGACCGTGAGGGTCCCGATTGAGGATTGGACCGCGAAGGTCGAGACTTGGGAATCAGACCGTGAGGGTCTCGATTGAGGGTTGGACCGCGAAGGTTGAGATTTGAAATCAGACCGTGAGGGTCTCGATTGATGATTGGATCGCGAAGGTCGAGACTTGAGAATTGGACCGAGAAAGGTCGCGATTTGAGGATTGGACCGCTAAGGTCAAGATTTGAGAATCGAACCGAGAAAGGTCGCGATTTGAGGATTGGACCGCTAAGGTCACGACTTGAGAATCGGACCGTGAAGGTCTCGATTTGAGAAGGTCTCGGTTGAGGATTGGACCGCTAAGGTTACGATTTGAGAATCGGACCGCGAAGGTCTCGATTTGAGATTTGAAATCGGATCGTGAGGGTAACGATTGAGGGTTGGATCGCGAAGGTCGAGATTTGAGATTTGAAATCGGACTGTGAGGGTCTCGATTGAGGGTTGGACTGCGAAGGTCGAGATTTGAGATTTGAAATCAGACTGTGAGTGTCTCGATTGAGGATTGGACCGCGAAGGTCGTGTTTTGAGAATCGGACCGAGAAAGGTCGCGATTTGAGGATTGGACCGCTAAGGTCACGACTTGAGAATTGGACCGCGAAGGTCTCGATTTGAGATTTGAAATCGGACCGTGAGGGTCTCGATTGAGGATTGGACCGCGAAGGTCGCGATTTGGGATTTGAAATCGGACCGTGAAGGTCTCGATTGAGGGTTGGAACGCGAGGATCGAGATTTGAGAATCGGACCGAGAAAGGTCGCGATTAAGGATTGGACCGCGAAGGTCACGATTGGAGAATCGGACCGAGAAAGGTCGCGATTTGAGGATTGGACCGCTAAGGTCATGATTGGAGAATCAGACCGGGAAAGGTCGCATTTAAGGATTGGACCGCTAAGGTCAAGACTTGAGAATCGGACCGAGAAAGGTCGCGATTAAGGGTTGGACCACGATGGTCACGATTGGAGATATCGGATCGAGAAAGGTCGCAATTGAGAGTTGGACCGCGAAGGTCGAGATATGAGATATCGGACCGAGAAAGGTCACGATTGAGAGTTGGACCGCGAGGGGTCGAGATATGAGATATCGAACCGAGAAAGGTCACGATTGAGAGTTAGACCGCGAGGGGTCGAGATATGAGATATCGGACCGAGAAAGGTCGCGATTGAGAGTTGGACCGCGAAGGTCACTATTTGAAAGATTTCCGAGATGGGACCATGCAATTGTTATTCTATCAAATGTTTAAGTTTACTGAAAACACGTTTTTCTCAGAGTCCTAAATGGTTGGAAAAGATTGCTCTTCATTTTCACAACTAACCTAAGGCTTGGATCAGTGGATCTCGGCACTACGTTTAAAAGCACCTCATTTTTCACCTGTAAATCGTCTTCCCGGGACGGACAATCCCGAGTGAGGGTCCTATAAGGCAAGCGAGTTCCACCAACAAAGAGAAAAGTGAACTTAAGGCTAGCTGGTCATGTAAACTTTCAACGTATGTGACATGCGGGTCACGGTCGAAGTCAACATCCTTAAGTTAAGGCAGAAATCGTGCCAAAATTTCAGCATGACCTCTCTTGACTCGCTTGCGCGAGGGGACTTAGCTTTTGGCGTTAGCCAAGTTGTGGCTGGCATGGTGCATATGTTGAGGGTCTGATGACACGGCGTCACATTGAACCTTCGGGTATGTTTTTAGCGTGGCTCCGCGTCAAAGTCAAGGCTGAAAAGATAAGACTTCGGGTCGAGAACGACCTTCGATGTCAACTTTTAAGTTTGACTTGTGAGGGAGATCGACGTAAAAGCATACACTTAGGCTTTATGACACAAACTAAGCCAAAAACCAACCAAGGTCTTGGACGAAGTGTGACACAAAGAGTGCATGGATTACACGGGCTAGGATGGGCTGTTTGGGATGACCCCGTGCGCGCTCGAAAGGTGTCTGGCAGACCAATCAAACTGTAACTGAACGGTCACCCCGGGTTGAGGGTTGTAGTGTGCAGTGCATCGAGGCAGCAAGTGCGCGTAGCGTGCGGTGTACCGAGGCAGCAGTGCGAGTAGTGTGCGGTCACTAAATTCTTTTTTTTCTGAGTAAAATAGAGATTTTCAGAATGTGTTCTAAAGAATTTATGCGCAGTTCAAAATATATCATAGAAATTAAATATGAACGGAAATGCATGAACATGTTATGATTTTGAAAGAGATGAAAAGCAATATCTTTTTTTTATGAAACAGTCCAATGTTTTGAAATCAGAGCTGTTTGAAATTTCCCTTTTTTTTGAAAAGAAAAGAGAAGTAACACGAATCTTAAAGAAAACACACACGTACACGAAAATGAGGAAGGATAAACGAAAGCTTGACCCACAAAATGTTTTTAAAACAACTGCAGTTTTGAAAAACATGTTACGTCCCCAGCGGAGTCGCCAACTGAAATTACCCGGATCGCGCGGACTGCGGCGAGCGGTTCTTTCGAATGGACTTCACTTGGAAAAGAGAGTCGCCACGCCGTTTTGTATTATGAGCCCAAACTTTAAAAATGGCTTTGAAAACAGAACGTTTTTATTGGTAGCAAAAACTTGAAAAAGGCTTGGAAAATGGGACGTTTTGATTGGTAGCCAAAACTTTACAAAAGGCTTTTTAGGACCAAAGATTGTTAGGTTCGGAGGTCACGTTACGTTTCGGGAAGAGTATGTTGAGATCACCCAAAACGCCTCGTATGACGAGTCTTTCTACCTTTCTCGAAAAGTGTGCGTGTGTGTGTGTTCGTGTTACTTTTGAAATTGAGCTTGAATGACAAGCTTTAATCTTGGTTTGAATGACAAACGTTGATTTTGAGTTTGAAATGAGTGTTTGAATGACAAATGTCGATTTTGAGACGGAAATGAGCGTTTGCGTGGCAAACGTCGGTTTTGAGACGGAAATGAGCGTTTGAATGTCAAACGTCGGTTTTGAGACGGAAATGAGCGTTTGCGTGCCAAACATCGATTTTGAGACGGAAATGAGCGTTTGAATGTCAAACGTCGGTTTTGAGACGAAAATGAGCATTTGAATGTCAAACGTCGGTTTTGCGGGAGTTTGAAAAGGAGTTCGAATGACGAACTTTTGGTTTTGAACCGGGCATTACGATGTTACCCATTTTGATGAAAATGATGGCAAATAGAAGACGATCAACAAGTCAGTTTGTGACTCGGATGTTTAAAGTAAATGCGATCAACAAACCAAATGGTTTGGACTGTAAATGACAGTATTGAATTGACAGTATCAACGAACCAAACGGTTCGGACGGTAAAAGTGCGATCAACGAGCCAAACGACTCGGATTTGTAAAAGTGCGATCGACGAGTCAAACGACTCGGATTTGTAAAGATGCGATCGACGAGCCAAACGATTCGGACTTGTAAAGTGCGTAAAGTAAGTGCGATATCAACGGATCAAACGATCCGGACTTGTGAATGACGATCACGAACCAAACGGTTCGGACAGTAAAGTGCGAATCAACGGATCGAACGATCTGGACAGTAAATGACAGAAAAGTAAAACGGGACTCGATCTCCGTTTTAACCCAAAATCACTATTCTCGAAGGAGAAAAGATGATAGAGGGAGGATCATTTCGAGCCCCTTAGACGACGTTCCGTCTACATTTTGAGAACTTTGATCGGATCGAAAAGTAGCATTTTACGCGTAAATCGAGACAAGATGGGATTTAGAGGGTGAGAGTGTTACCTAATGGCTAGGTGTTGACTCTTTGGCTAGGAAGGACGTATATGGGATACGAAAGGATGTTTGAAAGGTGTTTAGGACGTGTTTGGCTCGTGTTTGGTTGGAAAACGTGGTTTTCACGCAAATCGAGACAAAATGGGGCTTAGGAGGGGGAAGATCAGCCTAGGGCCGTGGGGTTTCTTGAGAGAGATTGTATTTTTTTTCTCCCTTTTAAATGTTTGACAGCCCTTGTATTTATAGGGTGAATTTGCAAAACAGTTCGAACAGACTCTTCTTCAATTTGGGGAGGTTTTTTGGTATTTTGAAAAATTGGGGGACTTGTTGGCAATTCTGGTTTTTCAAGTAAAACAGTCCGGCCGGACAGTCACTCAATCTCAGGGGTATTTTGGTCTTTTCACCTTAGAATTTGATTGATGTTGATTGGAGGGGGTTGGCATGCGTGCCACGTGCCCCTGTGACTCACATAGGCTAGGGTTTTTGTCCCGTTATTCCCGGTTTTTGTCCGTTTTTTAAATATGTCCGAAAAATGTCCAAAATGCCCCCGAAAAGTCTCGAAAAGTGCATTTTTTGGGAAAAGCTGTACTTTTACGTGTAATAACGTGTGTTGAGTATGCTTTGACGTTGGGATGCACGGGGCAGTCCCGGAACGTCTCGTTGGCTTGAGAACGGGAAGCTTAACGGGTTCCGGTTAACCTAGAAAGGGCCAGTTAACGGATTCTGGTTAACTCTTAATGGATTTTGACGATCCGGATTTGGATACTTACACCGCGCTAACATGTTCAATAACCTTAATCTTTTTCTGACTCCTTAGCTTCTGATTTCTCTTGGTGGTACACAACTCTTTCAGAAACTTGGCATATCTCGAAATGGTCTGAAGAAGGTCCAAGAATGGGATGCTCACCTCTAGCCTCTTGAAAGTATCAAAAATAGCCTTGTCATGCTCCTTTGAGGCGTCTCTCTTCAATGCTTCCGAAAAAGGTGGGATCGGCTCATATACACGACATGGTGGTGGAACATATTTCTCAAAAACCTTCTCTTTCTGTACATCCTTCTCTACCACCAACTCCGGCTCAACTCTCTTGTCAACTTTCTGTTCAGCATCTATAGAAACCATCTGTCCATCAACTTTCTTCTTCCGCCTCACATACACTGCGCTAACATTTTGCTTCAGAAGGTTTTCAGTTTGAGGTGATGATTTTGCCGCCTCTCTAGCTTCCATTCTTACCACTGCCTCTGCAATCTGCCCCATTTGTCTCTCCAGGTTACCAATACTAGCATCCGTCTTCTGCTGATACTGCTGAAAACCACTAGTCATAATTGTCATACTCTGGGCTAGTGAGCAAACCATGTCATCTGTAGACTGCTGCTGCTGCTGCTGATGTGGTGGTTGTCCCCATCTATCATTGGGTTGATTACCCCCATAGTTATCTTTTGTCTCCGCCACTGCTGCTTTGTGGGAGCCCAACCGAATTCACATTCTCACGACCTTCCGTCCGACTCAACAAGAATCGCTTCATCATACATTTCAACTCCTTGACCTCGGACTCCAGCTTCTCATTCTCCCCACTGCTTGTGCCCATAGCACTAACCTGTCTAATACTGGACCTCCTACCATGGGTTTTGGTACTCTTTGCTAGCTCATCCAACAATTTCTGAGCCTCTGCAGCGGTTTTGTTCAGAATACTACCGCCACAAGAAGAATCAACCATCCTCTTATCCTGATCAGTCAGTCCCCCTGGAAGTACATAATTAACTGGTCCTCATCATAACCATGATAAGGACAACTCCTGGTGAGAGTATGAAACCGATTTTAATACTCATAAAAGGATTCATCCGCCTTCTGTTCCATGTTACTAATGTCCCTTTTCATGACATTAATCTGGTTCACCGGAAAGAACTCATCCAAAAATGCCTCCTTCATCTGCTGCCAGGTGGTTATACTGTTCGGGGCCAGATGATAATACCACATATTAGCTTTGTCCTTCAAGGTGAAGGAGGAGGCTCGAAGAAGAAGCTGCTCAATTGGAAGATTAGCAGGCTTCATGCTGTTGCAAACTTGCACGAACTGAGATACGTGCTGATTCGGGTTTTCACCGGGTAGCCCATTGAAACTCGGCAATTGATTAAGTAATCCCGGTTTCAACTCGAATGTGACTCCCGCAGGCAAAGCGGGAAAAGTGACTGCATGTGGTTGCTCCGTCCAATTTGGAGCAGTTTTCTGCCTCAGCGTCAATGGCGGGTCTGGATTATTAATTTCCATCTCTTCTACCAACAAATTTTTCCTCCTCTTCCTGAAAGTCTTTTCTATTTCTGGATCACGAAGCTCAAGAAGATTATTAGTTGAACGGGTATGGACCATACAATGATCCACACCACAAAGGGACAAGGGTGAAACTAATCAAGAGATAAAAGATAAATAAGAAAAAAATAAAAGAAAAAAAATACATAAATTAAATAAGAACACAAACAAATAAACACCGTTCCCCGGCAACGGCGCCAAAATTTGATAGGCTAAAGTCGCACGCCTACAAATTAATTACAAAGACTCGGCTACAAAACTGCAGCAAGGACAAGTCCAGGGTTGATCCACTGAAAAACGGTTATTTGTTTATGTAATAGTCACCAACCAGTTTGGGAGTTTGTTTGAATTGATTGTTGTAATTAAACTAAAGCAAGAAAATAGAGTTGTAAACAATAATTTAAAGAGAACTTTGGATCATGGTTCTATCCCCACTCTAATTCCGAATATCATTGGTTAAATCCCTTCTTTTATTCCCCTATTCACCCAATCGCGAGATTTATTTCAATTTCTGTTTCTTTCTTTGATAATAGTTAATAGCGGCGACACGCTCAACTAAAAACCCTAATTGATAAACAAATTAAGCCGACACTGTCGAAATTCGAATAACAATTGATTTCGATTTAAGAAACTAGATTGAGAATAATTACTAATATACTTTCAATTAGATAATTATCTAGTTTTACCCAAATCACAAATCAAGATGACACATACAAGATTTATGAAATTGCTACAATGAAAACCCTAATCCGACACGGTAGAAGAGAATTCTAGCAATAATCAATCACAAAGAATTAAGAAATTGATCAAGTTTCTGAACCATAGTAATCAATAATAATCAAGCAATACAAATAAAACTATGAAATAGGAAAATAAAGGGGAAGAGAAAACAAACTTCAATTCATAAAAAGAATGGTTCAAAGAACCCTAATCCAAAGTGAAAGGGATTAGCCCTCCATGAATAATCAAAAACCTTAATTTTGTTCTTAGCCTCAAACTAATGTTCAAGCCTCTATCATACAATAATAAAATAGAGTATATATACTCCCTTTCTCCAAACCCTACCTAAAACAGGAAAAAACAAAAATTAAAAACGTAAAATCCCGTCGCCTGAATTTTCGCTCGCCAAGGCACGACTCGTCCTCTCTTGGACGACTCATCCCCGATTTTCCTCTCTCTGCTACAGTCGTCCTTGCGATGGGGAAGACTTGGTGGTGAAGGAGACGACTTGTCCCCAACCTTCCTGCCTCTGATTCCGTCGTCCAAGGATGGGGACGACTCATCCCTTGCCAATTTTCAAATTTTCTTCTTTGATTCTTGACTCTTTGGCTTGATTGTTGATTCAATTTGATGTAGAGATGAAGATCTTGGTCCTCTTTGAAAGCTGAATTCGATTACAAGGTATAAACTTTCTAATTCTCCCTCGAATTACATTGTTTCTCAATAATTTCTCTCAATACATAATTCATTCAAAAATACATCAAACCTATACTAAATACATGTATATAAAGAATAAAAGGGACAGAGAACATAGGAAATAGATAGTATAAATCCGTTCTATCACCATGGTTAAGACCAAGGGTAAGGCCGTGATTTCTCCCTCCAAGAAAATGAAAACAGACAGCATGAACCAAGACTTCATAAAGTTCATTCAAAAAATGTGGGAAACCCACCAACAATGGAGTTCAAACTGTGGTCGCACCATGGATGTTATTGCTGATAAAATCGCAAACGCGCCCATCCAAAGAGGAAACCCCCCAGATACACAAACGCAAAATGCCACATGGGGAGATTTGAAGGGCAGATGGCCCTATTTCTTAAGGATGAGGTTGTAATGTGCAAAGCCTTAGCTGCCTCATTCATGGGCAAGTCCCTATCATGGATGCTGGCCCTCAAACCAAAATCCATTTCTAGCTTTGAACAATTCTTGGAGGTGCGCTTTAAACTCATGTGCTAGGGAGGTGAGCCCGCGAGACCGAGGACCGATCCGGTTAGGATCAAACAAGGGCCTGTAGAAACCACCAAATCTTACATCACTCAGTTCAGGAAGATGTCAAGAAAATCGTGGACCTGTCCGAGAGTGATATCATGCTCTATTTTGAGGGCAGTCTGACCTTCAGCTTCCTAAAGATGAACTTTGCCTCGGATAGGCTGAAGGATGTGGAGGAGATATAAGAGAGGGCCACAGTTGCTTCCTCCACGAAAGAGCCCGCAGACCGGTCAAGGAAAGAATTGAACATGTCAAGGAGGCCAGCCAAGGATCCAGCCACGGTCATAGCCAGGGGAAAAATAGAAACTGCAATATGGAAAAATTCAAGAATATTATGGATGAAACTGTATATACTCCCCTGACCGCACCGCAGGCTGCCATCCTCAAGACAATGGAAGTCCCTCCTCTTCCTCTAATGACAAGAAGACCGAATGAAAGCTCAATAATCAAATTCTGTGACTATCATAATGATCACGGTCACAATACGGAGGATTGCTTACAACTGAAGAGAATTATTCAACAAAATATTGATAACGACGGGCTAGCCAACTGGGTCAAAGGCAACAACAACAACAATTGGGAGTAGAGGCTCCCTCAAACACCCAGTTGTCTCATCAGATTAAGACCATAGAAAAGGTCTTCTTGATTCCGTCCTTGGCTTCAGAAGAAGAGCAAGAAATAGGTTTCAAGAGAAGCGAGCTCGCTTCCACTCTTTTCCATTCTACCCAACCTTTGACTATCAATGAGGATCTGTCGGGCAAACATAAGCAGGGTGCTTATTGACACCAACGCGATCGGAGACATTCTCTACTATCACACTTTGGTAGAGATAAAAATGTACGAAGCCCTTCTCACTCCTTATACCGGATTACTGGATGGGTTCACCAACCATACCTTCCATGTAAAGGGGACGATTGACTTCGAAGTGACAATAGAGGAAGAGAAGGGGGTTTAATTGTTTGAGCAATTATTAATCTAAGAAAACAAAATAAAACAATTAAAGAAATCAAGAGAGTAAGAGATTCATGGATTGAGGATCATAACAATTGTCTCTTTATGATATATAAATCATGAAAAAGGAATTCAATCTCATTCAAGAGTTCATTCACAAAAATATAGAGTTAATATATTATTATCTTTCGTAAAGTCAATAAAAACATTAAAACCCTAATATCTCTATCTTGTTTTTACCTTTCGTGAAGTCGATATAAACATTAAAGAAATTCAATTTAAATCATAAGAACATTACAACCTAGATTCATTGATTTCCATGAAGTCATCATTTAAATCTAATCTTCTTAACAATGGTAAATGTATAAATCATCAATGTGAGTGAAACAATTTATGCACAATTAAATTCAAAGGTCAAAAGTATGTTAATCATACAATTGAAGCCTAAGAATGAGAATTAAGAGTGTAGAGAAGAACAAGAATGAGAGAGATAGGAAGAATTAAATCAATAGCATAAAGATCAAATTGTTACTTACCCAATCCACGAATCAAATAATTTAGCTGCGAAGGGCCATTAAAATCAAAAGCATAATACCTTGTTCTTGAATATTCAAAATAATTATAAAAAAAAATTAATATGTACGAGAAAAGAAGAGAGGAGAAGAGATACAGAGATATCCAAAAATATGGCTATAGGTGTTGTTTATATAATAGGGTAGGAGAGGAGGGTCAAAATTAGGAAACAAGTGTCAAAAATCAAGTCTAAAGAGGATTCTACTGAAACTGTCGCGAAAGGGGAGTTTGCCATGGATTTTGCCACGGAAAGAGAGGGGGCAACCACACCCTTTTAGGGGGCAATTGCACCCTCATTGGTGACACGAAAATCAAGTTTCTGGAATTGGGGAGCGGGCACTCCTCCTCCTCGGGTGCGTGCGCTCCTCGATAAACTTACGCAGGTTATAACTTATTCATACGGACTTCGATTGGGATATGCCACATATCTTTGGAAAGATTTCAACAAGTAATATCCAGTGGTAATGAATTCTCAGGGGCATCTCCATTTTGTCCTTCTGTAATTTCTATTCTTCCTTTTTTGCCGCTCCGCTGTTGATCGTTACTTTTATACTCATTAAGATCAATATACGTGACTTTCTACTTCTTTTCCCTATACTTATAAACACTCCAAAAAGTCATCAAATAATCCAAGGTTGAGCATAAAATAGGTATAAAGATATATCCTTTTGATGGATGAAAACACATTTATCAAATACTTCCAAACTTATCTTTTACTCGTTCTCGAGTAAAAAAAAAAAATAAACAAAATAAAACTAACTAACTAAACTAAAACAAATAAATAAATATTTTTGGAATTGTTCAAGTCATATAAAAGGTTGTTGGTCAAACAAGTCTCAAAATCTTTACAACACACATAATCTGCAAGTATTATCATGAATATGGAAATATATTTACATGTATGCATCTAACTTATAATTCTCCACCACAATATGATAATATGAATGAATAATAATGGGAAGGTAAATGTTATCAAAGTAAGATATTTTATAGGGTCACTTGTGTCATACTCTAAATCAATGATGATGTATAAATTTCTATACAAGGACAATAATATGCATGTTTAAACACAAATGCAACCCGACTACTATCAAGGGATCAAATATGGCTTATGGCTTGTAACATATCGTGACAATTGCGGGCTATGTTCACGGTTACAAAAGAAGATAAGGACATACGAAGTCAAGCAAGGAAAACTAGAAAGTCTTCAACATATATCCTCACTTTGAATTTTATCTCTCCGCTCCATGTTTTTGCATATTTTCACAAAAAGAGGTTGATCACATTTCTTTCTTCCTTTGGTCACATTCCACTTTAACATGAGAAAAAGCAAGACTTTTCAAAATTTTCTTTTCTTTGCACATATATATCACAAATAATATATATAAAATACTTTGCTCAATTTCCTCTTTATAATACAATTCATGACCCTTTTTTTTCTTTTCATTACCACTTTTCACCCTTGATTTTTCACACATCACCCACAATTTTCATTAATTCCCCAGTTTTACTTTCTTAAAAAGCTGAGAAAATAATATATAAGTTAAAATGGTAGGATAATGAGGGTACAAAAGAAGGCAAATGGTGATCTAAGATTACCTCCCACTTTGTGAGAGATTCCAATATTTTTCAAGCTCAAGAGGAGTTCTAGCGAAATTTTTATATAAGTGACTAGAAAGTTACAGGTTCACAAATAGGGTTCAAAGAAAATAGCCATAAAATCACTTCCCGAATAGCCTAATTGATGTGTTATTGATAGTTATGCAAACATGTTCTAGGGACCCCGAGATGCCAAAGTGATCTTATAAAGGTCTCCTAAATTGGTAACAATAATCAAGAAGAAAATAGCATGGAAGTGAAAGGTGAATTAATCATACTTTACATGTTTCAATGCAATTATATTCTCATATTTATAATAACGCTCAAAATTTTAAAACTAAGAAATCTCAAATCATCATAAACTATTACCAACACCCCAAAATATGAAAAGATTTTTTTTTTAAATCTATTTTTTTGTAGGGTGACACTATATACACTCCCCTATAAACCCACAAACTCGGATATATATATATCTACCACCAAACTCAAAATAAGCTATGTCCTCATAGAAAAGAGAACTAAGACATGCCTTGTGTTCAAATGATGATATGACCCAACAAACAGATAAAGCAAATAAAACGTACCTACTTGGTTGCCTCCCAATAAGCACATTTGGTTAAGGTCGTTAGCCCGATCGTAGTTCACGTTTGGACTTCACATTTCGTCTTTTAGCCTACTTCATGGTTTCATGGATCCTTATTTTCAGTTCATGCCCCATATATATTCCTCGTGCTTTGAGATCATTTAGTACCCAAGGACATTTTTTACGTTTCATCTTTTTGGGTGTGTTCTCTTCCAAACCTTCGCCAATTTCTTCACCCTCAAAAATAGGTGGAGGTACAAGAATGATGGAGATTTTCATGCTTTAAATGGGATGGAGAAGGTCTTCATTGAGGAATTGTTCGTCAATTTGGTTGGGCCCAACCTCATCAACATTAACGCCCTCATCATCTTTTAATTTCTCTTCCACCCCATCTTCTTCACAATCAACATCTTCATGAACAATAACAATATCACTAGCGAGAGACGGATAGAGAGTTGGTAATTCATCAATAATGGAGTCATCCTCCCATTTATTTTGTTCAGGATGGATAAGACTAGCATCTTGCACACAACCCCTCAAAATCTCTACCAATTTATCAACTTGTGCTTCCAACCTACCTATGGTTGCACCTAATTGTTGTTATTCTTGACGATTTTCCTCTTTCAATCTTGTCAGAGCCTCCTACCGTGGTTGCTTTGTAATTTGTGGTGGATCATAATAAGTGGCTCATGATTGTTCCATGTCTGGCTTGAATGGTTCCCCCACCCTTATGGTATAACAATTGGGGGCCATATAGATTTCTCATGCTCGACACCAACTTCCTCTTTTATGTACATCAAGGAGAATACTCATTGAAAATATGTCATACACGAACAATCATTAGTAGCCATGAGAATATAATCCACAACAGGAACATTCATCTTGTATTATGATTGGCATTAGGCGAATCACTTTTCGCGATTACGAACACATAAAGCATATTAATTGTCTTACTTCCCTAGCTCAAATTCTCATTGGAATTTGAGGATTCATGCGTAATGACCTTTAATTTTCAAAGCAACTAGAAAAAGAAAATAATACAAGAAAATTATTTACACTAAAAAGAAACTAATAAAAGAAAACTATTTACAATACACTAATAAAAATTAACTTGTTCGCAACACTGAGAGTCCGCGTCAACAACGCCAAAAACATGATAAAGGAAATCTCCCTCTTTTAATAATAACCTATCAAGTGTACTAATTACCAATGTAGTAATATTTACTCATATAAGTGGTCGAATCCATAGAGACGAGTGTGGAAACAAAACAGTATATTTTTATTAATGTATAAAAGTAACCAAAGTGAGAAGTGGGGTTTGATTATTTGAGGCAAATTATTAATCTAAGAAAACAAAATATAAACAGGTTAAAAGAAATCAAGTTGAGCAAGGGATTCATAGATTATCATAACAATTGTCTCTTTATGCTATATAAATCATGAGAAAAGAATTCAATCTCATTCAAGGGTTCATTCAAAAAAATATATATTTAAGATATTAATATCTTCCGTAAAGTCGATAAAACATTAAAACCCTAATATATCTATCTTTTTTATATCTCCGTGAAGTCAATATAAACATTCAAGAAATTCTATTTAAATTATAAGAACATTAGAACCTAGATTCATGGATTTCGATGAAGTCATAAATTAAATCTAATATTCTCAACAATGGTCAATGTATAAATCATCCACGTGAGTGAAATGATTTATACCCAATTAAATTCAAATGCCAAAAGTATCTTAATCATACAATTGAATCCTAAGAATGAGAATTAAGAGTGTTAAGAAGAACAAGAATGAGAGAGATATGAAGAATTAAATCAATAGCATAAAGATTA